>JAODLM010000760.1:0-600000 GCA_036937905.1 Salvia rosmarinus
TACTGTGCAATGAGAACTATGCATAATTGCAAACATATGCACAGTTGCGAACATGAAGTATGTATTCTTTGTGCGACAAATTTATAATACAAAGTATGAACTTACATGTATTGTGCAACAAAAATCAAGAACGGAAGCATTAATATATAAATTAACATAGAAAAAAAACTACAGTTTTCATTGAGTAGCTATGCTAAAAGAAAACTCGCATAGAAAGATTGTTATGTTGGAAAGAGAAGGAAAAGAAAGTGCTGAAAAAGATTAGCTAAAATAAAAAACGTAATAATCTTAAACACTTTCATAATAGAAGATATCAAATCCCATAATAATAAGGATTAACCGTTTAAGATAAATGTCAAATTACTATTATATCCTCAAAATTATTCTACAGTAAATCATTGCACAATGACTTTAAAACTATTGCACATATAGTTTAAATCTTGTCATCGATCGATCTAGCAAAATCAAGGACCGATATCCTATTTTTCACCAAAATTTTCATCCCTATATTATCCAAATCCTATACATATGAGGGTGGTTCACGTAAGAATACAAATATTATTAATAAATAAGAATGCAACATTGAACGTATAAAGTTGTTCTACTAAATATATAAATTTGTTGCATCAAATTCGGTGCAACAACTTTATATTCAGTGTTATACTTTATATGTTGAATTAATGCAACAAATTTATATATTTAGTGCAACAACTTTATATGTTCGATGTTACATTCTTATTTCTTACCAATATTTGTATTTTTACATGTGATCCATCCCATATATATATATATATATATATATATATATATATATATATATATATATTTCAAGACTATTATTAATTCTAAAAGAGCAGTGCTTGATGCTTCAACCACCTTCCTTTGATTCAAATAATGTGGTGTATAAGTTTTACTCTCGTCCCTTTTTCTCAACGTAATCATAGTCCAGATTTTTCTCAACGAACTCCATCAAAAACATCCTAAATCTAAGATGCATCATAGAAAGGCACCTCCTTTTAAAAAACTAATCGGTAGAAAGCTTTAAAACAAAAGTGAAAGCTATTTTACCTTTGAAAACCCACTCTATCTCTCTCTATCTCCCTCTCGACCGTCCCTCTTTCTCTTTCTCTCCTTTTCCAAGCTTAAAACAATGATATTGTCACGACCGGACTTTGCTAAGGATAGTCAAGCTGGGAAAACCGCAACTAGGAAGGGAAAATTAGAAGATGGGGGTAGAAAGGGATTGATGTTGTTAGAATGAACCGATTTGAACAAAAATTATCCAAAATGAATCATAGACGAAAGGGGGTCAGTCACAAGGATCCGACCACAATAAGTTCACAACATTAGCTCAATTACGAAGGATCGAGCATTAGACTGACTATAAAATACGAGTGTACGCAGCGGAATGTGAAATTAAGATACATGTATGAGGACATGCATCTCCCCAAGAGTTTATTTAATATGTCTGGCAAAAGCACGCTCGGCACTCCACCTTTACCCATCACTGGTCAACCTGCACATTTAGAAATATATGCAGGGTTGAGTACAAAAGCACTCAGTGGTCACATGCCGAAAGATACATATATAATTGTCAAGTCATCTCAACAGTAATGCAAGAGATTTTATCGTAAAATGGCCCAAGCTTACTAAATTATTTTGTGAATCTTAAAGTTTGACTGATCAGTCTAAGTTCTTTTGTAATCTCCGTATCTGTAACAATTGTTGTGTCCCGGGAAGGAGGTCTCCTTCCACGGTCACCGGACCGGTCAACCTTTTAGGATGACTCGCGGCCACTTGTGTACACAAATCCTGCCTAGGGGTCCCTAGCACAGGACTCGAATTTGATTATGGGATTTTTGGCATAGCCAAACACAGATAGGTATCATACACAAATCTCAAAACATTTATGGCAAGACAATATTTGAAAGATTTTCAGTTCAAATATTTTGAAAAGAAAATAACTACTTGAATGAATCATTTGATGTTGTTTATATATAAGAAAGCCTACCTGTCAGCACTATTGCTTACAAGTTCACAGTCCTTTTGTTGTTGTCACATCACCCTGTTGTCCGACCTTTATCGCAAGAAAATAAATAAGAAGTCGAAACGAATAACCATTCTTTTCGAAAGAACTTCTAAATCTTATTCGATAATAATTTATTAGGGAGTTTGTATTCTTACTAAGTCCACGTTTATCGATATTAATAATTATTGAGAATCCTAGCTCATCCACTAATATATAGAAATTTAAAGATCGCATCGTTCGCATGATTGATTAAGATGGGATCAATCGCTAATTACTTATGGATATTAGAAGGATCTTAATTAATTACTCCATAATTAAAAGCTAACCCAATAGCTTAATTTTTGGGTTTAAACCAACTAATCTTAAGCTAAATTTTATTAATCATTAGGGTATGTAAACCTAATTTAATAATAAACGACTTTCAAATTTTTGCCCCAAATTTCCCCAATTAAAGGCCTTATAAATATTTAAAATTAAGAACCACATGTTGGATTTGTATACTGGAAGCATTTTTGGTTGAGCTTGTATACAATTATTCAGGTTACCACTATTACAATCTCTTATCTGAATTGTTTACTTAATTACATATGTATGTCATTTTATCTCATATATAAGTTAAATCATACAGTTTGTAGAAGATCACATAAATCTGTAAGATTGGTCAAGCTTAATGAGATATAAATAGGATCACAGCTGAGACAACTTGAGGACAAGTTGTCGGTATAGGCTGTGATATAGATAAGAAGTAACTTGACTTGGTTGCTTGTCTATATTGGTACATCTCTGACGTATTGATGGATCACAGTGAGATGAGTTCTTATATCTGACCGTCGTGGAGAACCTAGATTTGGGTGACTTTACGTTATCTAAACTTCGATAAGGTTTTAGGTGAGTATGAGTTGCTGACCACCAATTTGACTTGTTATAGGTGAGGATTACTTGCGATAACACAATATTCTCCGCATCTTGGGGGTAGCAGTGCTTGTATGTCATCCTAGTTAACTGTATCAAGTCACCATATCCGTTTAGGATGATGACGTCCCCTTAAGGAGCTCAAAATATTTATTGTACTAAACCCTGCAGGTTGAGTTATCTCAAGTACAATAATAAGGTTGAGTGGTACTACTTAAGGAATTAAAGAGATTAATTATTTTAAGCAGTCAGAACGCTATAAATAATTAATGGACGTGCGATATCTTAAGTACAAGGATTCGTGAAGTCTAAGTGCAAGCCCGACTCAACTTCAGAAATGAAGGGGTAAGTCAGCAATTATTCTCTAGTGGCATGAATAAATGTTTATGAATTAATTTATGTTATGGGCTGAACATAAGATAATTAATTTATTTGAGGCCCATCTTTATTCCTTGCATTTGATCCCTAGGCTGACTCATCAAGGCCTGGAACTACATAAAACTCGTCCACCTCATAGAGAATCCCATTGGGACTCTGTTCTGATCCTCTCTATCTGAAAAGATATGATTATATGTATTAGATATGCAGAGATCATATCCTAATGGGTTTCTAGGGTTGCATTATAAATATAAGGTGAGAGAAAATCAGTGTATCCTAATGCTAAGAGATTTTCAAAAATTATAGCGTGCATATTGTGATTTTTGAGATTTCCAAGTGTGAGGAAGAAGGCGAATTTTTGCAATACTCTCCATAGATTGCTTTCACTCAGCCTTGGAGTTTTGGCGAATGGGATACAGTTCAGAAGATCAAAGCACGAGTCTTGATCCTCATTTTGTCCGACAAATTCGCATGTGAACACGAGAAAACATCAATGTGTTGCAATTAATTATATAGGTGCATGCCAGGTATATAATCAATATATGGTGAATTAAACATCCAATATAGATCTTCGGGAGAGGGTTAAAATCAGATTTTCCTAAAATTGGTATCAGAGCTTGGGATCAGTATCTTGGCTCTGTTGGATTAATTCACGTTTGATTTTCCTAAAATTGGTATCGAGCCCTGGGATCAGTATCTTCCTAAAATCTTTCATTCATCGTGGCTCGTTTTTATTTTTTGGTTTTTTTGTCGGATTTCGTTTTTCACCACAAGCAAAATCCGTGGTTAGATTAGGATTTATTTTTGTAAATCTAATCTGTAAAAAGAAGAACGAAGATGAAGAACAAGACAGACGATTGAGTCCCATCGCATCAACGAGACAGACGACTGAGTCCCATCGCACGATGCGACGGGAGGCACACCGACAACACGTCGCGCGATAAGATGCATGACCGTGCCAGACATGCGGACGAACAGTGCAGACGGGCATGCGGGAAGCCTCGGTGGGCTTCTCGGCACGTGGTCGGACGTCTCGGTAGCCAGGCGTGTGGGGTGCGCGTATGTCGTGCGGATGCCTTGGCACATCGGCAGACGGTGCATAGACGTCGGCAGACCTCGGCGGACATACGAGAGACGTGCGGGCGATCGGGCGAGGCTGGGCGGACATGCAACATGGCGATGGATCTCGATATTTGATCGATCCACGGACGGATCGGTAGCTCGATAGACCATTCTTTTAAAATACTCGGCGGATCTCGACTTTTGAGAAGATCCGGTCGATCGATCCATGGATCCATATAATATATATGTATATATAATTTTATTTATATTTATAAGTGTATTATATTATTTTTCTTTCTAGTCGAAGTTGGATGCTCGATGTTAATAATATTCGACATCTTGTAATTGAGAAAATTTTGTGTATGAATGGTGAGCTAAAATATGTGTACTCTTCTTCTATTAATATTACAATATTACATGAGGCTCGAAAATTTGTAACTAACACACGTCGAGCGATGATTGTAGCGACAATGCTATAGCGTTATATGTAGTCTCGGAATTATATTTGATTTAGAATTTATTTTAGAAAAGGTGCGGACCACGTGGATCTTATGGATGCGGGCGCGGATCTAATTTTTGGATCGATGGATGCGGACGGATCGGAAAAAAGTGTGATCGGGCGGACCTAGTGATCCGGTCCATTGCCATCTCTGCGACATAGCGTATTTTGCGCTGCCGGTAGCTTGATAGCCCTCTCTCGATAGGCGCGATTTCGTAGCGGTCTCGGCGAGCTTAATGCTCGATATCTCGGCGGTGAGCTCGATCTTGGCGCGAAGCTCCGGATCAGCAGGTGAGGCGATAATCTAAGCGACCCGCGGCGTAAGCCGATTCAATGTGATGGGTCCGTTGTTTGACCCATCTTTCCGTTCCAGACGTGATTTTGACCGGATCAGTTCGACCCGACCGGCCCGATTCAATATTTCGGCGATTTTCCGTCCAAATCCAAACGAGTCGGTCCGTGCCCTGCACGCGAGGCCGTTTGAGATTTTTTGAAGATCTTTACTTTGCAAATTTATGTAATAAATTAGGCGTGAAAATCTGAGGATCCACGAGTGGGCCGTGATGAACGAATTTATTTTATTTTTATCGTTCAAAGCATGTCGTTGATGTTTAAATTATGCAGAATTATGCTATGTATGTTTAATTACATAGATAAACATGTAATATGTTTTCGTGATTGGATGCGTATATCAAGCATGCTAGGTTTATCGTATTTTTGAAGCATGTTTTAGAATTCTGCGAGCATGTTTTACATGTTGAGTTCTATAGAAAGCATACTAGGATTACGTGATCTGCATGGACAAACCTTTTGAAACAAAAGTCTAAGCAAGAAACCCGACATATAAATTTTTAAAATTAAAGATGTCAAGACCTCCACTTTTTGATCTCTGAACAAAGTGGTATGCACTGTGAGTAAACGCCCACACACGTGGCTTGTTTGCACTGTTTATCATAAGTTTGTTAGATGAGATTTCTAAATAAAACATTTTAATCTTTTGAGAAGTGGGAGTTTCATGTGTAAACATCCACACGCGTGACTTGCATATGTGATTTTCATAAGTTCTCTAAAGATAGATTTAAAATGAGACGACAAAAGAATTTGAATTGGGCGGTATGGTCCAGTGGGTATGCAATTCTAAGAATTCATTTTCTTTGTCAAATTTGTGGTCATTGCTTAGCATCACCTCAAGTACAACTTCCCATGAAGTCCTTCTTTGCGATAATGATGTGGTCTAGTAAGGTCCATTCATTAATTTCATTTGTTATAAGGATAAGTTGACATGAATTGAAATTAAACGACTAAAAGGTATTTTTAGTCTGGTCGAGGGGTTCATGTGTAAACATCCACAATCGTTGCTTGCATGCGGGATTCCTTGGGCGATTGGAGTATTCAATTAATATTGTTTTATCAAAAGGTTACAATATTATTGTTATGAATTATGTGCGATCGTATGCTTATGTGTTTACATTACTTTTTAGATATGTCTCCTACACTGATTATCAATATGCTCGTACAAAATCATCTACCCGGTCTAAATTTTATCGAGTGGAAACGAAACATAGAATATGTTCTTATCGCAAAAGAACACATGTTTATTCTCACTACTCCCAAACCCGATGCCCTTACTGACGCATCGACGAATGAGCATCGAGTCAAGCTGACTTTGGCATAAGTCAAACAATATGGCCAAATGATATATGATGACTACTATGTCGAAAGGCTTGCAGTTGTAGCATCAGTCGATGGTAGACGCGACTTCAATATAGTCAAGTCTCGAGAGTAAGTTTGGGCAGTCGAATCGGACAGTCCGCTTCCACACAATGAGAGAAATCTTGGCGTGTAGAATGGAAGAAGGAAGTTTGGTCCATGAACATGTCTCCCACATAACTCATCTCATTGATAGTCTTGATCAGTTGGAAAGAGGTATAGACGGCGAAGCCAAGGTCGATATCATTCTTAACACACTGCCCAAGTCTTTTGAGAACTTTCACGTGTACGTGATCATGAACAAGACCGAGTATACACTTAGTCAGTTGCTAAATGATCTTGTGGCCGCGGAAGTTGTCATAGGAAAAGGAGCACATGCCCTTGCTAGCATATCTAAGGGCCCCAATTTTCCAATGAAAAGTGGAAGAAGAAAATGGGGTGCCGAATGTGGTAGAGGCAAGGAAGCTAGTGGGAGCAAGAACATGGGGGCCACCTGAGGCTTGAAAAAGCCAAAGGAGAGGGGCGGATGCTTTAAGTACTGCAAGACTGGGCATTAGAAGGCTAAGTGCCCCATGCTCAAGGCTCAAGGTACGTCATTTGCTTTAGTAATGGAAATATGTTTAGCAACTTGTTCTACTCATTCATGGGTAGTAGATACGGGTGCGACTGATCATGTTTGTTACACCTTGCGGGGTTCCTGTGGACAAGGGAGTTGTTTTGATGGCGAGATAACGATCTCCATGGGCAACGCGGCGAAAGTCGAGGCTGTTTCAGTCGGAGATGTTTCTTTATGCTTTCATGAAACCTTATTTCGGTTTCCAAACTATTTATACATGGATATTCTGTTGTTTTTGATAGTGGTGTTTCTATCATAAGAAATGACGAAGTTATCTGTGGTGACACTTTATATAATTCACTTTATACTATTTTTGCCAAGCATAATATATTTAATTATGTTGCATCTACATCAAACCTTAAGAAGAGGAAGTTTTCTTCGCTAGATGACACCACATTTCTTTGGCATCTTAGATTAGGTCACATCAATCTAAATAGGATCCAAAGACTGGCTAAGAATGGAGCGTTGGGTGAAATTACAGTTACTCTATCCCCAGTCTGCGAATCATGTATAGAAGGAAAGATATCGATCAGACCCTTCAAAGCGAAGGGGTATAGAGCCAAAGAAGTGTTGGAGCTAGTCCATTCTGACCTGTATGGACCAATGTCCACACAAGCTCGTGGAGGGTATGAGTATTTTTTCTCTTTCATTGATGATTACTCAAGGTACGGATACGTATACCTACTTCACTGCAAGTCTGAATGCTTTGAGAAATTCAAAGAATTTAAGGCGGAAGTAGAGACGAAGCTAGGTAAAAGTATCAAGTCACTGCGGTCTAATCACGGTGGGAATACCTCAGTAACGAGTTCATGGACTATTTGGTGCAGTGTGGGATTACATCCCAGCTCACTACACCGGGCACCACAGCAAAATGGTGTGTCAGAGCGAAGAAATAAGACTCTCTTAGAAATGGTTAGATCAATGATGAGTTATGCAACATTGCCTATTTCGTTCTAGCGGTATGCCTTAGAAATAGCGGCATATTTACTCAATCTAGTACCGTCCAAGTTAGTCGATAAGACCACTTTCGAGTTATGGTTTGGGCGCAAGCCTAGTTTAAGCCATATAAGGATATGGGGTAGTCCAACACATGTGCTGAACAAGAAAGCTAACAAGTTGGAGGCTAGATCTGAAGCAAGGTTGTTTATTGGTTATCCTAGAGGAACGAAAGGTGGTTATTTCTATAGTCCTAATGATCAGAATGTTGTTATTAGCACTAATGCCCGATTCTTAGAAGATGACTACATAAAAAACCACAAATCCAAAGTTGAAATCATACATCAAGAATCAGAAGATAATCATATACCGCCACCGATTAGGCCAAAGGTACGAGATGTCGTGTCTAGTGGGAGGGATCGACACCAGATACTTCAAGAAATTGAAGTGGGTCGAGTTCCACTGGAGATACCGACCATACAAGTGGAAACTACCCAGCAAGTTGTGCAAGATAGAGAACCATAGGTTACTGCCCCCACCGTTACCATTGTGCCAGTAGCATCTCGTCATAGTGGGAGGGTTGTTCATCAACCCGAGCGATTTATGTTCGTGGGTGAATCTTTGGATTTCATCCTAGGAAACTAGCACGCTATAATGGACCCATTGACATACAGCGAGACGATACAAGACACATATGCAAGATCATGGCACACCGCTATATATGGACTTAGAAATTGAGTCCATAACAGCTATGAATGTATACGAGAAAACACTTATACCAGATGGCAAGGAAGGCATAGGTAGTAAGTGGGTATACAAGAGGAAGAAAGATTCAGATGGAGAGATTTCGGCTTTTAAAGCCAGGCTTGTGGCGAAAGGGTACACTCAAATTGAGGGCATCGATTTCGATGAGACCTTTTTCGCCTGTAGCAATGCTCAATCCATCAGAATTCTTCTGGCCATGGCAGCTCACCTGAACCTTGAGGTTTGGCAAATGGATGTGAAAATCAATTTTCTAAACGGTTACCTTGAAGAAGGTAGAGATATATATATGCAGGAACCCGAAGTTTATGTGGTGAAGGGTGAAGAGCATCTAGTATGTAAACTTAAGAAGTCCATTTATGGACTTAAGCAAGCTTCCCGATCATGGAACTTACGCTTTGACGAAATGGTAAAGTCTTATGGATTTACCCAGTTGCCTAGCGAGAGTTGTGTGTATCGTTTTGATGTCAACGGTGACGTGGTATTTTTTGCACTTTACATAGATGACATCCTTCTACTTGGCAACAACGTGAAGCTGTTATCAGACGTAAAGAGTTGGTTATCCGATCAGTTTCAAATGAGAGACTTAGGAGATGCAGCTTACATTCTTGGGATCAAGGTTTACCGAGATCGCAAGAGGAAAATGTTGAGCTTATCTCAGGCATCTTACATTGATACTGTGATTACTCGTTTTAGCATGTAGACCGCCAAGAAGGGATTGCTACCCTTCAGACATGGTGTTTCTTTATCTAAGGAGCAGTCACCTATGATTGCAAAGGAGATAGAGGAAATGAGACAAGTTCCTTACGCTTCCGTCGTAGGAAGTCTCATGTATGCAATTGTAATACCCCGGATGTTTAAAACAAAATTTTGAATTATTAGAGGAATTTATTTATGATGAATCCAAGAATGAAAATGAACGTCGATAATTTTCGATTTTGAGTAAATAGAAAATTCTATTAAATTTTTCGCTTATAATGGATCATAATAACGAACAATTGTGTTTTAAATAAATATGGGGTATTAATTAGATAAGTATTACACTAATAGAGAAAAAAATATCTTCTCCAAATTATCTTATTTATTTTCGAAAATTTGGGAAAGCAAAGGGGAAAAAGAAAAGAAAAATGATATGTACACATGGTAAATTTGTGATCAAGTATACGATCACATTATAATAGATGAGATATTATTTTGTTTGTATATGGAAGAAATTTAATTTATGTGATAAGGTAAGATAATGACATTTTAGAGATAAAATAAGGTTTGATAATGACATTTTCTTTAAAGATAAGATTTGCTAAAGATATTTAATTAAAGATAAGATAAGATATTTAATGAAATTTGACCAAGATATGATATTTATCTCTTTAATGCTTTAAAGTGATAATTATAACAATTAGATATTTTTCTTCACCTAATTTTCGAAAATAATGAATTATATGTAGAAATTTACCAAATAATTTATTTAATTGAACAAGCTTTAATACTTGATAAATATCATGAAATCAAGGTCAATCTTATCTCCTAAATACCATATGAATTTCGAAATTTAGTGATTAATGGAAGAGTAGAAGAAAAATTGTTATTTAATTTCTAAAGCTTGTAATTTTCGAATAAAAAGAGAATTTTGCTAGATTGTCCAAGAAGTTTATTTTATGATACAAGAGCATTAATTTTTATATAGTCCTTCATTAAAATAATTTTAGTTATTAAAGGAATGAACATTTAATAATTTATTCTTAATTTCTAATTATAGTTCGAAAATTTCACTTTAGTATATAGAATTGTTCTTAATTATTTTTCTATGATTTATTCTATCATCTAAGATCTATATTATGTCACATAGCTATTAATTAGAAGAAAATAAAATATGTAGCATATATTTATGCTTAAGGATCGAAAACTTGCCTAAAGGTGTGAAAAGAAGAAATAATTTAATCTTTGTGACATTGATATATATTGTTATAATGTGGAGATATTATTAATGTTAAGATAAGGTGAATTATTAATTAAATAAGTGGGATAAGTTATTTGTATGCATATGGCCGAAAAGTTTGACTAGAATTAAGAAAGAAATAATTTTGAAACTCTTTGATAATGATGTTTGATCTTTGAAAATGATATATATTAAATGATAAAGTATAAGATAAGATAAAAAAATTTCTTATATTACTACTTGGGGACCGAAAATTAAGGTGATAAATTAGAGGTGTAAACTTTTGACTTTTAATTAAGATATTTTGTTAAAGTATGATTAAAATATCTTATAACTTCTATAAAATAAAGATCACCCCTCTCACATATTATTATGACCGAAAATTGAGAGAAAAAAGAGAGAAAGTGTTCTTCAAAATTCTCTTCAATCCTAGGTAGAAAAACGTTGTCGTCGACGATCAATCCCGATTAAAATGTTAGAAATCGTACATGCTTTTTATATATGCAAAAATATTAGAAATTCATCCATAAAATATTAAGTTATATGCTTTTGTTATTTCATATGATAATTGAGAAATTTTGTTAAAATGTTTAAGTTGTTAATTAAATATGTTTATATGATGTTTATAAGCATGTATTATGAATTTAGTACAAAGTTGAGCAGTTATAATTTACTTCATGAAAACCGAAAAATATGTGAGAAATATATGTTGATGAAAATGAATTTTAATTGTTGTTTTGATTATGGATTGAAGATAGATAGTATGGTTTAAGTATGTATGATTTAAACCATAATTTTTGGAAAAATATTGGATATTATTTCATGATAATTTCGAAAACCTTAAAGTATGGGATATTGATGTATGAGTTATGTATGATGAATATTATGATATATTATTGATATATGATGCTAATAATATGTTTTGTGAATTAATTAGAATTTTTAAAAATTATTTAGTTAATTATTCAAGATTTTCGAAAACTATAGTATAAAGAGTTATAATGTCAAATTTTTCTATGTCTAATGTTATTTGATATTATGGATACTATGTTATGTGAAATTATAGGAATTTATGGATAAGTTTTGTAAATATAAAAGGATCGAAAATGAAGAGAAAAGAAAAATAAAGTTTCAAATTTATTTTATTACATGTGATCACATATTTAGGTCCAAAAATATGTTTAAGATATGCTATAAATTTATGGGATTTTTAAATGAAGTATAATATGTTCACGTTGAAATATTTGTTAAGTGACGTAAGACTTTGAAATATAAAGTATTATGATTAAATTAGTTTCATGTATGTAAGTGGGTATGATTGAATGTTAGAGTGGAATTATGAGATTTATTGAAAATATGTTAAATAATAAATTGGAATTAGAGAATATTATGCAAGATTAATTGTTTTATATGTTCTAAAAAGTAAATTATGAAAAATACATTAGTTTGAAGTTTGAAATTGTAACAGCCCCATAATCCTTAAGACGGATTAAAGATGACTAATACTAGGAACAGTGATTAGGGTTCATGAAAGCTAATTGAGACATATAACATGTAAAATAAGACGATTCAACCATTATATACATTAATAACATAATGTACAGGAAAGGCTAGGCCAACAGATCCAAAAGAATACCAACGATCTGAAGGACTTCAACTGTTAATATTCAGACATAAGCATAATATTCAAAAGTAGACATTGTTCAAAACACAGCGGAAGGCATGTGAATACACGTATGACGACGTGTACCCAAGGTTTCTAACTTAACATTCAAAAAGCGTTCAGACTTCTCAACACCCTCCATCATCATCATCATCATCATCCACAGCTCAACCTGCACATTTAAAAACAAACATGCAGGGCTGAGTACAAGAATGCACTCAGTGGACTCATGCCAAAACATTTTATCGTATTTAAAATTACACTGTTACATCATGGTAAGACATAAGGGTTTTACTTGAAATGCCTTATGCTTACTAAATCATTTTCATCAATTCATAAACATCATCGCTTGGACAAGCATTTTACTTGCATGTATGATCCATATCCTTATCCTTTTATCATATCTTTATAATTTAGCGTCGTAGAAGGAGGCCTCCTCACGTCGCCGTGACCGCCGTGCATTGTCCTTACAGCCCCACAAATACTATTTTCTTGTGTACACGTTAATCCTAGCTGTATAAGCCTTGGGCATAGGATCCAATTCGATTTCATTCATAAGTTGGAATGACCCAACAACATTCATTCATTCATGGATATGATTCATACATAAAACATAAACATTTTAGCGGGTAATTTCATAAACATTTTATCATCATTCTTTGATATAAGCATCGTAAATAAAATCATTTAAGAGTATAGTAAAGCCCACCGACTCCTTGATCGTCAAATTTTCGATTCTTCTTCACACAAGTCGTCGCGTACGCCTTCACACATTTACGTAAAAACGATACGTTGGTCACGTTTTGAGATTTTCAAAGTTTAGAATAAACTTTGATAACTTATTCTAATATAATTTGAATTTAATCTAATTCAATACTGCTCAATCACAGATTCGAACTAAACATTTCGCACTTGAGATATGTTTAACTATTTCCTTTAACCTTTAGGTTAAACGCTTAACGATTTACATCGCTTTTCGCAAGGATTTCAATTATGAAATCTTTTCTCACTAATGAGATTTCCTTATATAAATAATACGCTTTACACGTATTAGCGTATTTTCTAACGTATTTCATACGCTGATTTCAAAAGTCAACATTTTGTCTTTTCTTTATTAAATTCCTTAAAAATTATATTTTAATATCTAATTAATATAAATCGATTTTCAATCGATTTCTTTTCATAAAGTCTTAATTTCGATTTTCATAAACCGATAAACTTCATTAATATTTTTCTTAAATATTAATTAACTTATTCTTTAAACATTATTTTTCATTTCTAACGTTATTTAATATAACGTTTCATTATAAACATAGTATTCTATGTTTATAAAATTTCATAAATTCTTAATATGTCAAAATTAATTTCTAGACATATAATGTATTATTTTTCTTGATATTAAGGATTTAAAACCCTTAATATATATATTTACAAGCTTTCGATTTTAAGCTTATATTTTCATTCTTCTTCCAAAAATTCTTCTAAAATCATATAGTGTACTATTTTATCATAGTATCATTAATATGCATTAAATTAACTATAGAAATTTTGGGCATCACTTATTTATTCCATATAGGCCACGGTTATTTCCAAACCTTGTCCAATAAATTTTCTAAAATTCTAATTAATTTATACAAGGTTCCAACATTAATTTATAGCATACTTATAACCTATAGTCCAACATATTCCAATTCTACACTAAGGTATATATATTGTTCAAGGTCACGGTTCCTTCCTATCTTTATACCAAACATTTTGTAAATTTCCAATTAAATTACACTATACTTATACTCTATAGTATATTAACATTTCATCATAACATTAACTAAAAACAACATAATCATGCTTAAAATCCATCATGAAGCTCACGGTTCTTCATCAACATATACCAAATATTTTTGTAAAAATCTTATAAAATTACACAATGCTTAACATCATTTTACATCACTAATACACCATAATATTCATCAATATCAACTCACATATCATGTATCCATTCTATATAGCCTTCGAAAATTTTGAACATATGAGCATATAATTTCCAAAAATTCTAGTAAATTTACAAGGTACTAAATCAATGCTCTAGATCAACATTATGCTATAATATCACTTAAATAAAATTTGTACATCAACCTACCATTTTCTTTCATTTTCGGTAATGATCTAAATAATAGCATAGGATTTTTTTAAAATTTCCAAATAATCACTATGAGTTCCCTTGCCAATATATAACATTAATCCATTAACAAATTAAACATAGAAATTTTCGGTAGTCATAATAATTAAACATAACATGCTTATCTTCCAAATAAAACATCAATATGAAACTTATATTTCATGCTCAACATAATTAATGAATAATAAAACATGCTAGCTAAATTTTTCATTAAGAACACATGCTTAATAATTAAAATCGAACCATTCAAAGATTAAAAACTTAGTGTACATTCGAAGCTCGTTCGATTTCTAACCTTTTTACCGGTATTGATTTTATATGAACAAGCTTTAGGTCAAGCTTTTGGTGATTGAAACACAAGAACTCTCAAGCTTTTCAAAGAGGAAGCTCACGGTATTTTTCTTGTTTTTGGAAAAGAGAGAATGTGTTGGTTTTATGAGACTTAATACTTATGTAATGAACCAAATAAAATCCCACCTCTCTCACTCTCTCTCTCTGGTCCTTCACCACAAATCTGAGACACAATTTGAGAGCCTTTTCAATATCACTTTATGAGTCATACTTGTATTACATCATCATAGTTACTTAACTTGCATAAAGTTTTTGATTAAAACAAAATAAATACTTTGCCTTTGGGAGCAAATGCCGTCGATCACAACACACACACAAAGCAATTGGTGATGACTCACTATGTATTATGTCATGGAAGTAAGTATACTCTTACACAACTATTTCTTGAACAATTAAATCCCTTGAATTGGAGAGGTGGAGCCGTCTACTACTTGTTCAAAGAGAAGTATATTAATTCATTTTGTCTTAATACATGCATATATCCTACACTCTATCCCACATATATATATAATACATCATCCAAGAGTTATAGAAGTCAAAGAAATCGGCTCTCTCTCACTATTTTGCTCCCACTTGTTCATTACTTGGTTATTGTGTACATTAGCTACCACTTGCATGATTAAATCACATAACATTGCAAACAAACACACAATTTACGTAAACAATGCTACACATGTATAAGGTCACGGCACTTTTAATTTTAAAAGGCCAAAATTTGATTTTCATGCCATTATTAGATATATATATATCATAATATATATCTTAGATGATAAATTATATCATAGGAAAAATTATTGGTATCATTTCATGCGAAAACCCCAATTTTGAATTAGGGTTTTCAAAATTAGGCATTGTTCAATAATTAATCCTTAAAATTCTAGCATTGTTTTAATGCTAAATAATACTCTAATTACATATAATAATCATAGGAATTTAAATACTATAATTCCTTGAACATTAAACTCATTTTTCTATTCATCTCTAAATGTTAACGTTTGAAACGTCTCAAAACGTTAATTATCGACTCATCTCAAAATGGTCGTAATAAAGTCGTAATCACTTTATTAATTTATTCCATTTAATATGGAATTTAATTCTAAGCTTCGTTGCTTAGAAAATTTCTCAAAATTTTAACTATCGATACTCAATCGACGTTAAAATTATATTGCCGAAACACTTTATAAGGTTTTATTCCTTAATTCACAATTCTTTGTGAATATAAAATAGGAATTCATTATCTCATAATTAATCGAAATCATTATTCGATAAATTACTAATTCAATTATTTCGGTGAAACCCTAATTTACGAATTTAAATATCGTAATTAGGCATTTAATTCTTCGGGATATTACAGAAATAAATTGATTCAAGTATGAAAGCATGAAATATGTTAGTACGTGAGTAGAGTTATGATATTTCCTAGCTAAACGTGAGTTTCTCTGATAGAACGAATAAGACATGTAAGGTGGGAAATGAAGCGAGAAAATATTATTAAAAACTAGAGTTGTTGGAATTTCGTATTAAGAAAATACGTTAGTGCGCGACGAAGTTAGCTATGAAATTAAGATTCGTAATCTACACGAAATGATGTGGACTGAAGAAAAGAATGTAAGGATGGAGTATCATCTCTCTTCAAGACGCGACAAATCTAATCAACGTAAAATAGTTGTTAAGTATTATAAAAGGATCCTTTGATGTTAATAGAGTTGATGTTAGTAAGTCCGTTGTTACGAATTAATGACTTTCAGAAAAAGCGCAGTGATGTACTAAATCTCGTTTCTTACGTTGATAAGGTCCAGAGCAGAAGTGAAAGGAAACGGCAGGTGATCACTAGTGACATAAGAACAATAAGTTCTTAAGGTGGGCTTTCTTATCTAAACAAAATGTGGGCATTCTTTTCAAAGAAAATTATGGGCTTTCTTGGAAAATGAGATTTTACGAAAATATTTCTTGTTATTACTTTTCGCTTTATATCCGCAAATGTTTAAATACGATATTATCGCCAAAATATTTTATGTTTTGTATATATCCATTCGGGTTGGTCGGGCCAACGCGAGATTACGAATTCGGATCCTACTGGTGAGATGCTAGTTAGGATTATGTATACTTAGCCTCTGAACCGTTCGCGGTCAATCGTGGGTCCGGGTGAAGGGAGGCCTCCCTCCCGGTGCGTTCCATAGCCGACTTGGAATATACGTTGTAAGAAAATGACTGGCCAGTCGACTTTGAGAAAATGATAAAATGTTTAGTAAGCACAAGGCCTTTCAAATAAAACCCTTATGTCTTGTTGTGACGGTGGCGGTACAATATTTCGTGAATAAAATGAAAAATGTTTTCAGCATGTGTCCATTGGGTACTTTGTACTCAGCCCTGCATGTTTGTTTTTAAATGTGCAGGTTGAGCTGGTGATGGAATAGAGCGGAGTTGAGCGGAATCCTTTTTGTCAACTTAGTTTGGAACATCTTTTGGTTCGCCTTGAGCATGCATCTTCATATGCTTGTCTCACACGTTTATTCCGCTGCAAACTCTTGAAACTCTTTTAAATTCTATAACTATGTTAAGTCCTTGAATGTCTTGTTGGAACTTTGTAAAAGCCACTATTTTGTCAGAACCTTCGAAACAATCCTTTATGTAAATTACTTCCTTCTATCCTTAATCTCGTTTATGCTTCTGCAACATCTATGCTTCCTCACGTGTGAAATGAGTTGAAAATCTCCTTCTTTTAATATTTACTTAATCCAACCCCAAGTCGCGGTCCGATAAGGCAGTCCTTCGGGATTAGCCGAATCGGGCTGTGATAGAGTGGTATCAGAGCAGTTCATTTGCTCTGAACTAAAAATGTTCTTTCTATCCAAGTCTGGCTCGAATCACTAGACTTTTACGAATTAGTCAACACCGCTCAACGCTCCAGTTCATCACGCTTAACTGGTAAGGAAAAGTGGTTTCTAATGTTTTCGAAAGTTAAAGTATGATTTTAAAAGTTTTGAAAGTTCTATGCTTATGTTATAGTTTTGAGGGAACTCGAGTGATAAATGTTTTTGAAAAAAAAATGGACATGCCGTTGATAGAAAAAGTGAAACAGCTTTGAATTTTATAATTCACTGAGTTATGAGACAAATAAGTGGTTTATTTGTGGATAGACTTGAATGGATTAAAGCGCATACATGGAATTGTATGTGAGTATTGATGATGGGCATATATGGATTTATATGTCAAGTGAGTATGGATACAATTTTGTTTATGAAATGTAGTGGAACTATGAGGTTTGTTTTCCCCAAAAGAACGTAGACACACTCTAAGTTTCACGATCACTTTTACAAAGAACTTAGATTGAACGAGATCCTAAGATTTTCTCGTACTATCTATGTCGTAGTATGTGATGAGCCACAAGAACTTGAGAACTTAGATCGCTTTTAAGTCCAACTTGACGAATGTGAACTAGAATGCCACGTGGATGAATGGAAGTTTCGGTAAACGAATGTCACTCGCATAATTAGTGATATGGGCATAGTTTCTTCATTTGAAATTCTACATGACGGAATTTTGAATCGACTATTGCTTACACGAATTAATCTAGAACGATACATGAATTAGGGTATCTCTTGCCAGCCATGGAATGATGACCTATGTTGAGACTCTAAGTAGGGCTTTGGATATAGAGGAAGCATTATCAGATGATAAACCAGCACTAGCCCAAGCGGACAAGGGGAAAAGGAAATGGGATGAGAATCCTAATAAAGAAAAGGGCAATTACCATAGTAGGCTGAAAAGAGAAGAGATATGAGAAAGAGTTGATAGTGATATGTCAAAAGTGAGAAATTTGAATTCATGGAATTCAATGAGATTTATTATTATGAATGAGTTATGTTATCAATGTTTAAATTCTTGCAATTACATGTCGTTGATGACAATGAATAAGTTATCCCTAAAAGAACATAGACTGTTTAAGACGCATGATCCCTTTTGCGAAAGAACATAGAAAGATGAACTATGAGAATTTTATTCCACCACGAGAACAAAAGTGATGATGGAAATGAGAACAAAAGCGAGATCGAAATGAGAATTACGAGTTGAAAGACGAGAACAACGAGAACAAAGTGGAGAAAACTAAAAGAGCAGAGATGGAAATGATGATGGCAAGAATTGAATGATGATATTGAGATGATGAATATCACTATACGATAGTGACATGAGTATAGTCTTTCCCTTTGGATGTTCACATGTGACGGAACTCCAAATTGACTATCACTTTTTCGTTAGAAACGAAATAGATATGTGATTAAAGAATCAGTCGAGTCTAGTATTATGGTTTACACAGAATAAGAGACCACGATGTGGTAGAAATTTTGAAGACAAATTGAGAATTAGGTTTTTCAGTTGTATGAGTAGAGTTTGAGATGTATGGTGGTATGTTGACAACCCTTATAATTTATGGTGACCCATTACGAGTTATATGAGGTTTCAAATTTTATTCATTAACCGAGTTCTGTCATTGAGTTTAACTCTATGACCTAGTTTCAATTGAAATATCACCTGAGTTTCTCACTTTTCATGAAAGAAGTTTACAACCAGAAAATTTTGTAAAGTGTCTTTTGAAACCAAGCCCTCATGCGACTGAGAAGTATTTGTGACGAGTCTGGCCAGCCCATATAACCAAAGAGATCTCAGTAGTCATCATTCTGGTTTTCGGACCCTATCTTCCAATTATTCAATTCAAAGAACACATTGGTTCAAACTTTAAAAGTGTCCGTCTTAAATTGTGAACCCGTACCTCTTGTAAGTTGTCATGATAAGTTTCCTCCAATCCTTGAAACTAAGAAATATGAAATAGGTTAACTTATCTTGTCACCTAAGTCTTCGGATCAGTAGAATGATAGCTTTCTTCAGTTAAAGGGATACATCAAGTTATGATGTGAGAAGTCCTCAATGAGGTGAGATTTTCCCCATAATGCGCATAGATATGAGGACCTTTAATGGGCTTTCAAGATAATGATGACAGTGATCAGATGTATTTATACCACCTTGTGAGTGTTATAATAAATAAGTTATGAGTAACTTATATTTCTAGCATTGAGTGTTAGAGTAGATGTAAGGAAAGTATAGAATGTTCTTGGAATATAGAATGATTATATATGTGACTTAACCTTCTATCATTATGTTATAACAAGATAGATTATGAACTATCTTTAAGATAGTTGATTGTCCTTAAAGGCATTGTCAATTGGTTGGACGTGTTTACAGATAAATAAGCACGAGGCAATTTCAAGATATAGAAGGAATGATATCATCCCATTTTATGAGTCGATATAGATAAGTTAAGGTCATACGATGATCTAAGGTATACGAGGCAACAACGTTAGAGAACTAGAACACAATGAGAAGAGAGAATCGAGAATGTTACAAGGATGCGTAAATTTCGAGGACGAAATTTCTTTAAGGGGGGTAGAATGTAATACCCCGGAGGTTTAAAAATCAAATTTTGAATTATTAGAGGAATTTATTTACGATGAATCCAAGAATGAAAATGAACGTCGATAATTTCCGATTTTGAGTAAATAGAAAATTCTATTAAATTTTTCGCTTATAATGGATCATAATAACGAACAATTATGTTTTTAAATAAATATGGGGTATTAATTAGATAAGTATTACACTAATAGAGAAAAATATCTTCTCTAAATTATCTTATTTATTTTCGAAAATTTAGGAAAGCAAAAGGGAAAAAGAAAAGAAAATGATATGTACACATGGTAAATTTATGATCAAGTGTAGGATCACATTATAATAGATGAGATATTATTTTGTTTGTAGATGGAAGATATTTAATTTATATGATAAGGTAAGATAAAGACATTTTAGAGATAAGATAAGGTTTGATAATGTAACAGCCCCTAAATCCTAAGTACGATTTAGCAGGGATTATTACTCTAAACAGGGATGAATAAACAATGAGACCACTTAACATTAAACTGTAATACATATATCAAGTATTTTTTGGACTTTACTACATAACTTATGTTCTTGCAGCTGAAAACATGTGATATGTACATATGACGATGTACTATCAAGGTATAACTTTCAACGACAACCTTCCTATTGCTCAACACCGCCCATTGATCATCACTCAATGCATATTTAAAACAAATATGTGGTCGAGTACAAGAATGCACTCGGTGGACTCATGCCAAAACATTTTATCATCTTTAAATTACATCGCTTCATTATGGTAAAACACAAGGGTTTTACTTGAAAAGACCTCGAGCTTACTAAACATTTTCATCATTTTCATAAACGCTCACCGCCGACATTTTCCTTGTAGGTATGATCCATATCCCTTTCATTTCATCATAACATTATCATTTACGCCGTAGAAGGAGGCCTCCTCTACGCCGCGACCGCCGTGAATTGTCCTTACAAAGACACAAATACCATTAGGTGTACACGTTAATCCTAGCTGTATAAGCCTTCCCAAGATAGGATCCGATATCGATTTCATTCATAAGTTGGGGCGACCCAACAACATTCATCATTCATTCATGGATAGGATACATACATAAAATATAAATATTTTAAGTGTGTAATTTCATCATCATTTCATAATCATTTTCAAAGAGAGCATCATAAATAATTACTTTTCATTTTGAAGAAAGCATCACAAATAGAGCATTTTATCCTCGAGAATAAGAAAGAAGCCCACCGGCACGTAAGCTTTCTTAATTCGCTTTCCTTCACGCCAACGATCGCATCCATCGCCTCACCTTTACGTAAAACGATTTCAAGACGTTTGTCACGCCGAGATTTTCAAATTTTAAAATAAACTTTGATAACTTATCAGTAATACCCGGAAAAATTAAAACTTCGATTTATTAAATTTATTGAGTTATATCGTTATTTAAGTTTAGAGCGATTATTAAATTTTATAACGTCGACATTTCGACTATATTTTGAACAAGAAAATTTAAACGAATGTCGGAGAACTAATCTGATAGTAAACCGAACCGATATTTTTATATCGATAAATTATCTAGTCAAACTACATCATTCCTTATCCCCAAAAATCCTCTACTTTGTCCTTACATACCCATCATTTTATAAATATTCCTTCTACACAACATCATTACAAGATTTAACATCACACTTCACTCACTCATCTTCGCCCATTTCACTCCACCACTCCACAACAAAGCGAGGTAACTACATTTATCCTCGAGCTTAAACAACAACCATCACTCATTCATTGATACCACAAGGACTTGCAACATTCAAGTAAGATCTACAAGAGGTTAGCAGCTTTGAGATCCTCCATTTTACAAATTTCGTATGTTTTAATTGATAAACTGCTCACCATACAAACCAAACATTGAACACATGAACAACAAGCACTCTCTCTCAATACATAGAAGTTTAGTAAACACAAGACTTAACGAAAAAAAAAAACTGAGGCCTACAATCTAGGGATGCTAACGGCGGTCTTTACCGGACCGATCCGGAACCGCTCAAAGCCCATTAAATTTTAAAACAACGGTTCGGTTACGGTTCCTGTTCCTGTAACTGTTGACCCGGACCGGTCAAGACCCGCCTGCTTTTGTCCGGTTAGGTCCTATCCTATCTTTTTTTTTTTTTTTTTTACAAATTTTAATTTGAGCATTACAAATTTTATAAATAATCTTGTCGATATCATACAACATCAAATTTGAACGATGTTACATTCCAAATTTATAAACGCGAGACGATCTAAGGTCGATTTCTTATTATCAATTAAATTATTTATTTACATTGCTCGCTTTACTCTCACTTAAATCAAATGAATTAGCACCATATTTACCTCGTAATACTTATCTTTTATTTGTGTTGCAGCCATATAAACAATAAAATGAGGAAATATATTTTTGGGAGGAATTTATGATTGTAGAGGAGAAATGCGAGTCATGTCAAGTTTTCTCTAATCATTGATGTGTTTGAAAACTTCCACACACAAAAAATGTAATTATAGAATCACATAATTGCATCCTAGATTTTGAAAATAATAGATTTTGAAAATAATGTGGTTTCACACAGAAGATTATTTAAAAATAAATAAAATATTCTCGCCCAACAAAATATAAATAAATAAAAAGTAAAGTTGTGTTCATATATAAATATAGAAATAACAATACATGTATAATCTTCTAGAATTCAAAATTTTAAAAAACAGAGAAAAATGTATAACACATTACCGAAAATGACGAAGCTGCATAGTCGAAGCATATATAAGTATAAATGCATGATATAGAGGTATGAGAGTGAAAGTAGGAAATAAGATCCAGTGGGTAACCGGTTAGGTACGGGTAATACCGATCCGGATCCATAATTTGATGGTCCGGATCCGGTCCGGTTTAGTATTTATCGGGCGGTTCGCAACCGTAACCAATACTAAATTACTGGTTCTGGTCCGGGTATAATCCGCCCGTTGACACCCCTACTACAATCTATATTCATGCTAAGATTTGGGCCGAGCCACTAGGGCTCGGCTGTCGACCTCCAGTGGAGAGAGAGACGTGGATCCTGAAGAATCGACGACGCCGAGAACAATGCAACGGCGAGACGGCGGCAGGCGCTGCTGGAGCTGGACGGCGGCACATCGTCGGAGGAATTTACACGACGATGTTGCACGCGACAACGATGCAGCGACAGCAGCGATGGTTCGACAGAGACTGCGTCAGATCTAGCCCGACTGACCAACGAAGACGGCGCGACGACGTATTGGCCGGAATCGGCAACGGCGACGGCAGATCCGAGAGAGAGAGATGTGCGCGGCGTGTATGAGACCCGTATATGCGTTGGTTTGCAAGAGAACCGAGAGAGAAGAAAGAAGGGGCTGAGCTCGCGGCGGCGACAGTGCAGTGCGCCTACCGACGATGTGACCTGCCGGAGAAGAAAGCGGCGGCAGCAGCGTACATGCGTGCGTGTGTATATATATATTTGTTAACGAGAAGAGAGGGTGAAGGCGCGGTCGCGACGGCGATGAAGCACGCCGACGACGACACGGCCAGGGAGGAGGCGGTAGTCTCGACTGTGTGTGCGTCGCGTGAGGGAGAGGCGAGAGAATGGGACGAGAGTGGAGAAAAGCGGCACTGGTTAGGATAGTAGGGTTTTTTTACATTTAATTGTGTTGGGTCTTATTTCCATGGGCCAAAATATTAATTAGTTTGGGCTCTTATTTGTTGGGCTGAACAGAATACATACGAGTAGAAATTTGGGCTTATTTTCATGGGCGTAAAATATTAAATGGTTTGGGCCTAATGTTGTTGGGCCGAGAAAAGAATAAAAGATGGGCCTCTGGAGTACATGATGAATGGACCAAAATAATAGAATAAGCTATGGGCTTTTAAGTAAAATGATATGGGCTTCTAGAATTAAATTAATAATGGGTCTTAGAATTTAAAATGAAAGATGAGCCTTTGGAATTAAATTGATATGGACTTCAATTAATTTAAAGATGGACTTAAACTATTTTAAATGTTGGACCAAGAATTTAATTTGGTAATGGACTTGCACTATTCATCTATGATCCATTAAAATTAAATTAAGGATTTAATAAATTTATATTAATTACATATGAGATTTAATTTTATTAATTAAATTTTGAGATTTATTCTTAACTAATTAAATAATAACCTAAATATCAATTATCTAGAGTGAATTAATTAGATTGAATAAAATCTAATTTTTAGAAAGTAAATAACATAATTAATTAATTATGTTAAGGAATGATTTGAGAATTATTCTTTTTTTTAGTGATTTACTTATATAATGAGATAGACCTTATGTATTTTATTACAAAGGTGTGATGAGAAATAAATCCTAATTAGTGGATATCTAAGATGAATTAAATTAATTTGATTGATTAATCAAATATTATTGGACTATTAGATTGATCCGTTTAATTAATATTTAAATTATGTATTTACTTAATTAAATTCGAGATTTAATTAAGTAATGAGTTGATTATGTCAAGTAGATACTTGATGAAATATTATTTAATCAACTTTAATTTATAGAACGCTTGTTAGGAGGCGATTGATTTATAAGAAACCTTTATTGATTGTGTACTATAGATATGGGATTCTCTGATAGAATATGTGGGACATGTGAGACGAGAAGAACGTCGAGGAAATGTTAGTAACGAATAAGGGATTGGACTCGAAAACGTTGATACGCGTTAACAAACGAAGAATATTAGTTATGAACTTAAGATTCATAAATTATACGAAACGACGTGGAGAAACATCGATGGAAGGGAAGAATGCAACGTCGAAGTGTCACATATCGTTATGACGAGACCAATCGAATAGACAAAATATAAATGTTAATTAAGTCATATCGATGACGAAAATCCTAAAACCCAAAGACTTAAAAGATATCGAGTTGTCGAATCTTAATGATACTTCTCGAAAGAAACGAATGACATACTAAATTATATTTCTTGCATTGATAAGGTCCGGCGTGGACGAAACGAAACAACGAGAGGATCGCTAGCACGCACTCCAAGAAGGATAATTCTTGAGGTGGGCTTTTTTGAAACAAAATGATTATGCATAACTCCAAGCATGATTTACAAAAGCTTTATGAAATATTATTGCATGAACTGTTATTGACTGCCAAATATTTACGTTTTGTTGTGTCCATATCTGAGGTTGTTTTGTCCAAATGTGGGACGAGAATTGATTGGTATATCCAATGTGGTATGTGAATGAGTTGGTCCACCAACGTTAAAAAAGGGTAACGATCGGATCCGACTTAGTTGAGGACTAACTGG
This sequence comes from Salvia rosmarinus, assembly GCA_036937905.1. Lineage (NCBI taxonomy): Eukaryota > Viridiplantae > Streptophyta > Magnoliopsida > Lamiales > Lamiaceae > Salvia > Salvia rosmarinus. The sequence goes on from JAODLM010000760.1 coordinate 25,832, forward strand.
ATTGTGTACACGCAGGATCGTGTGTTAAGGTTAGCTACCCTCGGCCGGTCACGGCGACTATGTGTAGTGGCCACTCCATAGCGCGAATGAATGAACGAATGAATGATGAATGAATTACCGATATGGAACAACGTGGATGAAATAGTCGGCGGACACTTTTGAAAACGATAAAATGTTTGATAGGCATGGGTCTTTCCAACTAAAACCCCATGTGCTATTGCGGGCGCTCAATAACTTTTATAAAGAAAATGTTTTCGCAACGAGTCCACCGAGTACTTTTGTACTTAGCCCCGCATCTCGTTTTTGATGTGCGGGTTGAGCAATGATTGATGATGGGTGCGGTGGTCTTGAGTGGTATTGGTTTTGTTGTTATTTTGAAAGGATTTCTAACCTTGAGCATGTATCGTCATATACATGTTCACACGTTTATTTGCCGCCTAACTCGATATTGTTTGGTATCTTTGATTATGACCGCTTTTATATCGTATTGAACTTGAGGTCGCACTGTTCCTCGAATTGCATACGATTGGGTTATATTTCAACCTCGAACCTTTTGGTAGGTCCTTCGCGACTTGAGGTGGTATTGATACAACTTATTCCTTTCGCCTATGCATTTATTCGCAATTGATTGGTTAATCGTATTGGTTTAAATATATATATCCGCTGCATTTATCATACCGGTGACGATCCATATGATCCGTATTTTTTGAGAAGTCGGTCGTCACACTTATACTAATATAATTTGAATTCTTTAACGAATTCAATACGTCAATCAATCACAGATCTTAACTAAACATTTCGCATTGATAGAGGCGAGATATGTTCAACTATTTCATTTTAACCCATTAGGTTAAACGTTCAACGTATTCTAACGTTTTTTCGATATAAAGATTTCAATTATGAAATATTTTCTCACCAATGAGATTTTCTTAAAAACTTAATACGGTTTACACGTATTAGCATATTTATCGAACGTATTTCATACGTTATTTTCGAAAGTCAACAATTTTGACTTTTCTTTATTAATACTTTAATAATTCATATATTTAATATCCAATTTCAATATAAATCGATTTTCAATCGATTTCTTTTCATAAAGTCTTAATTCTCGATTTTTCACGCAAATCGATAAACTTCATTAATATTTTTCTCAAATATTAACCAACTTATTCATTAAACATTATTTTTCATTTCTAACGTTATTTAATATAACGTTTCGCCATAAACATAGTATCTTATGTTTATAAAATCCCATAAATTTCTAATATGTCTAAAATAATTTCTACACATATAATGTATTATTTTCCTTGATATAAAGAGATTAAAACTCTTAATTCATCACCTATAGCTTTCGGCCCTCTTGGCTACAAATTTCAAACTCCTTCCAAAAATTCTTCTAAATTAATATAGTACACTATATTATCATGGGATCATTAATATGTATTAACATTAGCTATAGAAAATTTGGACATCACCTACCTTACACTTAAGGCTCTCGGTTTTTTTCAAAATGTAGCCAAACATTTTTCTAAAATTCTAATTAAATTACACAAGGCCCCAACATCAATCTATATCATTAATACATCATAATATTCATCAATTTCAACTCATATATCATGTATCCACTCTTATGGCTCTCGAAATTTTTGGAATATAAGAACATATAATTTCCAAAATTCCTAATAAATTCACATAGTACATAATCAATGCTCTAGATCAACATTATGCTATAATATCACTTAAATAAAAATTGTACATCAACTTACAATTCCTACTCATTTTCGGCCATTTACAATTTAATAGCATAAGATGTTTAAAAATTCTCAAATATTTACTATGAACTCCTTAGCTAATACATAACATAAATCCATCATCAAAACAAGCCATAGAATTTTCGATCATCATAGAAAAATCATAACATGCTTAGGCCTTTGATTTAATACAATACTTATGCTTATAATTTCATACTAAGCATATTTAAAGAACAACAAACATGTTAACATAATTTATTCTATTTTTCTCCTCAAAACACATGCTTGTAAAATAAAAAATCGAACCATTGGATAATTAAAATTCTAGTGTATAATCGAAGCTTGTTCGATTCCTAACCTTTTTAACGGTGTCGATTAAGTGCAAAAGATTTTTGTACCAAGGTTTGGCCAAGGAAAACCAAGAACTCTCAAGGCTTTTTCCTCACAATTTGCTCTCGGTTCTCAAGTTTGGGAGAAGAGTAATGGCTTGCTTTTGTGTAACACTTTACTTAAGCAAAATGAATTAATACTTTGTACCAAACCTTTCTCTCTCTCGGTCATCTCATTTCACAAAACAATTGAGAAGCCTTTTCAAAATACACTTTATAACTCACAATATATTACATCACTATAGTAAATGCATGCATAAAGTTTTTCTTGAACAAAACAAATCAATTCTTTGTTTTGAGGATCAAGAGCCGTCGGCTCTCATGCAAGGAAATGGAGAAGTTACTACATTTTGTCTTAATATGATGTATTAGTCAACAAACACTTCCCCAAATATTTTATACATCATGACAATAGAGTAGTGTCAAAGCTTCTTTCTTCAATTGGAAGCCAAAATACACGGTTGTAACAAACCCATGTATTCACTTGATTCTACTTGGTTAATGTGTACACTATATATCACTTGCATGATTTAATCACAACATAGCAAATGCAAGCACCAAATTTGACGTGAACTTGATGCTTCGCAAATAGCTCACGGCTATTTCAAATTCTTAAGTACTAAAATTTGATTTTTCATGCTAATTATAGATATATATCATAATATATGTCTTAGATGATAAATTATATCATAGGAAAAATTATTGGTATCATTTCATGTGAGAAAACCCTAATTTTCGAATTATGGTTTTCGAAAATTCTAATTTTGTTCAATAATTAATCCTTAATGATCTATCATTGTTTTAATGCTAAATAATACTCTAATTACATATAATAATCATAGGAATTTAAATATTATAATTCCTTGATCATTAAACTCATTTTTCTATTCATCTCTAAACGTTGACGTTTGAAACGTCTCAAAACGTTCATTATCGACTCATCTCAAAATGGTCGTAATAAAGTCGTAATCACTTTATTAGATCATTCCATTAATAATGGAATTTAATTCTAAGCTTCGTTACTTAGAAAATTTTACGAAATTCTAACTATCGATATTCAATCGACGTTAAAATACTACTGCCGAAACACCTTTTATATATATATATATATATATATATATATATATATATATTCCTTAATTCACAATCCTTAGTGAATATAAAATAGAAATTCATTATCTCGTAATTAATCGAAATCATTATTCGATAAATTACTAATTCAATTATTTCGGCGAAACTTTAATTTACGAATTTAAATATCGTAATTAGGCATTTAATTCTTTGGGATATTACAGATAATGACATTTTGTTTAAAGATAAGATTTGCTAAAGATATTTAATTAAAGATAAGATAAGGTATCTAATGAAATTTGACCAAGAGATGATATTTATTTCTTTAACTTTAAAGTGATAATTATCACAATTAGATATTTTTCTTCACCTAATTTTCGAGAATAATGAATTATATGTAGAAATTTACCAAATAATTTATTTAATTGAACAAGCTTTAATACTTGATAAATATCATGAAATCAAGGTCAATCTTATCTCCTAAATACTATATGAATTTCGAAATTTAGTGATTAATGGAAGAGTAGAAGAAAAATTGGTATTTAATTTCTAAAGCTTGTAATTTTCGAATAAAAAGAGAAATTTTGCTAGATTGTCCAAGAAATTTATTTTATGATATAAGAGCATTAATTTTTATATAATCCTTCGGTAAAATAATTTTATCTATTAAAGGAATGAAGATTTAATAATTTATTCTTAATTTCTAATTATAGTTCGAAAATTTCACTTTAGTATATAAAATTGTTCTTAATTATTTTTCCTATGATTTATTCTATCATCTAATATCTATATTATGTCACATAGCTATTAATTAGAAGAGAATAAGATATGTAGCATATATTTATGCCTAAGGACCGAAAACTTGCCTAAAGGTGTGAAAAGAAGAAATAATTTAATCTTTGTGACATTGATATAGATTGTTATGATGTGGAGATATTATTAATGTTACGATAAGGTGAATTATTAATTAAACAAGTGGGATAAGTTATTTGTATGCATATGGCCGAAAAGTTTGACTAGAATTAAGAAAGAAATAATTTTGAAACTCTTTGATAATGATGTTTGATCTTTGAAAATGATATGTATTAAATGATAAAGTATAAGATAAGATAAAATTTTGTCTTATATTACTACTTGGGGACCGAAAATTAAGGTGATAAATTAGAGGTGTAAACTTTTGACTTTTAATTAAGATATTTTGTAAAAGTATGATTAAAATATCTTATAACTTCTATAAAATAAAGATCACCCCTCTCACATATTATTATGACCAAAATTGAGAGAAAAAAGAGAGAAAGTGTTCTTCAAAATTCTCTTCAATCCTAGGTAGAAAAACGTTGTCGTCGACGATCAATCCCGATTAAAAGGTTAGAAATCGTACATGCTCTTTATCTATGCAAAAATATTAGAAATTAATCCATGAAATATTAAGTTATATGCTTTTGTTATTTCATATGATAATTGAGAAATTTTTAAAATGTTTAAGTTGTTAATTAAATATGTTTATATGATGTTTATAAGCATGTATTATGAATTTAGTACAAAGTTGAGCATGTTATAATTTTCTTCATGAAAACCGAAAAATATGTGAGAAATATATGTTGATGAAAATGAATTTTAATTGTTGTTTTGATCATGGATTGATGATAGTTAGTATGGTTTAAGTATGTATGATTTAAACCATAATTTTTGGAAAAATATTGGATATTATTTCATGATAATTTCGAAAACTATAAAGTATGAGATATTGATGTAAGATTTATGTATGATGAATATTATGGCATATTATTGATATTTGATGCTAATAATATGTTGTGTGAATTAATTAGAATTTTTAAAAAATTAGTTAATTATTCAAGATTTTCGAAAACTATAGTATAAAGAGTTAGGATGTCAAATTTTTCTATGTCTAATGTTATTTGATATTATGGATCCTATGTTAATATAGTATGTTATGTGAAATTATAGGAATTTATGGTTAAGTTTTGTAAATATATTAAAAAGGACCGAAAATGAAGTGAAAAGAAAAATAAAACTTCAAATTTATTTTATTACATGTGATCACATATTTAGGTTCAAAAATATGTTTAAGATATGCTATGAATTTATGGGATTTTTAGATGAAGTATAATATGTTCACGTTGAAATATTTGTTAAGTGACGTAAGACTTTGAAATATAAAGTATTATGATTAAATTAGTTTCATGTATGTAAGTGGGCATGATTGAATGTTAGAGTGGAATTATGAGATTTATTGAAAGTATGTTAAATAATAAATTGGAAATAGAGAATATTATGCAAGATTAATTGTTTTATATGTTCTAAAAAGTAAATTATGAAAAATACATTAGTTTGAAATTTGAAATAATTTGATTGAAGTATGAAAGCGTGAAATATGTTAGTACATGAGTAGAGTTATGATATCTCCCTAGCTAAACGTGAGTTTCTCTGATAGAACGAATAAGACGTGTAAGGTGGGAAATGAAGCGAGAAAATATTATTAATAAACTAGAGTTGTTGGAATTTCGTATTAATAAAATACTTTAGTGCGCGACGAAGTTAGCTATGAAATTAAGATTCGTAATCTACACGAAATGATGTGGACTGAAGAAAAGAATGTAAGGATGGAGTATCATCTCTCTTCAAGATGCGACGAATCTAATCAACGTAAAATAATTGTTAAGTATTATAAAAGGATCCTTTGATGTTAATAGATTTGATGTTTGTAAGTCCGTTGTTGCGAATCAATGACTTTCAGAAAAAGCGCAGTGATGTACTAAATCTCGTTTCTTACGTTGATATGGTTCGGCGCAGAAGTGAAAGGAAACGGCAGGTGATCACTAGTGACATAAGAACAACAAGTTCTTAAGGTGAGCTTTCTTATCTAAACAAAATGTGGGCATTCTTTTCAAAGCAAATTATGGGCTTTCTTGGAAAATGAGATTTTACGAAAATATTTACTGTTATTACTTTACTGCTTTTCTTATACTGCAAATGTTTAAATACGATATTATCTGCCAAAAATTTTTATGTTTTGTATATATCCATTCGGGTTGGTCGGGCCAACAGGAGATTACGAATTCGGATCCTATTGGTGAGATGCTAGTTAGGATTGTGTACACTTAGCCTTTGAACCGTTCGCGGTCATTCGTGCGTCCGGGTGAAGGGAGGCCTCCATTCCGACGCGTTCGATAGCATGTCTCCATTGGGTACTTTGTACTCAGCCCTGCATGTTTGTTTTTAAATGTGCAGGTTGAGCTGGTGATGGAACAGAGCGGAGTTGAGCGGAATCCTTTTTGTCAACTTAGTATGGAACATCTTTTTGTTCGCCTTGAGCATGCATCTTCATATGCATGTCTCACACGTTTATTCCGCTGCAAACTCTTGAAACTCTTTTAAATTCTATAACTATGTTAAGTCCTTGAATGTCTTGTTGGAACTTTGTAAAAGCCACTATTTTATCAGAACCTTCAAAACAATCCTTTATGTAAATTACTTCCTTCTATCCTTAATCTCGTTTATGCTTCTGCAACATCTATGCTTCCTCACGTGTGAAATGAGTTGAAAATCTCCTTCTTTTAATATTTACTTAATCCAACCCCAAGTCGCGGTCCGATAAGGCAGTCCTTCGGGATTAGCCGAACCGGGCTGTGACGGCAATGCAACATACGAGATCCGATATCTACTATGCGGTAGGCATAGTAGCTAGATATCAATCTAACCCTGGAAAAGCTCATTGGACTGCGGTAAAGCATATACTCAAGTACCTGGAAATGACTTGAGATTATAGGCTAGTTTACCAAGCAGATAGTCTAATGCCTTTGGGTTATTCAGACTCGGATTTCCAAGCTGACCGTGATGAGAAAATGTCTACCTTAGGCTATGTGTTTACCTTGGGAGGAGGAGCAGTATCTTGGTGGAGTGCAAAGCAGCGATGCATTCCGGACTCTACCATGAAAGCCGAATATATAGCCGCTTCGGAGGCTGCTAAGGAGGCGGTATAGTTCAAGATGGGAACTAGATGCGGTACCTCGTTTGCCCAATAGTATCATAGTGTACTATGATAACTCAGGTGCAGTGGCAAACTCGAAGGAACCATAGACCCACAAGGCGACCGAACATATAGAGATAAAGTATCATGTCATACGCGAAATCGTTAGATGAGGAGACGTGCTGATTGAGAAGATTGGTACTGTGGATAACCTAGCTGACCTATTCATAAAGAGCCTGCCGTAAAAAGTCTACGACGAGCATGTTCGAGGACTTGGATTACGCAAGATGGCCCCACTTAGAAAGGAAACTTTTGTAGAAGTGGGAGAAGTAAAGTGATGGTATTGTTTGTAATAGTTAGTAGAGAGACACATTGTATACTAAAATTTTGCTTTAGTATAAGTGGGAGATTATTGGATATGTATACTGGAAATAGTTTTGGTTGAGCTTGTATACAATGATTCCTGTTACCACTATTAAAAACTCCTATCTGAATTGTTTACTTGATTGCATATGTATATCTCTTTATCTCATATACAAGTTAGATCATACCGTGCGTAGAAGATCATAGAAGTCTGTATGATTGGTCAAGCTTAATGAGATATAAAAGGATCACAACTGAGACAACTTGAAGACGAGTTGTCGGTATAGGGTATAGATAAGAAGTGACTTGAGTTGGTTGCTTGTCTATACTGGTACGTCTCTGACGTATTGTAATATCTCAGGTTAAGCAGGCACCTCAATCTAGAAGCCTGAAAATAAATATTTTTTTTTCTCAAATTATAATTTTATATTACCTCATAATTGTTATGGCTTTTCCAGTAGGATAATTAGAGCAAGAATTGGAATTTCATTCCAATTAACTAGAATTAGCAACTTGAGCTCACCCTTAGGAATTTCAGTTTAGTAAATTAAGCTCAATTTAAGGATAGAGTGCCAAATTAAGAAAAATTCAGTTACGATGGACTAGATCCCCGAAATAAAAATTTATGATTGATCTTTATATATTAATTCTCGTAATTAGATCCTTGGAATTAATAGAAAATTGGGTAATTACTTGAATTGATAATTATTTTGGAATATGATATCTTTCTAATAAAAATACATATATATGTGTTATATACGTGCATGTATACATATACCTTAAGATTTAATTCATTGTCTGCATGTATATTAACTATAATAATTATATGTACACTATTAAATGCACAAGACATGGCATACGTGTGTCTGTGTAGAACAAAGGTGAAAAATAAATGATGAAAATTTCATAAGTGTTAAAATTCAATTTGCAAAGACATCACACAAGTGATGTCATCTTCCACTAGCCATACATAAAACTATAAAGAACTCCCTAAGTGTGTGTATATATATATATATATATATATATGTGTGTGTGTGTGTGTGTGTGCGTGCTTGTAATAATAGCTTACGTGTGTGTTGTGCATGTATTATTCCAATAACATCATTATCTCTATTATGTGGCTTACGTGAGTTGTACATGTTTTATTCCAATATCATCATTATCACCTATAAACCTAGATATAGATATGCTTGAATAATGTGGCTTATATGTGTGTGTCGTGCATGACCAACTGAGAAGAATGAGTAATATTTTATCCTAACACATCACTAAAACCTATAAACCTAGGCTCTCCTCCAGAAGCCACATATTCCTCCCCATGCAACGCTACCTCTCTATGCAGTGCCACTTGGAAAGGCTGTCGGTGCGTCGCTTCATATCTATTTATGTCACAATCCGGCTTATCTAATCTTGTATTAACTGACTAACCGGAGTGCGACGGGCGGAAGAAAAAGGAAATGACTAACTATTTCAAGAGACTCGCAGATATAAACAATTATCATTTTAAAGAAAGACGAGTCATTAGACCTGTGATTAACCAAATGATCAAAGTTGAATATTAATCAATCACTGTTTAGCAAACTGATACCATGATCTTTGACATGAATTCATACTTGTTTATCAAATGTCTAACCCATCAAGACTCGGATCGTGCAATATTTTACAAACTATAAATGAGTTGGCAGCAAAAGAGTAGCTGAGTGTATGTGTGAAGACATAAACCCGGAGCAAAACATAGGACATGACAAAATAGGTCTTCGCTCAGCATTCAATTTCCGTCATCATCTCCTGCACAACCTGCATATTTAGAAATACATGCAGGGCGTGAGTACTTGATGCACTCAGTGGGCAATTGCCGAAAACAACTGAAACATGCTCTTAGAGCTATATAATCGACTTGCCACTTCTTATATTCACAGGGGTTTTAAGAAATATCCTATGAATCAAACTTTATGAAATCACTTACTTCATGATCAATGCACGTGCTAACAATTCTAATTATAACATATCTGCAGACAATCATCAATAAACACCATATCTACGCACAAACGTGTTGAGAAGTAGGCCTCCTTCTCAAACACCTCGGCCACATACCCTTACTAGCACCTCGTCTAGCATAGGGCCGATATCGTCATTCTCTCGTAGATAGGTAATATGCAATATGCTCAAAACAGGCAAGTCAATTAACTTTTGCAAAATAGACACATGCTCATTATCATAAACTTGTGCAAACACATATTTTAGTTTAGAAAGCCCACCTGTATAACTTGCTTACTCGAAACTTTCAACTTTTCCTTTCTTGATCTCTATCCCGCTTCCACTTGCTCCTTAAGAAATAAGAAGAATAAATACGGGAAAGAGAAACTAAGAGTTTCAAACTCTTGAGTCTTTACTAAACTCTCGATACTCTAATGTTAAGCTAAGCTCTACTAGGTCAATGCATCCAAAACTAAACTATTCAACTTATTAAGAAAGTATTTTATAAGAACTTGAATCTTTTCAATTCCCTATATATAAGGGATACCACATCGATATAAGAAAATCTTTAACTTTAAATCTTTTCATTTGGAAACTTTGATCAAGTTAGTCTCGATCAAGTTACATAATCACGAGAATCTATATTTTGAAATCAAATCCAAATAATCAAGTCATAATCACAAAGTCCTTTGAAATACGCAAACTAACGAGATCAAAATTTTTCATACTAGTATAGAAAAATCTCAATAATTCAAAATAAGCTAATTTCATATACTAGATCATACTTTTGGAATCAAACTAATCAAAAAGAATTAAAATAATAAGTTCTTGATATTCCATAAGCATACTAAATTAGGGGTTTTCACATGAGTTGGATTTAACTCCAATTTCTTTCACCAAACACAAGCATATATATATATATATATATATAATCACATATATACTAACTTATTTTAAATAAATCAAAGCCAAATCATCTTAAAAATCAAGGCCTTATTTTTGGTCCTAAGAGGAAAAATGAAGGGTTCGGTTTTTGTTTCCACAATCGACTCTAAACATGTTTAAACATCTCTAATTACATAGATCTAGGCTCAATTTAAGAAATCATCAACAATCCCTTAAGGTAGAAATAAGGGTTCTTAACTAAAGTTTGGATTTTTCATGAAAATAAACACATTAACCCACAATTCAAGTACAAACACTAGATCTAGCATCAATTAAAGCATATTATAAAAGATCAACGTTTTTCCCCAAATTTGTTCAAGAGGGCCGAAACTTGTGGGGTTTGACAAGGAGATTTTTTATTTGTTTTCTCAACATAATAACACTTCTAATAGGTAGATCTATGCATATATAAACTAAAATTTGAAGAACAAAACCCGTAAGAGAAAGGGCCTAAATGGCCGAAACATAGGAGGGTTGAGAGAGGATTTTTCATCTTGGTTTTCACTTCAAAACTTGGATAAGGTTAGAGATCTACCTTCTTAAGACGTCGATCTACCAATTTGAAGAGGTTTGGAAGTCCGGATCTTGAGCTTGAAGAAGAAAATTTTCGGTGGTGTGTGTGTGGTGTGTGTTTCGAAAGTTGAGAGAATTGAGAGAGAAAGGTTTGTGAAAATGAAACCTTTTGGAAGCTAATACATATATATATAAGGTCTTAGGGCACTATTTAAGGCTTCCATCATAAGCTTTCAAATAGCTTCCTTGGTAAGCTTCTTAGTTTCTAGAGAATTCCATTAGCTTCTTGAATAAGCTATGTTCTTTTTAGTTTCTTTAATAAGCTTTAATAAACATTTGGGCTCATTAATACCTTTTAGTGCTAGGCCCAATTTATTAGAGACGTTAAGTCTTCATCCGAACATATACATATATTCGAAAACATGTGCTCAACAAAATAGGGATATAATATTTATATCTCTTGAATTTAATAAATCAAATAGAAAGGTAAAAATTTGCTAGCAAGTTAAAATCTCATTTATCACTCTTTATAAATTAAACTTTGAATTAAAAATAAATAAAAATTTATTGTTATATCGATCAACTGTGAAATTCTAAATAAATCTTGAGTTAAAACTTTATAAAATCTTATCTGAGGATGCATTGTCCCTAGTCACTCACGTAATTAATTTCTAATTAATTACGTACTTAGCGCTTAATCAGAGCTATGAAAATCTGGGGTATTACAATTTACCCTTCTTTTTTTTCACACGCCATCCACAGTATAACACACCATCAACCTGTCTCTCCATCATTTTCTTGAAAAACACCGAAGACACTCCTCACTTGTTCTCACCAAGAATGTTGTAGCAATATTCTTTCTATTACACCGGCGACGAACGAACTTATTGCAAAGGCTCAGTTCTTCCTTCTTCTTGCTCTTGCACAGTACTCTCTGTTCGCACTCAGGGTCCAAGCTAAGCCTTCTCCTTTGTTGTATCAAACCAAGTTTGCCAGAAATAAGGTACCACCAAATCTATTTTCTTTGCCCGCAAACTATCAAAAATTAACATGCATGTGCATAACCATGATTATTTAAAAACTAAAAGGGTGCATGCAACAGACAGAAACCATAAGCTATGGATTACCCATATAGGAGCACAAATTCTATTAGATTAACTTTATGTTTGCATGTCAACTAGGATGTACAAAGCTAAAACTTTTGTGTGGTTATACTCACGGCATAAGTAGCCGAAAACTATGTGAGTAGTTTTGGTAAATTGATTAAGAAATTACATGTTGACAAATTGAAGAAATACGTGTGTATATATATATTTATGTGTATAACTGATTTCTCATTATCTTTATTTAAGGTAGGCCAAGGGATGTGACAGAGGGTTAGGTTAGAGAAGTTGGTAAATTAATATGGGAATCATTGCTAACTGGATGGGATACTTATAAAGCTGACTTGCCTATGCTAATAAGTTAAGTTACTGCTTGAATAAAAATGTTAAGTAAATAGAAGGTGATAATCTAGAAAATAAAATGATACGTATTTGATGGGGAAATGCTACACATAATAGTAAATACATATTATGCATTACTCTTCATTTCTAAAAACGTAACATAGAAATGGAGCTCCTAGACTATTAGGATGGCAAAAGGGAAATTGGAAGTGCAACACTATTGATTCCTTAAATGAAATTAGCTACTGTTTAAGTCTCGTTGAAAGCTCTAGAAATCTGCTAACTTCGATATTTTAATCACATCAACCTTATTATGTTAAGAAACAGTCCACCAAATTTCAGCTCAATCTAAACCCATTTACTATTTTTAAAAATCACACAAAACTACTGCTCTGTTACACTCGAAAAACTGCCTAAAAACCGTAATAAGTCCTATGAAGATAGTTATAATGTCAAATGACATCTCATAAATTTATCAAGTATATATACAAACCTTAGTAATACATCTGCAAAATCTTAATCCGATCAGAGCTCGTTAAGAAAGCTTTCTAGATGTTACGAATAATGCTTAATTAAATCTCTAATGCAAATACATAAACTGTTCGGACAAGAATCTGACTCATAAAACAATTTTAGAAAACCAATCATGAATTATAGAACCTCCTGGAAAAATTTGATAAATTTAGGAATTCATATTAAATTACCAAAATTGTTATAATGCTACTTGTTAAGGTAAATTAAAATTCCCTTATTATCTTGAAATTTAAATAAATAGTAAATAAAATGCATGCACAACATGCATTTATAACGGTAGAATTATTTCTTTATGCAATGGCCTGAATTATTTGGATGTATAACGTAATTGTAGGAATTCCAATTTGACTTACTACGGACTTGTGATTCCGTAACTTCGGTGAAAGGTGGGCTTTATATTCTAAAGTTTACTTAAGAATTTTATGAAAATGTCAGCATGCTTAATAGGTTTTAGCTATACAATTGTTGGGTGCCAGTGAATCAGATATACTAATTTCAATTAGAGGGATCTCAGATCCCACAGAGTTAACAATTGTGCCTTGGGCTACCACGAGCCAAGGTTGTATACATGGAGATACGGAGTTGGGGAATTTGGCCAAATTACCAACTTCGGTGTAGATCATCAGTGGGCAAAGGTTCCCCTATGATTTAGAAAGGCACCAACAGATTGATAGCTCAGTCCGCGGATTATATTTTTGTAAAATTAAGTGTTATACCTTGAGTAAAAACCTTTCTTTTAAATATCTATTGTGTATAATGATGCATGCTAGACTTAACTATTGTTTTGGCATGACCACTGAGTAAATCAATTACCCAAATTTCAACTATTTTTATGTTTTCGTGTCTTGAAATGGAGTAAGGAGGCTATGGAGTAAGGTGTTGTTGTGCTAAATGTCTGCTTTTCCTTTTCTTTGTTTAGCTACAAGCGACAGCCCTCTTCTTTGGGATTGCGTCTGCACCACCTTGCTCTAGTGTCGAAATTTCTAATATTTACTTAATTAATCAGTTGTACGTTCCTTTTTGGACGTGTCTACTTAAATTAATGGCTTGTGGTGCGTATGTAGTTGTGTCGACTCGCGTTATGATGCCTACTTATATATATGTGTACATTTTTATATAAGTTTGTTTTCTACTTTATTTAATCCTTTTTTGTCTTACAGAACTTTGTGGTATCCCTCTATTCCGATCGGACTGGTCGGTGGGATATTACAAATGGTATCAGAGCCATGGTTGCTTTGAATTTCGTTTGTGTCTATTATTTTATTTTATTTTATTTTTATTGAGCACGGTCGGCATCATAGCCATCCCTTACTACCAATGAGGTCGGCATTAACTTTTCTTTGCTAAAATTTTATCTTTATCTGAGTACAATGTTATCTCTCGATCATGTTATTTCCAAGTGTAGTTGGGTTGAGAATGATTGGTTAATGGGATGTGTTATGAGGGAATGATATGTTTATACTTAAGTGTTATACAAATATAGGTGAGATATGTTTTTGGAATAGATATTTTGATGTTTGTTATGAAAGGGTATACATGTTGATTTCGATGATATCAATAATATTATGGTGAGAAATCAATAATTGGATCGCATAGTACTCTATTGGGACTAAGTACTAGTATGCGCATAGTACTCTATTGGGACTAAGTACTAGTATGTCTTTATAGAACGTATGTGACCTAGGTATGTGTTGAATATAAATCTTGTGAACTTGTGAATTATGAGATAGTGATTTCTGCCTTTACTTTAGATGGCAGGACCAGCAAGAGTTCCCCACGGACTAGGGAATCAATGCCAACCTTACAGGAGTATCGAGAGCAATTCTTGAACTTTCATCCCAGTCCCCGACACACTGTAAGTTAGACGGTGGCTAGATACTATGCCCTTTGGCGTCACGCTGAAGGAGGTGGTTTGACCCAGTATGCTGCCGCACGACGTCTGGCCGAGAACCTACCCCCGGGGTGGGGATCTTGGGCGCACGCTAAGATGGAGTCCATTACAGATGAGAACCCATTCACGTACGTTAGGTACACGGACTTGGGAGAGTTCGTGTCTAGGATTCTAGACCGTTGGATACGATGTTGGACCCCACCGTCACCACCTCATCAACCGACACCCCCTTCATCGGGGGCCGGGGTCCTGAGTCCATTACCATGGCCTAGATTTCCTGAGCCATCACATCATATCCCGTGGGCACCTCCGTTTATGCCTCCGGGTACACATGACCATGAGGCGGGTTCCTCCCGAGCGGCACCCCGTTCTCTGATGCCAGTACTCATACCTTTATCGTCACCAGAGCCACATGTCCCAGATGGAGGATCACCTATGGGGACCACAGATGACATGGGCAGATCAAGCAGTGACGATAGTGACCCCGGCGAGCATGAGTACTGCGTTTGTGACATTTGTTAGAGGATCATTGACTAATAGTATTAAGAGCATGTGCTCTATATTTCTCTTTTTTCGGATACTGTTAGCTAAATGCAAATTAAGATAAATGTATTGACAAGTCCTCATAATGAAGCAATCTTGGTAAGTCCTCATAAAAAGGCAATTTTGGGTAAAGTCCTCAGAAGAGGCAATAGTTTTGTAAAAAGTCCTCATTAGAGGCAAATTTTCAAAGACCTTAGTCGAGGCAAAATATATATATGCCCGTGTAGGCAAATTTCTAGATTGATTCTCATGTCCTATGAATGCTCAACATTTATATGACTATGTACATTGTATCTTGTGTGAAAAATTTCTATGTGCACCTTTGTCTATGAATGATCAAACATTTATATGACTAGGTGATTCACATTCCATATAAGAATATTTTCCTCACCTTTTTGTTAACATGAATGATTGAATATTTATGTGACAGTGTGTTTTATGTGATACCTAAGCAGGATGATGCCTAACACACGAGCAAACCGGTATGAGTTGCCAGCCCACAATGAGATGCCATATCCGCCACCAGTTTACGATTTTATCCCCAACCACTACGGTTCGAGGATTGAGGAATGCTTCCGCAAGCATAGGCCACCTACCTTTGGAGGACTTGGTGACCCATCCGAAGCCGAAAGGTAGGTACGTTAACGTAACTTTAGTTACATGCACTGCCCTGTAGAGGACAAGGTCGTCTGCGCTCTGCATCAGTTGGTGTATGAAGCCGACTACTGGTGGGAATCAGTTCAGCGAACCATGACACCAATTGATCTGGAAAACTTAACCTAGGAAGATTTCAAACCCAAATTTTTCGAAAAGTACATTTCACAAAACTACCAAACCAACGAAATGGAGTTGGAACCTACGATAAGAGGAAGGTGCATCGCTTTGAGTGCGATGAGCTTTTAATCAACTTTCTCGTTACGCACCTCACCTAGTGGATACAGAAAGCAAATGTGCGGACAAATTACACAGAGGACTCCGTCCCGAGATCGGAATACCGCTTGCTAGTCAGGGAGATCTCACATACGCTCAAGCCCTTAGTCGTGCACTCAACATTGATGGAATGATTCCCAGGGTAGAGATGAAACTGCCAGCTCCAACCCCACTGCAAATCCACAACAGAAGCGTAAGTGGGACGATGGTTCCCAAAATTTGAACTATAAAGGATAATAGCCATGTTACCAGTGTGGACAGTCTGGCCACATCAAGCGAAATTGCCCAAGAAACCAACCCATGGCACGACCACGTTTTTCTACACCACGCAAGAATGTTTGAATATCAGTAATTATGCTAAGAAAACACAGGGCCCTAAGCCGCCACACAACGCACGAACTTATGCAATCAGTGGAAAAGAAGCTGCAGAGAACCAAGGAAATCTAGCAGGTATGATGTCTATTAAAGAAATACATGTTTTAGTACTTTTTGACACCGGAGCGTCACACTCTTTTATATCTCGTGATATTTGCACCACTCTGGAGCTAGTTTTAGTCCAGACCAATCACGAACTTTTAATATCAACTCCAGCCGGTGTTAAGATGATTGCAAGGTTTAGGTTCGAAAACTTAGAACTTGATCTTGGAGAATGTAAACTACATGCAAGACCCTACGTAGTCCTAATGGTGGACTTTGATGTCATCCTAGGAATGGACTGGCTTATCGGGATGAATGCAACTATCTTCTGTCAAAAGAGAGAAGTAATGCTTCGTCTTTCCATATTAGAGAAAGAAGTAAAACTCCACGGTGCGCAAGTGGGATCGGGTACAAGCATGCCAATTGTCTCAGCACACAAGGCCTTAAAAATGTTAAGGAAAGAAGAATGCCAAGTTTACTTTGTCAGTCTAAACTCAAAACCCCAGGGAGAGCTCACAGTGAAAGATATTCCGATAGTTAGAAACTTCGAGGATGTTTTTCCCAAAAACCTACCTGGCTTACCCCCTAAACGTCAAGTTGAATTTTCTATCAACCTCGAACCCGGAGCTGCGCCCATCTCTAAGGCTTCTTATCGGATGGCACCCAAGGAACTTCAAGAGCTTAAGGTGCAATTACAGGAATTATTACAGCAAGGTTCATTCGCCCTAGTGTCTCTCCATGGGGAGCCCCAGTACTATTCGTAAAAAAAAAGATGGATCACTAAGAATGTGTATCGATTACCGGGAACTGAACAAATTAACCATCAAAAATCGATATCCCCTACCGAGGATCGATGACTTATTCTCCAAGATTGACTTAAGGTCAGGCTACCATCAGTTACGGATCAAAGAGGATGACGTGTCTAAAACCACATTTCGAACAAGATACGGGCACTACGAGTTTGTAGTGATGCCGTTCGGACTCACCAATGCACCAGCAGTCTTCATGGATTTGATGAATCGAGTCTTTCACCCATTTATGGATAGTTTTGTATTGGTCTTCATAGACGACATCCTGATATATTCAAAGGACGAGCAACTGCACAAGGAACACCTACGAATAGTATTGCAGACACTCCGTGAAGAGAAGCTATACGCGAAATTTAGCAAATACGAGTTCTGGATGAACCAAGTTATGTTCCTTGGACACATTGTCTCAACCGAAGGAATTAAGGTGGACCCCGCTAAGGTGGAGTCTGTCAACAACTGGGAAGCCCCGAAAAATGTTTCAAAAATACGAAGCTTCCTGGGCATGGCTGGATACTACCGGCGTTTCATGCCCGAGTTCTCAAAAACAACTCACCCATTAACTCAACTACTTTGAAAAGAGAAAAAGTTCATCTGGACTACGGATTGTGAAGAAAGATTCCAAAAACTCAAAAAGAAGTAAACCACTGCGCTCATTTTAGCCATTCCTGAAGGGAATTACGGGTCTGTGGTCTACACAGACGTATCGAAGCAAGGACTTGGTTGTGTTTTAATGCAAAATCATAAGGTCATTGCGTATGCATCCCGTCAGTTGAGGCCTCACGAGCAGAACTACCCTACCCACGACCTTGAATTAAGCTGTTGTTGTACATGCTCTAAAGATTTGGAGACACTATTTGTATGGTGTTAAGTGCGAAATCTTCACCGATCATAAGAGCCTAAAATATTTCTTTGAGCAACGGGAGCTCAACATGAAACAACGATGATGGTTAGAGTTAGTCAAAGATTACGACTGCACTATCAACTACCACCCTGGAAAGGCGAACATAGTGGCCGACGCACTCAGTCGTAAAAGTCGGGGTAATCTAGGATGTATCTCTCCAAAAAGCAAGCTCTGTGAAGAACTGGAGAAGCTAAGATTAGAAATAGTGTATCCTCCGAATACAATAGACTCATACATCGCCACATTCTATGCAAAACCCGACTTACGCCACAGAATCATAGAAGCACAGTCACGAGACACCAACTTAGAGAAACTCCATAGGAAAGTACGAGCTAACTGCGCTGAGAAATTTCATACAGATAATGATGGCGCACTGCTTTACAAGAACCGACTCGTAGTACCACAAGATGAGGCGCTCAAGAAAGAAATTATGTATAAAGCTCATGATACGCCTTACTCAGCTCACCCGGGAAGCACTAGGATGTACCGTAACTTAAGACTAAAATTTTGGTGGAACAAGATGAAGCAGGACATCGCTGCCTATTTGGAAAAATGCCTGAAATGTCAGCAAGTAAAAGCCTTACATCAATGCCCTACTGGTACCCTACAACCTTTAGATATTCCAGAATGGAAATGGGACCAGATTGCCATGGACTTTGTCGTAGGCTTACCTAAAACACAAAAAGGCCATACTGCCATTTGGGTTGTAATAGATCGACTCACCAAAACCGCACACTTTTTACCAATACAGATGATGTGGACGGTAGATAAGCTCGTGAATCTATACATCCAGAAATTGTACGCCTCCAAGGGATTCTAGTTGCAATCGTGTCGACCGGGACTCAAGGTTTAATTCACGATTTTGGAGCAGCTTGCAAACTGCCTTGGGGACACAGCTTAAGTTTAGCACCGCCTACCATCCTCAAACCGATGGACAGTCCGAACGTACAATTCAAGTCTTAGAAGATCTCTTACGTGCAGTGACTTTGGATCACGGAGGAAAATGGGTAACCTTATTACCATTGGTGGAGTTCGCCTACAACAACAGCCACCAAATGACGATTGGAATGGCTCCTTACGAAGCACTTTACGGGAGAAAGTGTCGATCCCCTTTACATTGGAATGAAGTGGGTGAAAGGAAAATACTAGGGCCCGTATTAGTTCAGGAAATGGCAGAAGTCATCACCCAGATCAAACAACGGATGAAGGAAGCTTAGGATCGTCAAAAATCCTATACGGACAAACGTCGCACCGAGTTGCAGTTCGATGTTAGCGATAAAGTTTTTCTCAAACTGACTCCATCGAAGGGAATGATGCGCTTTGGCAAAGTGGGAAAGCTTCAACCAAGGTTCATAGGACCTTTCAAAATTCTAGAAAGAATTGGCGCTGTAGCATATCGACTTGCACTACCCCCGAAGCTCAGTAACATACACGACGTCTTCCATGTCTCTCAACTTCTCAAGTACATGTTCGACCCCAGCCACGTCATCAAGCATGAAAAAGTGGATCACGACGAGAAACTGACTTATTAGGAAAAGCCCAAAAGCATCCTGGATAGAAAAATTTGCGAACTAAGGAACAAGCAGATTTCGTTAGTCAAAGTTCTCTGGGAACATCACGGAGAAAATGAGGCAACTTGGGAACTTGAAAGCGAGATATACAATCTATACCCAGAACTAACATATCCAAGTACTTGAAATTTTGAGGACGAAATTTTTTCTTGGGGGATGGTTTGTAATATCCCAGGTTAAGCAGGCACCTCAATCTAGAAGCCTTAAAGAGTTTTTTTTCTCAAATTATAATTTTATATTACCTCATAATTGTTAGGGTTTTTCCAGCGGGATAATTAGAGCAAGAATTGGAATTTCATTCCAATTAACTAGAATTAGCAACTTGAGCTCATCCGTTGGAATTTCAGTTAGTAAATTAAGCTCAATTTAAGGATTTAGATGACTATATCTAAATAGATTGCCAAATTAAGAAAAATTCAGTTACGATGGACTAGATCCCCGAAATAAAATTTATGATTGATCTTTATATATTTATTCCCGTAATTAGATCCTTGGAATTAATAGAAATTTGGGTAATTACTTGAATTGATAATTATTTTGGAATATGATATCTTTCTAATAAACATACATATATATATGTTATATACGTGCATGTATAAATATACCTTAAGATTTAATTCATTGTCTGCATGTATATTAACTATAATAATTATATGTACACTATTAAATGCATAAGACATGGCATACGTGTGTTTGTGTAGAACAAAGGTGAAAAATAAATGATGAAAATTTCATAAGTGTTAAAATTCTATTTGCAAAGACATCACACAAGTGATGTCATCTTCCACTAGCCATACATAAAACTATGAAGAACTCCCTAAGTATATATATATATGTGTGTGTGTGTGTGTGTGTGTGTGTGTGTGTGTGTGCGCGCTTGTATTAATAGCTTACGTGTGTGTGGTGCATATATTATTCCAATAGCATCATTATCTCTATTATGTGGCTTATGTGAGTTGTACATGTTTTATTTCAATATCATCATTATCACCTGTAAACCTAGATATAGATATGCTTGAATAATGTGGCTTATATGTGTGTGTCGTGCATGACCAAATGAGAAGAATGAGTAATATTTTATCCTAACACATCATTAAAACCTATAAACCTAGGCTCTCCTCCAGAAGCCACATATTCCTCCCCATGCAACGCCACCTCTCCATGTAGTGCCACTTGGAAAGGCTGTCGGTGCATCGCTTCATATCTATTTTTCCTTCTTTTTTTTTCACACGCCATCCACAGTATAACACACCATCAATCTGTATCTCCATCATTTTCTTGAAAACCATCGAAGACACTCCTCACTTGTTCTCACCAATAATGTTGTAGCAACATTCTTTCTATTACACCGAAGACGAACGAACTTATTGCAAAGGCTCAATTCCTCCTTCTTCTTGCTCTTGCACAGTACTCTCTGTTCGCACTCAGGGTCCAAGCTAAGCCTTCTCCTTTGTTGTATCAAACAAGTTTGCCAGAAATAAGGTACCACCAAACCTATTTTCTTTGCCCGCAAACTATCAAAAATTAACATGCATGTGCATAACCTTGATTATTTAAAAACTAAAAGGGTGCATGCAACAGACATAAACCATAAGCTATGGATTACCCATATAGGAGCACAAATTCTGTTAGATTAACTTTGTGTTTGCATGTCAACTAGGATGTACAAAGCTAAAACTTCTGTGTGGTTATACTCACGGCATAAGTAGCCGAAAACTATGAGAGTAGTTTTGGTAAATTGATTAAGAAATTACATGTTGACAAATTGAAGAAATACGTGTGTATATATATATTTATGTGTATAACTGATTTCTCATTATCTTTATTTAAGGTAGGCCAATGGATGTGACAGAGGGTTAGGCTTGAGAAGTTGGTAAATTAATATGGAAATCATTGCTAACTGGATGGGATACTTATAAAGCTGACTTGCCTATGCTAATAAGTTAAGTTACTGCTTGAATAAAAATGTTAAGTAAATAGAAGGTGATAATCTAGAAAATAAAATGATACGTATTTGATGGGGAAATGCTACACATAATAGTAAATACATATTAGGCATTACTCCTCATTTCTAAAAACGTAACATAGAAATGGAGCTCCTAGACTATTAGGATGGCAAACAGGAAATTGAAAGTGCAACACTATTGATTCCATAAATGAAATTAGCTACTGTTTATGTCTCGTTAAAAGCTCTAGAAATCTGATGACTTCGATATGTTAATCACATCAACCTTATTATGTTAAGAAACAGTCCACCAAATTTCAGCTCAATCTAAGCCCGTTTACTATTTTTAAAAAATCACACAAAACTACTGCTCTGTTACACTTGAAAAACTGCCTAAAAACAGTAATAAGTCCTATGAAGATAGTAATAATGTCAAATGACATCTCATAAATTTATCATGTATATATAAAAACCTTAGTAATACCTCTGCAAAATCTTAATCCGATCAGAGCTCGTTAAGAAAGCTTTCTAGATGTTATGAATAATGCTTAATTAAATCTCTAATGCAAATACATAAACTGTTCGGACAAGAATCTGACTCGTAAAACAATTTTAGAAAACCAATCATGAATTATAGAACCTCCTATAAAAATTTGATAAATTTAGGAATTCATATTAAATTACCAAAATTGTTATAAGGCTACTTGTTAAGGTAAATTAAAATTCCCTTATTATCTTGAAACTTAAATAAATAGTAAATAAAATGCATGCACAACATGCATTTATAACGGTAGAATTATTTCTTTATGCCATGGCCTGAATTATTTGGATGTATAACGTAAGTGTAGGAATTCCAATTTGACTTACTACGGACTTTTGATTCCGTAACTTCAGTGAAAGGTGGGCTTTATATTCTAAAATTTACTTAAGCATTTTTATGAAAATGTCAGCATGCTTAAAAGGTTTTAGCTATGCAATTGTTGGGTGCCAGTGAATCGGATATACTGATTTCACTTAGAGGGATCTCAGATCCCACAGAGTTAACAATTGTGCCTTGGGCTACCACGAGCCAAGGTTGTGTACACGGAGATACGGAGTTGGGGTATTTGGGTAAATTACCAACTTCGGTGTAGATCATCAGTGGGCAAAGGTTCCCCAATGATTTAGAAAGGCACCAACAGATTGATAGCTCAGTCCGCGGATTATATTTTTGTAAAATGAAGTGTTATACCTTGAGTAAAAACCTTTCTTTTAAATACCTCTTGTGTATAATGAAGCATGCTAGACTTAACTATTGTTTTGGCATGACCACTGAGTAAATCAATTACTCGGCCCCCAACTATTTTTATGTTTTCAGGTACTGAAATGGAGTAAGGGGAGGCTATGGAGTAAGGTGTTGACTGTGCTAAACGTCTGTTTTCCCTTTTTGCTGTTTAGTTACAAGCGCATAGGCCCTCTTCTTTGGGATTGTGTTTGCACCACCCTGCTCTAGTGTAAAAATTTCTAATATTTACTTAATTACTCAGTTGTACGTTCCTATTTGGACGTGTCTACTTAAATTAAGGTCATGTGGTCTATATGTAGTTGTGTCTGACTCGCGTTATGATGCCTACTTATATATATGTGTACATTATTATATAAGTTTGTTTTCTACTTTATTTAATCCTTTCTGTCTTCTATAAACTGTGGTATCCCTCTATTCCGACCGGAATGGTCGGTGGGATATTACAAATGGTATCAGAGCCATGGTTGCTTTGAATTTCGTTTGTGTCTATTATTTTATTTTATTTTATTCTTATTGAGCACAGTCAGCATCATAGCCGATTCCTTACTACCAGTCGAGGTCAGCATTAACTTTTCACTGCTAAAATTTTATCTTTATACGATTACGATGTTATCTACTGATCATGTTATTTCCAAGTGTAGTTGGGTTCCTATATGAGCATGATTGGTTAATGGAATGTGTTATGAAAGGGTATGCATGTGGATTTCGATGATATGTTTATACTTAAGTGTTATACAAATATAGATAAGATATGTTGTTTGGATTGGATATTTTGTTTACTTTAAGCTAGGTGTTTCGATTAGGAGAAATCAATAATAGGATCTGCATAGTACTCTATTGGGACTAAGTACTAGTATGTCTTTATAGAACGTATGTGACCTAGGTATGTGTTGAATATAAATCTTGTGAACTTTTTATTTATGAGTGATCGCTCACTTTTCTAACACGAAAACGTGCATGTATATAGGTAAGATGAGTATCGTATCCACAGAGATTGTAATACGAAAACACAGAAGCTAGCTCAACGATAATTTATTATTATTCAAGCATAGAAATTGGGTTGAGAGGTTTAGGGCTTCGGAAATTAATCCAAAGCAGAGGTAACCAAGCAGAAATATAAAATAAAGCAATAAAATCACGGATGATAAAACAGAAAAGAAAGACTAACCTTAGGGATACATTAATCCTATCCACAACATATGTTTATCCTGCTTCCTATTAGCCAATTTTAATCCGCAGAAGATGGAAGATCACATATATAACCAACAACTTCGATTTACGACAATTGTAATATGAGATTACTAGTTTTCCTATTATCATACGTCTCTAGGGTGAAAACAAGCAACTCAAACAGATCACAAAGAATAAGCTTCCTACGGATGTTCCTATCTCACCACGACTCAAGGTTTATCCTTATCATGCATTCAAGATCGATTGACAATTAATGATTACGTAATTAACTAGCAACTAGATATGCATCAAGATTGATCGAAATTAACACATATAAATAAGCACCAAGAATCATGAATCAATGCACGGAAGGTAAATAGCGATAACAGAATCACAACATATAAGATCGAATCATGCAAACCCTAGGATTAGAACGGAAAATTACATAGACATAATAAACGGAATAAAATACGAATAAATCATATAAACGTAAATTAAATGCATAAAACCCGGATAATAGCGTTGGATGAACAATGGTTGGTCTTGAATCCAATCCCTGCTTAAAAACGGAAAACAACGAAAACGATCGGACAAAACGTTCCGATCGATAACAAAGTGATAAACTAAACTAGAACAACGATAAACTAAAGCTAGAACGGAATTAAATCGAAACTAAAGTGCAAAATATGAAAACTAGAGAAAAAGCGAACAAATTCGCTGCTTAGACAGGTTCGGGCGTGGGAGCAAGCTTGGGGATATATATAGGTAGAGGAAAACCCTAAATCGCGCCCGTAAACATTACGGACGATTTGCATGGCTGTCCTCGCGGTCGCGAGGTCGGTCGCTAACTCTGCGTGACTTCACTGTTTTGCTCGCTCTCTCGTCCAGAACTCGGTGCGATCCGCTTGCGCCTATGGACTCCTATCGAGATGCTCTTTAACATTGTAAAATTTTCACATCCATTTTCATATCCATTTCATCATCTTTGGTTACATCTTTGCCTTATGCATCGATTATCACCGAAAAGCCTACAAAACACCAAAGAGAAACCCCAAGAGCAAGATCTTCCAAAAATAGCTAAAAGCATAAAGATCGACTATATAAACGCATTTAATAGATCTAAAATCATCTTTAAATATCATAAATAAACGTGTAAAACGTACGTTTATCAATGAGGTAGTGATTTCTGCCTTTACTTTAGATGGCAGGACCAACAGGAGTTCCCCACGGACGAGGGAATCCAATGCCAACCTTACAGGAGTATCGAGAGCGATTCTTGAACTTTCATCCAAGTCCCCGACACACAGTCGGTGAGACTGTGGCTAGATACTATGCCCTTTGGCATCACGCTGAAGGAGGTGGTTTGACCCAAGATCTTTGCCGCACGACGCCCCGGCGAGAACCTACCCCCGGGGTGGGGATCTTGGGCACACGCTGAGGTGGAGTCCATTACAGACGAGAACCCATTCACGTACGTTAGGTACATGGACTTGGGAGAGTTCGTGTCTAGGATTCTAGACCGTTGGATATGATGTTGGACCCCACCGCCACCACCTTATCAACCGACACCCCTTCATCCGGGCGGGGACCTGAGTCCATTACCATGGCCTAGCTTTCCGAGCCATCACATTATTTCCTGGGCACCTCCGCTTACGCCTCGGCACACACGACCACGAGGCGGGTTCCTCCCAGCGGCACTTGGTGCTCCTCGATGCCAAGATTGCACTTTATCGTCACCAGAGCCACATGTCCCACATGGAGGATCACCTATGGGGACCACAGATGACATGGGCAGATCAAGCAGTGATGATAGTGACCCCTGCGAGCATGAGTACTGCGTTTGTGACATGTGTTAGAGGATCATTGACTAATAGTATTAAGAGCATGTGCTCTATATTTCTCTTTTGTCGGATACTATTAGCTAAATGCAAATTAAGATAAATGTACTGACAATTCCTCATAATGAGGCAATCTTGGTAAGTCCTCACAAAAAGGCAATTTTGGGTAAAGTCCTTAGAAGAGGCAATTGTTTTGTAAAAAGTCCTCATTAGAGGCAAATTTTCAAAGACCTCAGTCGAGGCAAAATATATATATGCCCGTGTAGGCAAATTTCTAGATTGATTCTCATGTCCAATGAATGCTCAACATTTATATGACTATGTACATTGTATCTTGTGTGAAAAATTTCTATGTGCACTTTTTTCTATGAATGATCAAACATTTATATGACTAGGTGATTCACATTGCATATAATAATATTTTCCTCACCTTTTTGTTAACATGAATGATTGAATATTTATGTGACAGTGTGTTTTATGTGATACCTAAGCAGGAAGATGCCTAACACACCAGCAAACCGGTATGAATTTCCCACCCACAATGAGATGCCACATCCGCCACCAGCTTACTATTTTATCCCCAACCACTACGGTCCGAGGATTGAGGAATGCTTCAGCAAGCATAGGCCGCCTACTTTGAGGACTTGGTTGATACGATCTCGCCGGTACGAAGGATCTATCAAGACCGAACGGAAGAGCGAACTAGATGGAATATCCCAAAACCTCCGAATCTAACCTCAAAGTGATATAGGTCAAGATTTGCCTATACCCAACTAGATAGTCGACGCAAGAACTCGGGGACGATGAATGACACACTAGCGAGGGATGGATGTCTCGTCGATCGTCGATAATTGAATTTCTTGGCAAATGCAAGAAAATTCAAGAGCTAATGAAGAGAATAAAACTCACATATATTCATAAATCAAAAGTGAATATTTTCGTATGCTTACATGCCTTTATATAGGTTGAAAAATGAAGTCTAATCCTTATCAAAGAACGACTCTAATCAAAGTAGAACTCTAATTTACAAAAGAAGTTTTAATAGACTAAAACTCTAGATAATCGCCCCAAAAGACTACTTAAAATCTTGATACAAGCGTGGCCCATATGCCACATAATAATTAAATTCACAAAACTTGGGGTCATCATTCCCTTCTCTTGAAAAGATTTGTCCTCAAATCAGTCGTCACCTATATCAACGGACTTACCCACTTCAATTCACTCATTCTCATAGATACCAAATGTGGAATCCAACCTTATATCCGCCCAGGATAAGCCTCAGCGAGCGATGTGGGGACGTCGTCCCCACCCCCATAAGACCCGATTGCCTCGATCCGGCGATCCGCGAACCCCATGAGACACCGATCGGTGAAGGTCACCGATACCAAATGATACGATCCAAATTTCTTGCATTTGCCAAGAAATTCAATTATCGACGATGTCGACAAGACATCCATCCCTCGCTCGGTGTCATTCATCGCCCCGAGTTGTTTGCGCCAACTATCTAGTTGGGGTATAGGCGAAACACCGACTGCATCACCGGTGGTTAGATTCGAGAGGTTTTGGGATATTCCATCTTGTTCGTTCTTCCGTTCGCAAGGTTGATAGATCCTTCGCACCGGCGAGGATTATATCATTTGGTATCGAGTGACCTTCCACCGGATCGGTGTCTCATGGGGTTCGCGGATCGCCGATCGAGGCGGTCGGGTCTTATGGGGTGGGGATGATCGTCCCACATTGCCCGTGGAGGCTTATCCCGGCGGGATATAAGGTTGGATTCCACATTTGGTATCTTGCGAGGCTAGTGAATTGAAGTGGGTGAGTCCGTTTGATATAGGTGACGACTTGGATTTGAGGACAATCCTTTCAAGAGAAGGAATGATGCAGTTCAAGTTTTGTGAATTTAATTATATATGGCATATGGGCCACGTTTTGTATCAAGATTTTCGTAGTCTTTTAGGCTTGATTATCTAGAGTTCTAGTCTATTAAAACTTCTTTGTAAATTAGAGTTCTACTTTGATAGGAGTCCTCTTTGATAAGGATTAGACATCATTTTTCCTATAT
Organism: Salvia rosmarinus; assembly: GCA_036937905.1. NCBI lineage: Eukaryota > Viridiplantae > Streptophyta > Magnoliopsida > Lamiales > Lamiaceae > Salvia > Salvia rosmarinus. The sequence continues at coordinate 54,176 of JAODLM010000760.1, forward strand.
AAAGGCATGAAGCACACGAAAATATTCACTTTGATTTACGAATATATGTGAGTTTTATTCTCTCTTCATTAGCTCTTGAATTTTCTTGCATTTGCCAAGAAATTCAATTATCGACGATCGACGAGACATCCATTCCTCGCTCGTGTGTCATTCATCGTCCCGAGTCTGTCGTCAACTATCTAGTGGGGTATAGGCGAAATCTCGACCTATATCACCGGTGGTTAGATTCGAGAGGTTTGGGATATTCTATCTTGTTCGTTCTTCCGTCGCAGGTCGATAGATCCTTCGCATCAGCGAGGATCGTATCATTCCCTCTCTTGAAATTCACAAAACTTGGGTGTGATCGTTCCCTTCTCTTGAAAATGATTTGTCCTCAAATCCAAGTCGTCACCTATATCAAACGGACTCACCCACTTCAATTCACTAGCCTTGCAAGATACCAATGTGGGAATCCAACCTTATATCCGGCCCAGATAAGCCTCTGTGGGCAATGTGGCACGATCATCCCCACCCCATAAGACCCGATCGCTCGCCGGCGATCCGCGAACCCCATGAGACACCGATCCGGCGGAAGGTCGGCTCGATACTAAATGATACGATCCTCGGCTGTGCGAAGGATCTATCGACGCTTAACGGAAGAATGAACAAGATGGAATATCCCGAAACCTCCGAATCTAACCACAAGTGATATAGGTCAAGATTCGCTATACCCAACTAGATAGTTGACGCAAAGAACTCGGGGACGATGAATGACACACGAACGAGGGATGGATGTCTCGTCGACATCGTCGATAATTGAATTTCTTGGCAAATGCAAGAAAATTCAAGAGCTAATGAAGAGAGAATAAAACTCACATATATTCGTAAATCAAAAGTGAATATTTTCAGTATGCTTACAAGCCTTTATATAGTGAAAATGAAGTCTAATCCTTATCAAAGAAGGACTCCTAATCAAAGTAGAACTCTAATTTACAAAAGAAGTTTTAATAGACTAGAACTCTAGATAATCAAGCTTAAAAGACTACGAAAATCTTGATACAAAAACGTGGCCCATATGCCACATAATAATTAAATTCACAAATCTTGGGCTGCATCATTGGTGACCCATCCGAAGCCAAAAGGTGGGTACGTTCTCTGGAGCGTGTCTTTAGTTACATGCGCTGCCCTGTAGAGGACAAGGTCGTCTGCGCACTGCATCATTTGGTGGATGAAGCCGACTACTGGTGGGAATCAGTTCAGCGAACCATGACACCAATTGAGCTGGAAAACATAACCTGGGAAGATTTCAAACCCAAATTTTTTGAAAAGTACATTCCACAAAACTACGAAACCGGTGAGAAATGGAGTTGGAACCTACGACAAGAGGGAAGGTCCACACCGAGTACAGCGAGCTTTTAATCAACTTTCTCACGCACCTCACCTAGTGGTTACAGAAAGCAAATATGCGGACAAATTCCGCAGTGGACTCCATCTCGAGATCGGAATGCCGCTTGCTAGTCAGGGAGATCTCACATACGCTCAAGCCCTTAGCCGTGCGCTCAACATTGAAGGAATGATTCCCAGGGTAGAGAGGAAACTGCCAGCTCTAATCCCCACTGCAAATCCACAACAGAAGCGTAAGTGGGACGATGGTCCCCAAAATTTGAACTATAAAGGAAAATAGCCATGGCAAGGAAGCGCACCACTACCCGGAAGATACACCTTTAAGCAAGCACCCCACTGCCCTAATTGCAAGAGAAATCACTTTGGAGTCTGCAGAGCCGGGACGTTCTCATGTTACCAGTGTGGACAGTCTGGCCACATCAAGCGAAATTACCCAAGAAACCAACCCATGGCACGACCACGTTTTTCTACACCACGCAAGAATGTTTCGAATATCAGTAATTATGCTAAGAAAACACAGGGCCCTAAGCCGCCACACAATGCACGAGCTTATGCAATCAGTGGAAAAGAAGCTGCAGAGAACCAAGGAAATCGAGTGACCTTCCACTGGATCGGTGTCTCATAGGTTCGCGGATCGCCGAATCGAGGCGATCGGGTCTTATGGGGGTGGGGATGATGTGTCCCACATCGCTCATGAGGCTTATCCCGGCTGGATATAAGGTTGGATTCCCACATTTGGTATCTTCATGGAGGCTAGTGAATTGAAGTGGTGAGTCCGTTTGATATAGGTGACGACTTGGATTTGAAGACAAATGCTTTTCAAGAGAGGGAATGATGCAGCCAAGTTTTGTGAATTTAATTATTATGTGGCATATGGGCCACGTTTTTGTATCAAGATTTTGTAGTCTTTAGGCTTGATTATCTAGAGTTCTAGTCGATTAAAACTTCTTTTGTAAATTAGAGTTCTACTTTGATTAGAGTCCTTCTTGATAAGGATTAGACTTCATTTTCGACTATATAAAGGCATGTAGTATGCCTAAAATATTCGCCTTTGATTTACGATATATGTGAGTTTTATTCTCTTCATTAGCTCTTGAATTTTCTTGCATTTGCCAAGAAATTTAATTATCGACGTGTCGACGAGACATCCATCCCTCGCTCGTGTGTCATTCATCGTCCCCGAGTTCTCGCGTCAACTATCTAGTCAGTATAGGCGAAATCTTGACCTATATCACCCGGGGTTAGATTCGAGGTTTGGGATATTCTATCTTGTTCGTTCTTCCGTCACAGGTCGATAGATCCTTCGCACCAGCGAGGATCGATCATTCCCCTCTCTTGAAATTCACAAAACTTGGTGCGTCATTCCTTCTCTTGAAAATGATTTGTCCTCAAATCCAAGTCGTCACCTATATCAAACGGACTCACCCACTTCAATTCACTAGCCTCGCAAGATACCAAATGTGGGAATCCAACCTTATATCCAGCCGGGATAAGCCTCTCGTGGGCAATGTGGCACGATCATCCCCACCCCATAAGACCCGATCGCCTCGATCGGCGATCCGCGAACCCTATGAGACACCGATCCGGCGGAAGGTCACTCGATACCAAATGATACGATCCTCGCCGGTACGAAGGATCTATCGACCTGTGAACGGAAGAACGAACAAGATGGAATATCCCAAAACCTCGAATCTAACCTCAAGTGATATAGGCCAAGATTTCGCCTATACCCCAACTAGATAGTTGATGCGAAGAACTCGGGGACGATGAATGACACCTAAGCAGGGATGGATGTCTCGTCGACATCGTCGATAATTGAATTTCTTCGCAAATGCAAGAAAATTCAAGAGCTAATGAAGAGAGAATAAAACTCACATATATTCGTAAATCAAAAGTCGAATATTTTCAGATGCCAAGCCTTTATATAGGTCAAAATGAAGTCTAATCCCTATCAAAGAAGGACTCCTAATCAAAGTAGAACTCTAATTTACAAAAGAAGTTTTAATACACTAGAACTCTAGATAATCAAGCCTAAATAGACTACGAAAATCTTGATACAAAAACGTGGCCCATATGCCACATATTAATTAAATTCAAAAATCTTGGGCTGCATCATTGGTGACCCATCCGAAGCCAAAAGGTGGGTACGTTCTCTGGAGCGTATCTTTAGTTACAAGCACGCCTCAGAGGACAAGGTCGTCACAAGACCGCATCGATTGGTGGATGAAGCCGACTACTGGTGGGAATCAGTTCAGCGAACCATGACACCAATTGAGATGGAAAACATAACCTGGGAAGATTTCAAACCCAAATTTTTCAAAAAGTACATTCCACAAAACTACCGAAACCAGCGAGAAATGGAGTTCTGGAACCTACGACAAGAGGGAAGGTCTTTCACTGAGTACGACAGAGCTTTTAATCAACTTTCTCGTTACGCACCTCACCTAGTGGATACAGAAAGCAAATATGCGGACAAATTCCGTAGTGGACTCCATCTCGAGATCGGAATGCCACTTGCTAGTCAGGGAGATCTCACATACGCTCAAGCCCTTAGCCGTGCGCTCAACATTGAAGGAATGATTCCCAGGGTAGAGAGGAAACTGCCAGCTCTAATCCCCACTGCAAATCCACAACAGAAGCGTAAGTGGGACGATGGTCCCCAAAATTTGAACTATAAAGGAAAATAGCCATGGCAAGGAAGCGCACCACTACCCGGAAGATACACCTTTAAGCAAGCAACCCACTGCCCTAATTGCAAGAGAAATCACTTTGGAGTCTGCAGAGCCGGGACGTTCTCATGTTACCAGTGTGGACAGTCTGGCCACATCAAGCGAAATTACCCAAGAAACTAACCCATGGCACGACCACGTTTTTCTACACCACGCAAGAATATTTCGAATATCAGTAATTATGCTAAGAAAACACAGGGCCCTAAGCCGCCACACAATGCACGAGCTTATGCAATCAGTGGAAAAGAAGCTGCAGAGAACCAAGGAAATCTAGCAGGTATGATGTCTATTAAAGAAATACCTGTTTTAGTACATTTTGACACCGGAGCATCATACTCTTTTATATCTCGTGATATTTGCACCATTCTCGAGCTAGTTTTAGTCCGCACCAATCACGATCTTTTAATATCAACTCGGTGGAGTTAAGATGACCGCAAGGTTTAGTGCGAAACATAGAACTTGATCTTGGAGAATGTAAACTACATGCAAGACCCTACATAGTCCCAATGGTGGACTTTGATGTCATCCTAGGAATGGACTGGCTTACCGGGATGAATGCAACTATCTTCTGTCAAAAGAGAGAAGTAATGCTTCGTCCTTCCATATTAGAGAAAGAAGTAAAACTCCACGATGCGCAAGTGGGATCGGGTACAAGCATGCCAATTGACTCAGCACACAAGGCCTTAAAAATGTTGAGGAAAGAAGAATGCCAAGCTTACTTGGTCAGTCTAAACACAGAAACCTCAGGGAGAGCTCACAGTGAAAGATATTCTTATAGTTAGAAACTTCGAGGATGTTTTTCCCGAAAACCTACCTGGCTTACCCCCTAAACGTCAAGTTGAATTTTCTATCAACCTCGAACCCGACGCTGCGCCCATCTCTAAGGCTTCTTATCGGATGGCACCCAAGGAACTTCAAGAGCTTAAGGTGTAATTACAGGAATTATTACAGCAAGGTTCATTCGCCCTAGTGTCTCTCCATGGGGAGCCCCGGTACTATTCGTAAAAAAAAAAGATGGGTCACTAAGAATGTGTATCGATTACCGGGAACTGAACAAATTAACCATCAAAAATCGATATCCCCTACCGAGGATCGATGACTAATTCGACCAATTAAAAGGCGCCATGATCTTCTCCAAGATTGACTTAAGGTCAGGCTACCATCAGTTACGGATCAAAGAGGATGACGTGTCTAAAACCGCATTTTAAACAAAGTGATGCCGTTCGGACCCACCAATGCACCAGCAGTCTTCATGGATTTGATGAATCGAGTCTTTCACCCATTTCTGGATAGTTTTGTATTGGTCTTCATAGACGACATCCTGATATATTCAAAGGACGAGCAACTGCACAAGGAACACCTACGAACAGTATTGCAGACACTCCGTGAAGAGAAGCTATACGTGGAATTTAGCAAATACGAGTTCTGGATGAACCAAGTTATGCTCCTTGGACACATTATCTCAGCCGAAGGAATTAAGATGGACCTCGCTAAGGTGGAGGCTGTCAACAACTGGGAAGCCCCGAAAAATGTTTCGAAAATACGAAGCTTCCTGGGCATGGCAGGATACTACCGGTGTTTCATCCCCGGGTTCTCAAAAACAACTCGCCCATTAACTCAACTACTTCGAAAAGAGAAAAAGTTCATCTGGACTACGGATTGTGAAGAAAGTTTCCAAAAACTCAAAGAGAAGTTAACCACTGCGCTCGTTTTAGCCATTCTTGAAGGGAATGGCGGGTATGTGGTCTACACAGACGTATCGAAGCAAAGACTTGGTTGTGTTCTAATGCAAAATCATAAGGTCATTGCGTATGCATCCCGTCAGTTGAGGCCTCACGAGAAGAACTACCCTACCTACGACCTTGAATTAGCTGTTGTTGTACATGCTCTAAAGATTTGGAGACACTATTTGTATGGTGTTAAGTGCGAAATCTTCACCGATCATAAGATCCTAAAAAATTTCTTTGAGCAACGGGAGCTCAACATAAGACAACGACGATGGTTAGAGTTAGTCAAAGATTACGACTGCACTATCAACTACCACCCTGGAAAGGCGAACATAGTGGCCGACGCACTCAGTCATAAAAGTCGGGGTAATCTAGGATGTATCTCTGCTCAAAAAAGCAAGCTCTGTGAAGAACTGGAGAAGCTAAGATTAGAAATAGTGTATCCTCCGAATACAATAGACTCATACATCGCCACATTATATGCAAAACCCGACTTACACCACAGAATCATAGAAGCACAGTCACGAGACACCAACTTAGAGAAACTCCATAGGAAAGTACGAGCTAACTGCGCTGAGAAATTTCACACAGATAAAGATGGCACACTGCTTTACAAGAACCGACTCGTAGTACCACAAGACGAGGCGCTAAAGATAGAAATTATGTATAAAGCTCATGATACGCCTTACTCCGCTCACCCGGGAAGCACTAGGATGTACCATGACTTAAGACTAAAATTTTGGTGGAACAAGATGAAGCAGGACATCACGCTTATGTGGAAAAATGCACGAAATGTCGACAAGTAAAGCGCACACCAATGCCCCATCATACCCTACAACCTTTAGATATTCCAGAATGGAAATGGGACCAGATTGCCATGGACTTTGTCGTAGGCTTACCTAAAACACAAAAAGGCCATACTGCCATTTGGGTTATAATAGATCGACTCACCAAAACCGCACACTTTTGACCAATACAGATGACGTGGACGGTAGATAAGCTCGCGAATCTATACATCCAGGAAATTGTACGCCTCCACGGGGTATTCAGTTGCAATCGTGTCAGACTGGGACTCAAGGTTTACTTCACGATTTTGGAGCAGATTGCAAACTGCCTTGGGGACACAGCTTAAGTTTAGCACCGCCTACCATCCTCAAACCGATGGACAGTCTGAATGTACAATTCAAGTCTTAGAAGATCTCTTGCGTGCAGTAACTTTGGACCACGGAGGAAGATGGGAAACCTTATTACCATTGGTGGAGTTCGCCTACAACAACAGCCACCAAATGACGATTGGAATGGCTCCTTACGAAGCACTTTACGGGAGAAAGTGTCGATCCCCTTTACATTGGAATGAAGTGAGTGAAAGGAAAATACTAGGGCCCTTATTAGTTAAGGAAATGGCAGAAGTCATCACCCAGATCAAACAACGGATGAAGGAAGCTCAGGATCGTCAAAAATCCTATGTGGACAAACGTCGCACCGAGTTGCAGTTCGATGTTGGCGATAAATTTTTTCTCAAACTGATTCCATCGAAGGGAATGACGTTCTTTGGCAAAGTGGGAAAGCTTCAACCAAGGCTCATAGGACCTTTCGAAATTATAGAAAGAAATGGCGCTGTAGCATATCGACTTGCACTACCGCCGAAGCTCAGCAACATACACGACGTCTTCCATGTCTCTCAACTTCGCAAGTACATGTTCGACCCCAGCCACGTCATCTAGCAAGAAAAAGTGGATCACGATGAGAAACTAACTTACAAGGAAAAGCCCAAAAGCATCCTGGATAGAAAAATTCGCGAACTAAGGAACAAGCAGATTCCGTTAGTCAAAGTTCTCTGGGAACATCACGGATAAAATGAGGCAACTTGGGAACTTGAAAGCGAGATAAACAATCTACACCCAGAACTAACATATCCAAGTACTTGAAATTTTGAGGACGAAATTTTTCTTAGGGAGGTGGTTTGTAATATCCCGAGTTAGCAGGCACCTCAATCTAGAAGCCTGAAAATAAAGATTTTTTTTTCTCAAATTATAATTTTATATTACCTCATAATTGTTATGGCTTTTCCAGCAGGATAATTAGAGCAAGAATTGGAATTTCATTCCAATTAACTAGAATTAGCAACTTGAGCTCATCCTTAGGAATTTCAGTTAGTAAATTAAGCTCAATTTAAGGATTTAGATAACTATATAAAAATAGAGTGCCAAATTAAGAAAAATTCAGTTACGATGGACTAGATCCCCGAAATAAAAATTTATGATTGATCTTTATATATTAATTCCCGTAATTAGATCCTTGGAATTAATAGAAACTTGGGTAATTACTTGAATTGATAATTATTTTGGAATATGATATCTTTCTAATAAACATACATATATATATGTTATATATATGCATGTATATATATATACCTTAAGATTTAATTCATTCTCTGCATGTATATTAACTATAATAATTATATGTACACTATTAAATGCATAAGACATGGCATATGTGTGTTTGTGTAGAACAAAGGTGAAAAATAAATGATGAAAATTTCATAAGTGTTAAAATTCAATTTGCAAAGACATAACACAAGTGATGTCATCTTCTACTAACCATACATAACACTATGAAAAACTCCCTAAGTGTATATATATATATATATATATATATATATGTGTGTGTGTGTGTGTGTGTGTATGCTTGTATTAATAGCTTACGTGTGTGTTGTGCATGTATTATTCCAATAGCATCATTATCTCTATTATGTGGCTTATATGAGTTGTACATGTTTTATTCCAATATCATCATTATCACCTATAAACCTAGATATAGATATGCTTGAATAATGTGGCTTATATGCGTGTGTCGTGCATGACCAAATGAGAAGAATGAGTAATATTCTATCCTAACACATCATTAAAACCTATAAACCTAGGCACTCCTCCAGAAGCCACATATTCCTCCCCATGCAACGCCACCTCTCCATGCAGTGCCACTTGGAAAGGTTTTCGGTGCGTCGCTTCATATCTATTTTTCCTTCTTTTTTTTCACACGCCATCCACAGTATAACACACCATCAACCTGTCTCACCATCATTTTCTTGAAAACCACCGAAGACACTCCTCACTTGTTCTCACCAAGAATGTTGTAGCAACATTCTTTCTATTACACCGGCGACGAACAAACTTATTGCAAAGGCTCAGTTCTTCCTTCTTCTTGCTCTTGCACAGTACTCTCTGTTCGCACTCAGGGTCCAAGCTAAGCCTTCTCCTTTGTTGTATCAAACTAAGTTTGCCAGAAATAAGGTACCACCAAATCTATTTTCTTTGCGCAAACTATCAAAAATTAACATGCATGTGCATAACCATGATTATTTAAAAACTAAAAGGGTGCATGCAACAGACAGAAACCATAAGCTATGGATTACCCATATAGGAGCACAAATTCTGTTAGATTAACTTTGTGTTTGCATGTCAACTAGGATGTACAAAGCTAAAACTTTTGTGTGGTTATACTCACGGCATAAGTAGCCGAAAACTATGAGAGTAGTTTTGGTAAATTGATTAAGAAATTACATGTTGACAAATTGAAGAAATACGTGTGTTTATATATATTTATGTGTATAACTGATTTCTTATTATCTTTATTTAAGGTAGGCTAAGGGATGTGACAGAGGGTTAGGCTTGAGAAGTTGGTAAATTAATATGGGAATCATTGCTAACTGGATGGGATACGTATAAAGCTGACCTGCCTATGCTAATAAGTTAAGTTACTGCTTGAATAAAAATGTTAAGTAAATAGAAGGTGATAATTTAGAAAATAAAATGATACGTATTTGATGGGGAAATGCTACACATAATATTAAATACATATTAGGCATTACTCCTCATTTCTAAAAACGTAACATAGAAATAGATCTCCTAGACTATTAGGATGGCAAACAGGAAATTGGAAGTGCAACACTATTGATTTCTTAAATGAAATTAGCAACTGTTTAAGTCTCGTTGAAAGCTCTAGAAATCTGATGACTTCGATATTTTAATCACATCAACCTTATTATGTTAAGAAACAGTCCACCAAACTTCAGCTCAATCTAAGCCCGTTTACTATTTTTAAAAATCACACAAAACTACTGCTCTGTTACACTCGAAAAACTGCCTAAAAACCGTAATAAGTCCTATGAAGATAGTTATAATGTCAAATGACATCTCATAAATTTATCATGTATATATACAAACCTTAGTAATACCTCTGCAAAATCTTAATCCGATCAGAGCTCGTTAAGAAAGCTTTCTAGATGTTACGAATAATGCTTAATTAAATCTCTAATGCAAATACATAAATTGTTCGGACGAATCTGACACATAAAACAATTTTAGAAAACCAATCATGAATTATAGAACCTCCTGGAAAAATTTGATAAATTTAGGAATTCATATTAAATTACCAAAATTGTTATAAGGCTACTTGTTAAGGTAAATTAAAATTCCCTTATTATTTTGAAACTTAAATAAATAGTAAATAAAATGCATGCACAACATGCATTTATAACGGTAGAATTATTTCTTTATGCAATGGCCTGAATTATTTGGATGTATAACGTAATTGTAGGAATTCCAATTTGACTTACTACGGACTTGTGATTCCGTAACTTCAGTGAAAGGTGGGTTATATTCTAAAGTTTACTTAAGCATTTTTATGAAAATGTTAGCATGCTTAAAAGGTTTTAGCTATGCAATTGTTGGGTGCCAGTGAATCGGATATACTGATTTCACTTAGAGGGATCTCAGACCCCACAGAGTTAACAATTGTGCCTTGGGCTACCACGAGCCAAGGTTGTGTACACGGAGATACGGAGTTGGGGAATTTGGCTAAATTACCAACTCCGGTATAGATCATCAGTGCGCAAAGGTTCCCCTATGATTTAGAAAGGCACCAACAGATTGATAGCTCAGTCCGCGGATTATATTTTTGTAAAATTAAGTGTTATACCTTGAGTAAAAACCTTTCTTTTAAATACCTCTTGTGTATAATGAAGCATGCTAGACTTAACTATTGTTTTGGCATGACCACTGAGTAAATCAATTACTCAGCCCCCAACTATTTTTATGTTTTCAGGTACTAAAATGGAGTGAGGGGAGGCTATGGAGTAAGGTGCTGACTGTGCTAAACGTCTGTTTTCCCTTGTTGCTGTTTAGCTACAAACGCATAGGCCCTCTTCTTTGGGATTGCGTTTGCACCACCCTGCTCTAGTGTCGAAATTTCTAATATTTACTTAATTAGTCAGTTGTACGTTCCTTTTTTGGATTTGTCTACTTAAATTAAGGCCATGTGGTCTGTATGTAGTTGTGTCTGACTCGCGTTAAGATGCCTACTTATATATATGTGTACATTATTATATAAGTTTTTTTTTTCTACTTTATTTAATCCTTTCTATCTCTCTGTAACCTGTGGTATCCCTCTATTCCGACCGGACTAGTCGGTGGGATATTACACGTATTGATGGATAACAATAAGATGAGTTCTTCTATCTGATCGTCGTGAAGAACCTAGATCTCGGTGACTTTACGTTGATCTAAACCTTGATAAGATTTTAGGTGAGTATGAGTTGCTGACCATCACTTTAATTTGTTATGGGTGAGGGTTACATGAGATAACTCAATATTCTCCGCATCTTGGGTGGTGGCATTGCTTGTATGTCATGCTAGCTACCTGTATCGAGTCACTGTATCTGTTTAGAATGATGACGTCCCCTTAAGGAGCTCAAAATGTTTATTTTACTAAACCCCGCATGTTGAGTTATCTCAAATACAATAATAAGGTTAAGTGATACTACTTAAGGAATTAAAGAGATTAATTATTTTAAGCAGTCATAAAACTATAAATAATTAATGGACGTGTGATATCTTAAATATGGGGATTCGTAAAGTCTAAGTGTAAGCCCGACTCAACTTCGGAAATAAAGGGGTAAGTCAGCATTTATTCTCTAGTGGCATGAATAAATGTTTATGAATTAATTTATGTTCTGGGCTGAACATAAGTTAATTAATTTATTTAAGGCTCATCTTTATTCCTTGCATTTGATCCATGTGCTGGCCCATTAAGGCCTAGAGCTGCATAAAATTCGTCCACCTCATAGAGAGTCCCATTGGGACTCTGTTCTAATCCTCTCTATCTGAAAATATATATGATTATATTTATTAGATATGCAGAGATCTATCCTAATATGTTTCTAGGGTTGCATTATAAATATAAGGTGAGAGAAAATATGTGTATCCTAATGCTAAGAGATTTTCGAAAATTATAGTGTGCGTATTGTGATTTTCGAGATTTCCAAGTGTGGGGAAGAAGGCGAATTTTTATAGTACTCTTCATAGATTGCTCTCACTCAGCATTGGAGTTTTAGCAAACGGGATACAGTCCACAAGATCAAAGCACGAGTCTTGATCCTCATTTTGTCCGACAAATTCGGAGGTGAACACGAGAAAAAACCAACGTGTTGCAATTAATTATATAGGTGCATGCTAGGTATATAATCGATTTATGATGAATTAAAATCCAAGATAGATCATCGGATGAGGGTTAAAATCAGATTTCCCTACACCACAATCCAAATTAATTTAATTAAAAGCAAGCCCAAGGGATTAATAATAGCAACCCATATTTGTTTTCATAATTTACTGGGCCCAGATTTAGTATGATTTCAGTCCATCAGCCATTTATTTTCGACCCATAACACAAGAATTAAAACAAGTCCACCCATTTTTTTTCTTTTCTTCATTTTCGGCCCATTTCATCAACACAAGCCCATCCTCTTCTACTTCCTTTTCAGCCTAGCCCCAACATAACAAGCCCAGCTCAAGCCCATCTAATTAATTGAACCCCTAAACTATTTGGCCCAACTCAAAACCGGCCCAACCCATTAAGATATCAAAATAAACCCTAGCCCTCATTCCTCCCCTCCTTCACTCTCGTATCTTACCAAAATCTCAGGACGCTGCCTCCTCTTCTCCCTCTGGTGCCGCTGCCTCCTTCTAACGATGCATCGCCATTCTCCTACTGCTCTCACTCTCGTTCTCGGCTCTCTCTCACGACTCACCCATCCAGACGTAACCCCTCTCCCCCTTTCTGGAATCACCGTCGTCCTTTTGGTGGGGTCACCGCCATCAGCCGCATTCTCTTCTTCCCCCACCATCTCTTCTTTCCTTCTCGAACAAAGTTCCACCGTTCCACAATCGTGCCCTCGCCATCGTCCCTCTATAATCCAATGACGTGCATCGCCGCCACGGTCTCTGTTGCCGTCCTCCTTCTTCGGCGCCGCATCATCAGCGCCGCTACCGTGTTTGGTAGACCCACCGTCGCACCTCTTCCTCGCCTCTTTCTCTGCCTTCAGTGTCGTCGTGGCATCCAACGCTTAGCCATCGCGTCCCCTCTCAGCACCGTCTCCCTTTTCACAGCACCACTACACACGCACACACGCACTGAGTGGATTCATCCTCCCCACTCTGTCTCTCACATTCTCTCATATTTTTTCTTTCTATTTTTGTTTCTAGGTTCGTCGTCGCCGCTGATCTCCAGGGAGATCCCGTTGTCGAGTGGTTGGCGCCACTGCCGTTAGAAGACTGACGGATTGTCGTCATCTTCGGGTCGTTTGCTGCGTTGAAATTCGGCCGAAGTCCGAGCTCAAAGGCTTGGTCTGGATGACGCCCCTACATTTCTATGTTCATTACGTCCTTATCTTCTAAGTTCATATTCTAGAGATGTATAGGTTGATTTCAAAGTCCTGTGGTAAACTATGGTATATGGGGTTTACAATTTCCAGATTCTAATTTTATGGATGAATTTGAATGTCTGCTTATGCTTATCGTTAATTGGCAATGATTTCTACATTATATACCATATTATATGCTGAGTGTTTATAGCTTTTATTTCATTGCAATGAAACTGGATTGACAGAAAGCTTTGAAGAGAGAATGGGTGGTTACCTTGTGATTGTTGGTCCTTGGAGTTTCTGGTGTATATAGTGTTAGATGCTGAAATTAAAGTGCATTTAAGTAGCAAGCATTATTCGGAATTGAGTGTTAAATGCAAGAACTTGGGTGAAAAGATTACCTCTGAATTTTAGGAGGAAAAACTGATTTCTCCTTCTACCTTGCATTGATTGAATGATGCGTGAATGAAAATGAAGTTGGTATTAGTTCTTGAAAGGGTATGGTACATGCTAGAGATTAGGTAATAAGGTTGTAAGGTTGATAATGATTGATTGCAAGAGTTGCAAAAATGTGGTTGAAAAGCAAAATGGTTGATGTGATTCCTGAAAAGCGTGATGCGATATATATCGCGATATAATTTATCTGGCTCGACACGTTCTTGTATTAATTCTCGACTTTGGTTAATGTTTTTAATTCGATTTCGATTCACGTTCGTCGAGTACGCGGTAAATCAATTATTCGATATAATAAAACACGATTTCATGGAAGTCGTTAAAAGTTAATAATTTGATATAACATATTTATCGACGCAGGGTATTACAGATATGGGGTGTGGTTAGGGGCTGCCTTTAGTATGAGAGAGGTGAAGGAAAAAGATTTCAAGGTGGAAATGAGAGGAGGGTGACCGAAAAATATAGAGAGAAGTGGAAGCTTCTCTTTCTAAAATATGTCTTGCTCTTGAAGTGAGATTGAATGAAATGAGAAGAAGAGAGTGAAATTAATAAAATGAAGACAAAATCCCTCTTATATTTGCTGCATAAATGCTAAAAAAATTGATGGAAGAGGGGTGTGATTTTTGTCTTCTTGTTTGATAGACATTTGGCCAATGCATGGCCTTCTTTACCTTATACATTTCACTCTTTTTCTCTCCTCGATTCTTGGTCAAATCAATTTTAAAATTCAAATTTAAATACTATGGTTTTAAAATCTAATTTTATTTTTAAAAACATTATCAAGTATCACACATGAATAAGTCATGTGGACCTATATTAGTCCGTTGCATATTTGTGCAATTTTCGGCACTCTCATATACACATGCACATGTGCATATTTTTTTTAACAATAATATCTTACCTTATTCAATTAATCACATATCATATAATATCATGCCACATAAGAATTTATACACGCAATTCTCGACAACCCATGAAGTACAAAAATCTAATTTCATTCTGTTTAATTCGAAATGTATTGAATTAATTCTTCAAAAACAAAACCTTTCATAATATATGATATGATGTTTCATATAATCCAATTAATCACGTAGTATGATATGTATGCCTTTGATCAATCGAATTTTCCATGACTTAAAAACAAATTTTTAAATCCATGTCTTTTTAAATCGCGTAGCGATTAACTTTTGAAAATATTTTGAAATCAACTTATAAAACTCGTTGATTCTTTATATTTTGATATTTTATAAATACCACTATATTTCTTTTCCTGGAAATAGGGACATAGGTTCATCTATGTTCTCTACGATACTTCACCTAGAGACTGAAACGAGGACGTTACAATATTCGGCTCGTAGGCTCGCAAACATGTTTGGTTCAAACTTCAACGAGCATATTCGCGAACATATTTGCGAACATGTGAAATAATAAACTATTTATATATTTTTTATAACATGCAAAGTAAAGTGCTAAAGGTAAAGAAGCACACTTAGTTTTTACATGGTTCAGAGAGATCAGCTCGTAGCCTCGTATATCCATAGATTGATAAATTAGTCAAAAAAATTAACTACTTGGGATTGGTATTTCTTACAGGTGCAAGAGAAACCTAAATATAGAAGTTCACCTTATATGTACCCCGATTAACTTATCGTATTTTCTTTCGCTTATTGGTGCAAGGAAACTCTCTAACTGCTTACGGGTGCAATCGACCCAATCTTCTTGCTTATGAGTGCAAGAAAACCTAGCGTTCAACAACTAATTCATTGCTTACTAACCAACTTATCCTTCTAACACTATTGTAGGTTTTTGTAGAGGGGAGACTTTGGTTCTTCCAACTTATGATTATGTTGTTACAAGTAACAACTTAATCTTTTCTAGGCGTAGAATATACATATGTAATGCTTAAACACTAAGGGAATGTATATTGAATTCTTCAGTTAATAAATATATTTTTACTTTTAGGATTTACTGATAACACTTTAAATTCCTTTCTTGAAAAATACGTTTTTCATATGTTTTGGAGATGATCTTTGAAAGCTTTGCAGACTTGTGTGCTCAGCGTCTTTGGTAACCTTCAAAGGTTGGATCTCGTGGGTGTTTATATAAGGAACGAGGAATATTATTGTTGGAGGAAACACTAATCGCATCCATTCTATTTGTCATTTGAATTCTTCCCATTTAAATCTCGTACGTCGCTTTCTGTGTCTGCAGTATCGTACATAAAATGATCTACATGACTGGTACGTATCTTATAAATGTTAGTGTAATAAGGACAAAGAAGTTAAATGTTAACTTTCAAATACTAACCAAAACACATTTTACAAATATTTGAAAAAAAAATAATCTTATTTTACTAACTTTCAAAAGCAAATTATGAAGTTTGAAAACCATATAATGAGAAAATTTTCAATTAATCGGATCAACCTACTCGATTTTTGGACCAACTCATTCAAGTTCGAGCTATTCAGTACGAGTCATTTGAATTTGACATTTTTTTCAGTTAGAAATTTTCAACTCATCATATAGAGTTGTCGGTTTATTTAGATTAACCCATGAATTTCGAACTAGATTGACATCCCTATTGTTATTATACATTTGCAACTAAAGATTAGATACTTAATATTAATCAATACTTCTCTTATCATTATGATTGCTTATTGAATCGATTTTGATTAACCAAAACTAAAATTTTTATTAATCAAAACCAAAAATGACCAATTGCAATAAATGATACCGATACTGATTGATCAATTAGTTAATCGATTAACCGATTGGTTAGTCGATTCGGTTATTTAATAACCGAAATTAACCGAATTAAAAAAAATCATCTATTCAGCTATTTCAACCTTATCAACCAATAAACATTTTCTTTATTTTTGTTGGGGATCGACCCCGCTCCCTCACTACAACACCCACACTTGCATTCTCATGAAGCAAAAACAACCCGCTTGTCTTCTTGTGCTCACATATATATATATATACAAAAAACAGCAACAACAAGACACAAACAAGAGAGAAAGAAAGCGAAAGAAAGAAAAGGGGACTCGGCTCAGGCCCACCCAACGGTGAGGGCCTCCTCTTATCAGGGACGAGCGTGCACCACAAGGACTCCACATGCGAACCCTCAGCCCTACTCTGGCAACTACACCCACGTTGACATCAGGCTTACTCCGGTAATCCACACGAGAACACTACATAGAGAACTCACAAGGAAAGACACGAAGCTTCTCTCTCGTTCTCATTCTCGCAATGCTCCACCCTATCACATAGATCGTGCCTCTCTTTATTTTCTCTCACTATGCTAAGCTGCCATTTCTTTTTCTATTTAAATAGAGTAAGCCCCAACACAAAGTCAAACAAGGAAAATGGGCACCAAGAGAGTAGGCATGACAACAACGGATCTAGGGCCAAAAAAATTCCAACACTCTCAACTGTCAACGTCAAATCATCATTGTCGAATGTCCCTAGCAAAATCATACACACATAGTCTATACTTGATACAAAGACCAATCAGGGTAAACTAATTGTGTTCACGAACCTACAAGAGACACAGAAAACACTCACAAAGCAACCACAAAGCACGGGGCAACTAACACAAAGTTAGAAGCTCACAAAGTATACGCAGAGCAACACCTTTTACATGATCCCATTAAATTTACTGTACTAGTAAACAAGCTGCCAAGCTGCAGTATTTTAAGGAGCAGAAAAAACAAATCAAAACAAAACAACAGAAACCAAGATTGTTCTTGGATGCTTCACTAAGCAAAATCAAGCCCCACAAATCAGCTCACCTGGAAATATCGGTTTCTTTTCTCTCTTACATTTTCATGTTGCATTTCATTTCATCAAAACATACTAATACATTTATAATGTCATTCAATGTAAACTATATGACATTCTATGCACAACGTATCTTGAGGACAGCGAACCATGAGATGAAAAATGAAAACATGAGAAAATTTAGACCGACTAACATAAACTATCAACAAACATAATAGACACGAGAAGGGAGGAAGCTTAGAAAACTGAAATGAACATCCCAACTGCAAATACACCTGTAGATATTCAATAAGCCCACATATAACTAATAATCCTTTAAACCATATAGAGTTTAGTAAACCACCCTGTTCATTATTTTTCATTTCTAACGTTATTTAATATAACGTTTCGACATAAACATAGAATTCTATGTTTATAAAATTTCATAAATTCTTAATATGTCTAAAATAATTTCTAGACATATAATGTATTATTTTTCTTGATATTAAGGAATTAAAATCCTTAATATTCTTATTCAAACTCACGGCCCTTAAGCTTTAATTTTCAATCTTCTTCCAAAAATTCTTCTAAATTCATATAGTGTACTATTTTATCATAGTATCACTAATATGTATTAACATTAGCTATAGAAAAATTGGACATCATTATCCTTCACCTAAAGCTTTCGGCCATCATACTTTAATTCACCAAAGATTTTCCTAAAATTCTAATTAAATTCCACAATACCTAATCATTATTATGTAACACTAATACATCCCGATATTCAACAATTTCAACTCACACATCATGTTCCCTACTCAAAAGCTCTCGGCCATTCTCTAAACATATGAACACATATTCTCTAAGAATTCTAATAATTTCACATAGCACTAAATCATGGTTCTAGATCAATAATATGCTAATATATTACTTAAATAAAATTTGTATAGCAACATATGAATTTTCATTATTTTCGGTCATAATGAATTAATTATAAACAATTTCCAAAAATTTCCAAATAATTACTATAAGCTTAACTCTCATCATACATCATCAATCCATTAACAAATTTACTCTAGAAATTTTCGATCAATACCCATAAATTCAAAGCATGCTTAACTTTCAATTAATACTTAACATATGATCAATCTTAGCATACTAACAATATTAACAAACAACCAAAACATGCTAACATAATTTATCATATTTGTAGCATAAATAACTTATGCATATTTATTAAAATCAAACCGCTAGAAATCAAAAATATTAACGTATAATTAAAGCTCGTTTGATTCCTAACCTTTTAACCGGCTTTGATTTGTTGAGCAAAGGATTTTTGTGTCAAGGTTTGGGTTAGAAAAAAAAAAACACTCTTCCTTTTTCTTTCAAAGTGTTCACGGCAGTAGGAGGGAGGAAGGAAAGAGAATTGTGTTGCTTGTTTGATCTAATTACTTAAGTACTAAAACAAAAGAAATTACATCACCTAATACCTATTTCTCTATACCTCTCGGCTCCTTCACAAATATACAAGACAAGAATATTTATTTGGTGACTCACCACCAATATGTCATCACTTACACACCAATTAATCAAAGTAAATACACCTCTCATCACATTGAACAAAACAAAATAAGATCCTCACTTTTAATCCATGCTTGCGTCGGCTCTCTCAGCAAAAAGGTAGAAGTTATGTTGATTATCTTTGTTTTATACTATTATGTAAATACCCTACACATTGCCAAATGTAAGCATTTAATCAACAAGAGTTTAAAAAAAACTTCCTACCTCATTTGTCAAAGTAGACGGCTACTTACAAATCATCACACAATCCAACTTGATTCCACAATTAATTTACTTGGTTATTGAGCTTAAAAATATCCCACTTGATTCATAACATGTTGGAAGACAATAAAAATTCAAATCATGCAACACATTGTTACAAGCTCACGGCAGTTTTCATGTCCTAAGTGCTAAGCATTTGATTTCTTGCTATTTATAGATATATAACATAATATATGTCTTAGATGATAAATTATATCATAGAAAAAATTATTGATATCATTTCATATGAGAAAAACCTAATTTTCGAATTAGGGTTTTCGAAAATTCTAAATTTGTCCAATAATTAATCCTTAATGTTCTAGCATTGTTTTAATGCTAAATAATACTCTAATTACATATAATAATCATAAGAATTTAAATACTATAATTCCTTGATCATTAAACTCATTTTTTTATTCTACGTTGACGTTTGAAACGTCTCAAAACGTTAATTACCGACTCATCTCAAAATGGTCGTAATAAAATCGTAATCACTTTATTAAATTATTCCATTAATAATGGGATTTAATTCTAAGCTTTGTTGCTTAGAAAATTTTACGAAATTTTAACTATCGATACTCAATCGACGTTAAAATAATACTGCCGAAACACTTTATAAAATTCTATTCCTTAATTCACAATTCTTAGTGAATATAAAATAGGAATTCATTACCTCGTAATTACTCGAAATCATTATTCGATATATTACTAATTCTATTATTTCGGCGAAACCCTAATTTACGAATTAAATATCGTAATTAGGCATTTAATTCTTTGGGATATTACAAAAAACAAATCAAAACAAAACAACAGAAACCAAGATTGTTCTTGGATGCTTCACTAAGCAAAATCAAGCCCCACAAATCAGCTCACCTGGAAATATCGGTTTCTTTTCTCTCTTACATTTTCATGTTACATTTCATTTCATCAAAACATACTAATACATTTATAATGTCATTCAATGTAAACTATATGACATTCTATGCACAACGTATCTTGAGGACAGCGAACCATGAGATGAAAAATGAAAACATGAGAAAATTTAGACCGACTAACATAAACTATCAACAAACATAATAGACACGAGAAGGGAGGAAGCTTAGAAAACTGAAATGAACATCCCAACTGCAAATACACCTGTAGATATTCAATAAGCCCACATATAACTAATAATCCTTTAAACCATATAGAGTTTAGTAAACCACCCTGTTCAACAAGATTTTAGAATAATACAAGATAATATAGGAGCATTTTCGATATAGTAGATGCTCAAGTGAGTCAACCAGAATCCAAATACATAAGATGCAATCATCAAAGCTGCTTCCATGCTACATTTAGACATTTAGGGAGTGGACCGGTAGCAAAGATCAAAGGTAAGAAGTAAGAACCTAGAATGTGGATCCATTCCATCCAAAGTTGGAACCCTGCCAAAAACAAAGTTTATGTCATAGGTCCGGGGAACATGACAGAGGAGAAAAGTTAAAAATGGAGATCAAACTATAATATGTAGTTAAAAAAGTACGTGAGAAACAGTTGTCGATAGGCTCCAATTTACGGCTCTAAATATTGCAATTGCATTTACATGATCTAGTACTGGTGTAAAGCATGCAGACATTGTGCATATTCTTGGCTCTGACTGGCCTAAACACACAGGACAGGAGGATTGCAATGAGAAGATACTAGAGCACAGATACACCATTTTTAACAAGTCATTCATGGTTCAGCTTTCTTGCCTTTGTGTCATAGAATTTGAGGAAGTATCGTGCTTTTGGCACAGATAGCTTAGTCTCGAGTATGTTGGCAATAGCACCGCTGATCTTCTTGTTGACATCAGGACTAAGGCCTCCAATTGAAACAAGCTCTCCATAAGCAGCAGGCTGCTCTGTGCCTCCAAATGATATGGGCACAGACCCCTTCAGCACAACCATCACATACTGCAACACACAGAAAGCCGAACGGTCATCAGTTCTCTTGAAATTATCGAGGAAAGCAGGTATTTTTGAGGATAAACGTATCGGTTATTTCTAGTTACACTTGAGCTAATAGCAAGCGCAAGTACGTCAACAGCTAAGCAGTAAAAGTCCATGTAATCAAAACCCATTTTTGAATATAAAGCACATGATTCTTCCCAAGTTTCATCAACATGCATGACAAAATTGGGTACACAATACCCAAAATTGATGATCTGAATCACACCCAATCTCTGCGTTGCAAAGGGCTCGTGACACCTGAAGGAGCATATCTCATGATGCCACTGACTTTCAAATTTCCGCAAAAAACTCTTGTTATTAAGCCCAGTTGAGCTAAGTGCCAAGTTGCAGCTAAGTCCGATATATGGAAGTCTCACTTTGCTGTGGATGGGAGTCACTAAGTTTAAGAAGAAAACATAGCTAATTTGGCTCAAGACCTAACAGGTCATTTAGGCAAACAGGCAACCTTTCAACTAATTATCTAACAGATTAGAACCACAAAATCTAGTCAAAATAAGATTTTACGAGGCTTTGGAAGTGTAAAATAGTATACATTATTTCTAATGACTATCAGGCTTCTTTATGTTATTTCCTAAGCTTGGAAGGCTGTTCCAATTGTAAAGTAAGGCTACAAACAAAAATCAATCAGACTTCACCAAAAAACTTGAAGAGATGTTTTCTATCTCTTTCAATTATATTTTGTGAGCTCTTCTAAGTAAGTTTATGCATCTATTTGGTGGATTTTATCTTGTAATGAACATGATCTTTGATTCTTATCCTTAGGGTAGTAAATCATTTTTCATATAATTTCACATAGCTAAAAGGGTATCATCTCAACAAGTAAACATTTCACAAGAATCAACAGTAATTTCTCTAAGCTCCAACGCAACCATTAATTTGGCAGGAAATTTGCACAATTACACAAAATGCAGACAACAGAGTGCAGAAACAACCAGATAAAATATCAAAACATAAGCAAATTTCTATCAAAGACGGAAAATACATCAAATATAGGTCCAGCATCAACACAATAAAGAAATTAGAAGAGGGAAAAATAAACAAGAGAGAGACAGACAGCCTCGGGTTTGCCGATGAGCTTGGCAACGGCGGAGGAGATCTCGGAGAGTATGGCGGAAGTGTCGGTGCCGTCCAGGTTCACGTTAGTCGAAAGGTTTAAGCACGGCATCGTTCCGGTAACCCTTGCTTCGTTTCTCTTTTCTCGATCTGTAACTCTAGTTAGTGTGTGAAACTCCAAACTTTTTTTGTTATGTTCGACAAAACTGTTAAAAACATTATTTATTATAGTAAATAAGTGGGAAAATCAATGTAATATATATATATGGCCTCTCAACTAATTCAACTACGTATTAGGATTTTTATTGTTTTTTATATTTCACGTATTAAAAAAGTATTGTATGACGAATTTTCTGATAATTAAATTTGAAACTATGTCCTCTCTTGTTTTTGATTGTGAGCTCAATTTTTTTTATATTGCATTGAACTTTCAAACTTTTATTTTTTATTGCTAGTGTGTGTTTTTTATATTTCATGTATTAAGAAAGTCTTGTATGACGAATTTTCTGATAATTAAATTTGAAACTATGTCCTCTCTTGTTTTGATTGTGAGCTCAATTTTTTTATATTGCATTGAACTTTCAAACTTTTATTTTTTATTGCTATTGTGTGTTTTTTTATATTTCATGTATTAAGGAAGTCTTGTATGACGAATTTTTCTGATAATTAAATTTGAAACTATGTCCTCTCCTTGTTTTGATTGTGAGCTCAATTCTTTTTTTTTTTTATATTGCATTGAACTTTCAAACTTTTACTTTTTATAGCTATCGCACGAGACAATGATATTTACATAGTGCACGTCTAATATAACGACAGGAGATTTTGCATGAAAAAAAAAGTAATAACCTCTACTATTTCTATATCTATTTTCTGCTAATTTTCATCTTTTTCGAGGATAACTCCATTTATTTTTAACCAATTCTTAGACGATGAAGCACAACTTAATTGGTAAAAAATTCCTCTATTTAATAGGTTGGAGTTTGAATTATTTAGAGATATATTAGTTTGTGAGTGTGTAATTAAAAAAAAAAACTCACGCATGTAAATTACTAAATTTTACATGCTAAATTTTGTTATCAGGGGTCCATAAAAGTGTAAGAGGACACTGCTTCTTGTCTCATTTATATTATACCCATATTCACGAATTATGAAAAGCATTATATTCCTTCAACCAAGCAACTAAAATTCATTCATAGTTTTTATATGCAAAATCATCCATTTTCTACAGAATCGAACATTTTCAAAATTTTATATATCATAGTAATGTTCACTATAGATGGCTTCATTTCCCTTGTAAAACAATGGCTGAGGCAAAGCATCTCTTCCCTACAGACGTCAAGTTTGTTGCTTCCCATCCTGCACCTTCCGTGTAACACTCGACCTGGCATTGCATCAGACAAGGCAAGTTAAGAGAGAGAGAAAGAAAGAGCACTGTTAAATAAGCAGATGAAATGTAGGCAATCATCAGAACAATAAAGTTGAGAGAGAGAAAGAAAGAGAATCGTTAAACAAGCAGATTTAATGTTGGCATTGCATCAGAAAAAGAAAGTTGAGATAGAGAAAGAGATAGAATTCTTAAACAAACAGATATATTGTTGGCATTGCATCTAACAAGAAAGTTGAGAGAACACTGTTAAACAAGCAGATAGATGTATACCGTTTCAATTATTTGCCCATCAGTTTTAATCCCTCCAATAATATATATAGATTCCTGAAGAACACCAGCAGCGAAGTAGCCTCTGCCTTGCTTCATGGGTTCCCCCATCATCCACGATCCACGTCGAGGATCATAAATCTCAACACTAGGCACCATTTCCGTTCCATCAAAACCACCAAGAGCATATCTGCAACACGATATACCATCTTAGCTCAAGATTATAGCTGACTGAATTTTAAATAAGAAATCTCAAGCGCTCGACTAGAAACAAGCATTAACGTACATGAAAAGAACATACATCTTTTCATTCATTGTAACAAGTGACTGGAGGCCTCTTTTCGCTTCCATACTCGCAATTCTAGTCCACGAATTTTCCCTGGGGTCGAATCTTTCAGCAGACCTAGACACCAGACATTCAAATAAATTTGCTTAAGAAGATGAAGTGCAAAAAAGAAAGATCAGTTACAAAGAGGTTCATGACTTACCTCAAATATTCATGTCCGTCGTATCCCCCAACAGCGTAGAGTGCACCATTCAGCTCCACAGCAGCAAGAGCATATCGCTGTAGAAAATATGAGACAGAAAATTGAGAAAATAATACCTCTTGATACACGGTTTTCAAACATCCTAATCAAATTGGCCAAATTTAATATCAAAGAATCAACCACATTGACTAGGTGCCGTTGAAAATGAGCATAATAAACAAAGATCTCATACTCTATAAAGGAACCATTTGCAAATTAAGTTGGCATAGCATGTTGAGATTTTTGGTATGTAGTATTTTTCTTAGACTGATATCACAAATATGGAATTGGTAAGACAAAACTGCTGCTCTTTGCAAATACTTTTATTAATTGTAGAAACTGTGTATATAGCATCTGCCTTACTCAACAAATACTGTCCGATGTCAAAGAATAGAATAAAACCTTTTGGAGCATTGAGCGTGAAGGAATCCACCTCCCAATTAATTGATCGAACATTTCTACATCTGAGAATAATTCAACCCCATTTCCTCCACCCATTGCAAACATTTTATTATTTAAGGCCGCACCAGCTAAGCTACCTTTTGCTTTGGTCAGGGAAGGACACAAAGTCCACTCATTGTTTGCAATGTTATAGGATTCAACTGCAAATAAAGAGAGTGCACATGTCAATACAGATAGACGCTGGAGGGAGGGAGAGAGAGAGGAGGCAGGCATGAGCAGTACCTGTATCATACCACTTAGAACCACTTCCGCCACCAAATACATAGAGTTCTCCATTGAATGTCACGATTGGGGCATTCCATCGAGCAGAAGACATAGACTTAAGAGATTTTAAGATATCTTCTGAAGGTAAGAAGGACTGCAATGCTGATGACCAAGACACACCATCATATCCACCCACTATCAATATTGATTCGTTAGTTTTCAAGTGATATTCATCAGGTGATTCCACCAGCGTTTGGGTATCCACAGGTTTCTCAGAAACATCACAAATGTACTCCAGTGCCAAGCATCTATTTTCTAATCGAAGAATTTATTGCTCTGCCTCGACCTGAAAGTATGAGAATTAAAGTTTGGGGATATATGGCCAATAAACACCTACAAAATAATCTATTAATAGAAGTACAAGGCCTAGTCTTAAACAAAAAGCAGCAATGCCTTGCATCTTGGTTGCTGTGGAGTAAATCGCAATGTGTTGTTCGCTGTGCAATGAAACAAAAGGTTGAGAGGTGTCGAAAGTTAAAAATAGGAACTGATTATAATTTCTACAAGATTCGGCTGCCCAGAATTTCAGAATTGTCACACTATTAAAAACTGGTTGTAGAACATTAAATAATATCCCTGTTCTAAGAAGACCCATTAGCATCATTATAAAAAATGAAGTTAAAGTTACATTGCATTAGTAATACTACTACATGGTGCAGAGCAGGCCATGTAGTGCAAAACAAGGACTTGTAGCTCTGTACAATTTACGTCCCTTTTAGCAGTCATATATGATATATCTCCATTTATGTCTGCATTTTCCCCTTTAAAGTTCTGGCAGGTAATATAAGGATATCCACTTATCTTTATTTAACAGACCTTTTTCCCCATTAAATCTCTGGCAGGTAACTTAAGAATATATACTTATCTTCGTTTAACTGACTTCATCACTCTTTTTTCCTGTCCTTATCCTTCGAACGTTGTAAGCTCATATCGTGTTAGCTCTATTGTGTTATTCACGAATATAAATCTATTTACATATTTGAGATGGGAAAAATTTGCAGTGCAACATCATTGTACTCTGTTCAGAAAAACATGGAGTACTTACATTCCAAGTAAACAAAGTAAGAGTATAGCAGACTTTACTAAAGTACATACCAACCAGACTTTACTAAAGTATATACCAACCAGACTTTACTAAAGTATATGCCAACCAGAGTTCACCAAAGTATACTGACCAAGCTTCACCGAAGTATACTGACCAAACAGTGCTCTGACTCATTGACCAGATCAAATCCAAATCTGAGAACATGTCAGATTTCTGTGACTAGATGCCTTTCGTTTATGCATTTACCTTCAATTTTAATCAATTTATAACAAACTAGACAGACTAGAATAACTTGTGTCTACTCACTCAACAGAATCATTTTGGTCCCCTTAACAATTATTCTATGCGATGGCTCAGCATTACAAGAACCAGATTCATAAAAAAGGACAGTCACACCAAACCCGAAATAACTCCGACTATAGCCAAGTATGAAGGCCAAGCTTAAAAAACAGATCAAACATTTCAAGAAACAATATTACAGAAAGGAAAAACATTACCAGCTTCTTTGCCAAACTCACTGTCTTTATAATTTGTTCTTGCTTAGAGGTCTTCAGCTCTTCTATTTCCATGTACAACTGCATTGGACATAGTTATGACTTATGAGTATCAGCCACAGCTCTTCTATTTCCATGTACAACTGCATTGGA
This sequence comes from Salvia rosmarinus, assembly GCA_036937905.1. Taxonomy (NCBI): domain Eukaryota; kingdom Viridiplantae; phylum Streptophyta; class Magnoliopsida; order Lamiales; family Lamiaceae; genus Salvia; species Salvia rosmarinus. Next base: position 81,390 of record JAODLM010000760.1, read on the forward strand.
CATAGTTATGAGTATCAGTTATGTATAATGCATTATGGATAATTTTGGTGGAAAGAGTCAAAAATGTAATCAAAAGACATAAGAACTTTCTTTAAATTTAAACATCCCCTAAAAAGAAAGAACTTGTTTTAAATCCCCTAAAAAGAAAGAACTTGCTTTAAATCCCCTAAAAAGGAACTTGCTATAAAATATAAAACATAAATCTTGGCTTGGTTAAACCCTAACCACAACATCCAAGTTAGATGCATACTCTCTTCAACAGAGCTAAAATTTATTTCAATTTCATGACCAAAGTTAAGTCAGCATCATAAATCATTCATTAATATCTACTTCAAAGTTCGTACATGACTAATACTTGAGTCTAATCTGACCATCATATGGATCGATAAAGTTCTCAGCAAAACTAAGCACAAAAAAACTTATCAGATCATCATGAGTGCCTGGTAGTGTTTGTGGAAATTTCTCAGAAAATTAGAGAGATCAATTTTCATTGATTCCATAATGCTCCCAGAGGCACAGAAAATAGACTAGCTGCCAATGATCTCCAGAAAAACCAATGATAACTTTTCATTTTATCTCAAATATCGAAGCCAAGTGTAAATTGGATATGGTTGGCTATATTTGTAGGGAGTTAGATGGCATTTACAGAAAATTAAATTTGCACTACAGGAAGAAGATGGTATAGGATATTAAGGATACATATACCTAATGAAGCTCAGGAAAACAAAACTGTTTGGAATACTTACTTTCTATATCAACTACTGATTTGGTCAGATGACTCTAAGGGAGCAAGTTGATAGTGCAGATATCATACATTTAATTGGAATTGAGAAACAAGCAATCAGTATATTTAGGCTAAAGGTAGCTCAATCCATCAAACCTCAAGGCAGGTCAAGTCTATCATGAGTAGAGTCAACAAGCACACACAACAAACTGACTAGCTCTTTGTGTTCATGCAATGAAAGGCTACTATATACCTTCTCGACAAGAGCAGGATAATCAAATTGATCTGAAGAACTGCCACTGTTCCTCTTCCCCAAAGTCACCTGGCCATCATCACGAGTTTCACCCTGCAAGCCATCATCGCTTGTGGATGATGTTCCTACCACACCAGCTATCATATTAGCATCCGTAAATTTACTTCTGACAGCCAGTTCCTTTAATTTCATGTAGACAAGATCCTTTTCATCAAATTGCTCCACTTGGTTGGCTACCTCCATCAGTTGATTGTTCCCATTCAGACAGAGGGAATTATCTGATGTGGTCGATGTAGAAAGAGAATCATCGTAGTCGGAAAAGTTATCCGTCAAAGCTGGTGGCTCAGAAGCTACACTTTCATTTATCTTGTTGGTTGAGGGGAACCCCAGCTCTGCAGTCCAAATTGGGGGATTTTTTTGTGTAGAGATCCTAGAAGCAACTGCTAAAGAGGAGAATTGGGACATCAACCTGCTTGTCTGAGCATGATCCAACTCAAACCAGAAACGTTTTTGGCTGTAATAGTTGTCAATAATGGACAGCTTGAACTGATATTCAGCAAGGGCTTGATACTGCAAGCAGAGGCGTATTTGAACCTAAATCCAGAAACAGAAAAGAATATGTACTTTGCCTTACTCAGAAGAGGAAATCATGGTGAACGTATTAAAAATATGGTAGAGCAATGAGATTTGACCAGGTTCCCATATAATACCTGAGCTGGATACCTTGTTCTGTCTGATCCATCTATTGTCCAAGCATATGGATCGATATTCATTTTCCCTGAGCTAGCAGCTTCATAGATACCATGAAGTTTTCGCTCATCGTAGTTGAATAGAAACAGGGGTAAACCTGGCTCAATGTGCTTTACATATGAAAAATGCTGTGCTGGCAGGCCTACCAACAATGGGAAACAGGGATGAGTGTCAGGATAGAGAAAGTGTGTACCAACTTTATCATCAAGTTACAGTATCCAAGTATTTCTGTATTTGGCAAATTAAAGACTGTACGATGATTCATAGAAATGGTGTTCATGAAAAGAAAGCCTGACGAAATAGAGAGTACTAATGGAAAGACTAACCAAAGAGATGTTTAGCGTGACATTCTTCCATAGTTTGTCTTGTGCAACCGAATATGACGCCTCCAAGCTGGTTCTTGCTCAAGTTTCTTGGCCCTGTTGCATTAGATGCCTTCGGAAAACTTTCTTTAGGGTAAAAGGTCTGTCTGTTCCTCCCAGCTCCCATTCTGCCAAGGCAATCTTATGAAGGCAATATGACGAATATCAAAACTCCAGTTGAAATTGAAAAATGCTAAATCCTTCAACCTAATCTATATTAAGAGTGAAGATTGAATAGCAATAAATCAATATGCATACAGCAGGAATATTGGTGGTAAATTATTTGAACTACGACTGGAAGTCTAATAAAATCTGTAGGTCCTAAACTCAATACATAAATGCTTATTGGATGCTATTAAACATTAGTAGAAAGAATAGACCAATGCAGCCATAGGTAAGAATGCTAAAGGAAAGGCATGGTCAAAACTGACTGAAAAAACTAGCGAAGGCCCTGATAACTTTGATGCAAAATAACTTGCTGTCAGCTAAAAGTTGCTATTAATTAAAATACGGGAATGGGATATATAGACAGCCCAACAAATGATTGTATATGTATGCCATCGGCCCTCCACAGAAAGGACTTTGACATTATGTTTAGTTCTACCATAGTTCTCATTCAAACAAATCAGCACACTTAATCACGGGTAGACATATACATGCATTGCAGTTAGTGCGAGGAAAACAAGAACCAAACAGGTATAACTCTCATTCCGAACATAAATAGATAAATCACCCAATCATCAACTAAAATAACTCAAACAGGCATATAATCTATTGTTTTCATTTCTTTTTATCTAACTAACAAGATGTTCGGCATCTGTGAACCACTTACTAGTTCTGTATTTCCATCGAAGTCAATGTCATTCTCCCTCAATTTAATGGGAAAACCCTAGCCCTCACAGATATTCCTGCAGCTGTATTTCTAAAAACTATAGAAATACAGCGGATCAACTGACCATGCTAGATTAATTCATTAACGAGACAAAGAAAGAAGTTCCATCATCCCAACCTGAACATGTTGTAAAATCAAACTCCATAGAACACTTAAGAAATCATAATATCATACACCATGCTGAAAACGAAAAAGCATTACCCAACATTATCAAAACCCTCACCAGAAACTGTAATTACATTTTGTAATCATAATGAAATATGTACCACTATAAAGATTGATATGTAAGAATCCTAATCCTAGAAAAAACAATATGGCCCTTCAAGAGCGCCACAGAATGGGCAAAAATCAACTTTGGCTCTTTCTCAGAGGGCAAATGGCATTTTGTGGAACTCATTAAATCCTTAGCAATCATACAATCTGCTACAAGCTCACCACTTAGTACTTCAGTAGAAACTAACAAGTAACACCTTCCGGTGTCAGTTTATCCAACATTATCAGCTTTGGATTCTCTAGAAATACGTGTACATTATTTGGAACTAAAAATCCATTCCTCAAAAATATCAGAATATCGCATAATAAATTAAAGGAGATAGGAATCTACTCGCCCTGACTTCCCAACACCCTCTCTTTTGAAAACAATGACAAATCAGCATAACAGGATCAGACAATCCCATTTCGAAACAAAAGTAACTATACGAAAGAAAAGAATCGGAAAAACCTAAATTTTTCGAAAACAAGCAAACTCAACAATTATAATGGCGATGCAAAAATGGCGAAATGTAGAGGGCCATACCTTCGAATTGAGTTGTGAGTATGAGCGTGGAGAGAGTAGCGCGAAATGGAGTCTTGAATGTGTTTGTTTAGTTATTTTCTAATGTGGGCCTTGGGTTTTCTTTTTAGTAAATACTCTCTCCGATGAAGGTTCCTTTTTATTAATAGATATTTTAATAAATTATAATGAATATAAATAAATAAAATAATAAATGAATATAATTAATGTATAGTGGGATAAAAAGTGAGTTATAAAAGATAATAAATGAATATGTGAATAGATAGTAGGAGTAAAAATATGGTCATTGGTGAGTTTTTTATAAATAATTCGGTAAATTTATGATAAAAAATTATAAAGTTGATGTTTCCAAAAAAATGGATGTTTTTTGTAGATGGATTAAAACGAAATTAAATGAACATATTTGGTTGAATGAGAGAGTAAGGTTTTTGGAGAGAAATCTTACCATCGATGGTCCGTCTTTGGATTTTGAAATCTGATGGCTCGAGTCAAATTTATTGACTAACTGATAAACTCACTTTTTACTAGTTTAATAATGATATATTATGATGAATTTAGATTAGTTTAAGTGTGTTTATATAGTTGATATTATGCTTTTAGCCATTTTGAGAAGATACTGCTCTTGGAGTTCCTCTTTGGTGTTTTGTAGGCTTTTCAGGTGATAATCGATGCACAAGGAAAAGAAGTTACCAAAGATGATGAAATAGTTATGGCAAGTATGGATGTGAAAAGTTTACAATGTTAAAGAGTATTTCGATAGGAGTCCATAGGCGCAAACGAATCGTAATTCGGAGTTCGAACGCGAGAGAACGGAGCGAAACAACGAAGTTACGCATTCTGCACTAAAGCTAGCGACCACCCTAGCGGTCGCGAGGGTGGCCGCGAGTTCAGTATGAAAAAAGTTTCTATCTCAAAGCTAGCGGCCGAGCTAGCGACTGCTAGCCTGGCCGCTAGGTGCTGTGGCTTGGCGTGAATTAGGGCTTCAGCCATCAGCTATATATACCCCAAACCATCCTTTTTGCCCCCATCTTCTCCCAACTCATTCCAAGCTCATTTTAGCCTATTTTTCATAGTTTTCATTCTTGTTCTTCAATTCCATAGCATAGCTTTAGATTATTTTCATTCCAGTTTCATCTTTAGATTCCTGCAAGCTCGGATCGAAGTTGTTACGTTCCGCATCGTGGATTCATACGGTTTATTCGTTTCAATTCAGTTTATGTTTCATTTATTTAATTCTTGTTTTGTTATTTCAATTATGAGTAGATAATTTCCGTATTGATCCTAGGGTTTGTATGTCTGACTAGATTCGTATGATTTATCCGTCATAGATTTGTGATTCATGGAACTTAATCCTATGTGTTAATTTCTGATCAACTTTAATGCATATCTAGTTGCCAATTGAATACTTAACAGTTTTAGTTGTCAATCGATCTTGAATGCACAATAGGGGTAAGCCTTGAGTCGTAACTGAGATAGGAACATCCGTAGAAAGCATATTCTTTGTGAGCTTTTTGGAGTTTCTAGTTTCCACCTTGAGACATAACAGTAATAGGTGAATTAGTAATCTACATCCACAATTGTCGTAACTGAAATTGATGGTTACTTATGTGATCTTTCATCTTTGACTGGATTAAATTGGTAAACAGATTAATAGGTTAATTGTGTGAATATGGTTAGGTTAAATACATTCCTAGGGTCAGTCTTTTATATCTGAGTTTATTCATCTTTGATTTTAAGTCTAGTTCAATCATCATCTCTCTTGATATCTGTTGCCTGGATAATAATCAAGATTATGCGTGAATTATTCACTGTGTTTTCGATTATCAGTCTCTGTGGATACGATATAATACTTGCTGTTTTTACTATCATTTATTTTGGTAGAAATTATAGCAATCAAATTTTGGCGCCATTGTCGGGGACTGTGTAGATTTCATAGTGATAATTTTTGAATTGTAGTTATTAATTCAGGCTTAAAAAATTATGTGCTTTACTTGGTTTGATCTGGGTTTTGTCTTTCTGCGCAGTGCATGATTATAAGATCCCAAAGGAAAGAAATTATTCCATTGGATCTTGAGATTGAAAGATCGCATAAAAGAGAGCGTAGAAAAAGAAGACAACATGACATGGCAGATAGACAACCCCAGGGCCATGATAGAATGGTCGAGATGGAAGAGATGCTAGCCGCAATGCAACGCCAAATGGCGTTACATAATTAGATGGGCCAAGCTGGAGGCCGAGCACTAGTTTTACCGCTTAACCACATATACAGGCCACCGACGGATCAGTTCCAAGGTGAAGGATGGGGGCCAAACGTCAATGTAAATAACTTCGAGTTAAACCCTGCCCTCATTAGCATGATACAAGCGGAGCAGTTTGGGAGAGGGGTTAATGAAGACCCCAACACACACTTGGAGGCATTCCTGGACATATGTGATACGATCAAGCAAAATGGAGTGTCAGCTGATGTCATCCGGATGCGGATGTTTGTATTCTCGTTGAGGAGCCAAGCGAAAGAATGTTTCAAGAGCTTGGACAAATCGAGAATCACTACATGGGAGCAGTTGTGCAAGAAATTCCTTTTCAAATACTTCCCATCTGCCAAGGCTCGGAAGATCATTGCAGAGATATCCCATTTTTCACAATTGAGAGATGAATCATTATTTGAAGCCTGGTAGAGATTCAGAAACCTACTCCGGAAGTGTCCACAACATGGGTTTTCACCTGAGCAACAAGTGACCCAATTTTATAGTGGACTCAATGCTAACACCCGTAGCATTGTGGATGCTTCAGCCGGAGGATGCCTCCTCAATCGAGGAATAGATGAAGCTTTGAGAATAATTGAGGAGATGGCATCAAATAGCTATCAATGGCCGATGGAGATAAAGCCAATCAGAAAAGTTGCCGCTGCAGAGCTAGATAACAGATATGATGATCTGTTAGAAAAATTCACATTACTGCAAAAGGAGTACGAAACCGAGAGGAAATGGCAGATGACTGTGGCTATGGCGCAAACTAATGAGGAGGTTCACTATGTCAACCAAAGGAGCAATTTTCAGGGGAATCAGAGTGGGAATCTACCATATCATCCCAACAATAGGAATCACCTCAATTTTTCCTATGCCAACGCTCGAATGCTCAGCAACCACCATCTGGTTTTACTGTTAACAATGGGATGATGGTGGAGCCTAAAAAGCCGAACCTTGAAGAGATGATGCAGCAGTTGGTTGCAAGTAACCAACAATTGGTAACTCAGTAGAATACATTCATTAGTACCACTGGTCAGAGGATTACGCATCTGGAATCCACTATAGCAACTATGGGCAAGCATTTGAAGATAATGGAGAACCAGATTAGCCAAATAGCTGCACAGCTGAATGCACAATAAAAGTTGGGCCACTTTCCTAGCACTACGGAGGTAAACCCGATAAATCTGTGCAATGCTATCTACTTGGGAAATGGAAAAGCTTACCAGAACCACCCGGCACGAGAAGAAAAACGTACGCTGAATGAGGAGGAGCTCGCAACCGCTAGCCCGGCCACGAGGAATGATACAGAACGTATTCCCGAGAAGCTAGCGATCGACCTAGTGACCGTTAGGCCGGCCGCGAGAAAGAGTACAGAGAGTTCTGATGAAGACCTAGCGACCCCTAGCCCGGTCGCGAGGAAGAGGGCAGACACAGCTGCAGGAGCTCACGACCACCCTAGCGGTCGCGAGGGTGGCCGCGAGACAGACCCACATAAGACTCGTCCGACGTACACTCCTCCCGTTCCTTTCCTAAGTCGGCTAGCTAAGTCGAAATATGACGAGGAGTTCACCTAATTCAAAGAGATGTTCCAGAAAGTAAACATCAACATACCTCTCTTTGAGGCACTCAGAAACATGCCGGTTATGTTAAATTTCTAAAAGTTGCATCAGCGAGCAAGAAGTAGTTAGGAAAATTTGAAAAAATTAACCTTTCTGAAGAATGCAGTGCTATCTTACGGAGGAAGTTTCCTCTGAAGCAGAAAGATCCTGGGAGCTTCACGTTGGAGTGCGAGATTGCTGAGCATACATTCCCCAACGTGTTGTGTGATTTGGGAGCGAGCATAAATTTGATGCCCTTTGTTAGAGTCAATGTTGACTCCATTCCAATGTTGAATGGGATGTTGGTAACATCCTGGGTACAGTCAACATTCCTGGAGTCAGCCTTGAAGCTGAACTTCGACTCTCCAAACGTAACTGTATATAAGTAATCTTTTCATTCCTTTACGTTTTTATGTTTTATTTATTGTCTAATAAACGTGGATTGCAGTTGGAATAAGTTTGAATAAGTGGAGGTTAGTTAGATCATGGTTACAAGATCATGGGAAGTTAGTTCCTATTTTCTAGGGAGCATGATCTCCACTAACATCTACAGCAGTTCCAGCAGCAGTTTACAACGGAGTGGATTGTAGCGGTTATAGGAGGTTTATGGACGTGGGATTTGAAGCTTGAAGACCACGAAACACTCCTCTATAAAAGCTGCAAGATAGCTCTCTCACACGCATGTTTCGAAAGGCTGAATTCAGAGAGAAATCCTACACTCCGATCGACTCGTCATTTTTCCTGAAACGCAGAGAAGAAACGCACCTTCAACCACGCTTAAACTGAGACGGTGTTATGCAGCCAATCTGTAAACATCGACCACGATATTGCTAGGCGAGAAAGAGTGGGGTTGAAGATCGAGTCGTCTTTTTACATTCGAGTTGTTTGTCCATTCTTTGTATCAATTTGTTTTGCTTGTTGTTAACATTCGGTTGTTGTGTTAGACTAGGTGACTTATCATAGCGGTAGTGCATCCGTAGATAGGTCTTCGTATGTAACACTTGTAATCTATTCTAAGTTATCAATAGAGCTAGTTGTCGCGAGACAACACGGGTTATTTTTATAACCCAACAATTATCCTGTGTGTTATTTACTTTTTCCGCTGCGTGTTACTTGGAATGTTATTTACATTGCTAGTAGCATTACTCTACTAACATCCACACAGTGTTAATAAGTAGTAATTCAGGCACTGAATTCTTTTAATTGGTATCAGAGCGGAATCTTGACGCACTAAGATCGTTCATGTGTGCTATATTACTACTGATGGACGCCACCAATGCTTCCGTTCGACCTCCAGCACTTGATAGTAGTGGGAAGAACTACGCCTTGTGGAAGTCGCGCATGATAATGTACATCCGATCCATAGATGAACGTGCGTGGCTTGCAGTGTTGAATGGCTGGACTCCTCCATGTGAGACGGTGAATGATGTTATCACCAACAAACATGAGAACCAGTGGACTGCTGAAGAGAGACTCATCTTTAATCTCAATGCGAGAGCTTTAAATGCTATTTTTATCTGTGTTGATGTTCCTTGTTTTCGCCTGATCTCTAACTGCATAGAGGCCCAAGATGCTTGGCTTATTCTACAGGAACAATGCGAGGGATCAGCAAGTGTTAAAGCAACACGCCAAAGGATGTTGACTACGAGATTTGAGATGTTGAGGATGCAAGAAGATGAGACCATATCAGCATACTATGAAAAGCTTAGTGAAATTGCTAACGATGTTGTTGGACTTGGAAAGCCCATTGCAAATGAGAGGTTGGTAAGCAAGATGATGAGGTCTCTACCGGAAAGGTATAACATGAAAATTTCCTCTATTGAAGATTCGTTTGATGTTACCACCATGAGGATAGGTGATCTTGTGAGTAGATTGATTACTTTTGAAATGAATCTTGACCAACAAAAGGTTAGCTATAATAAGTCCAGACAAGTTGCTTTTAGTCTTTGAAAACTCCAATGTGGTCTCGATGTGTTTAATGATGTTGAGTATTGGATCGGGAACATGAGCTCGATGAGGTTGATCTCAACATTGCCATGTTGACCCAAAAAATCAACAATCTGGTTAAATCCTTGAAAAATGGGAAACAAAGCTCAAATTCAAGAAGGATATCTGGAAACGCTGCTGGAAAACCTCCAAATCCTACTAACATTCCAAATGTTCCACAAACATTCAACAATCCTATCTTTGAGAATAACGTTACTGATAATGTGCAGTGCAGGGGATGTTTAGGGATGTGACATTATGCTAATGAATGCCCTAAAGTAGCAAGAAAGAAGCAAACATCTTTTCGATAGAGTGGAAAATCTAGCAATGTTACTCAGGCCAGTCATGTTGCTTCTTTGAGTGATAACTCGATACGTGAGAAGAAGAAAGTTATTCTCACTGCAACGATCGATGATGTTGATGAGTCAGAGGCTGAAATGATTGAAGCCATAGTTGACACAGAAGAATGTTATGAGGAAGAGCTCTCTGATAAAGATGATGTAATGAAAATAGAAGACGATGTTGGTCCAGAACAGAACGCCATGGTTAACATCGATGGACATATCTTTTCAACATCAACAACAAACTGGTATGAAATGACTCTTCTTGATGAAACTAATGTTACCCCAGAGGATGTTTGTTGTGTTGTGTTTGGTATGAATTTATGCTGATTCTTGGTATTGTTTTACGTGTCATTTTCTATGGTTTGTCCTATTTTTGTCGTGGGTTTGATTAATATTTATCGATTCGGACTTACTTGGTTCGTTTCAATGTTTTGCATTAAATCAGTATCAAATAGGATGAATTGGACCTACCAAGGATCAAGTTAATTGAAGAGCATCGCGACAGGAGTTCATAGGTGAAAGCGGATCGCAAATCGGAGTTCAAACGAGGAAGAACCGAGCGAAACGCCAAAGTCACGCACGACTTCCCGTCGCACACACCGCACACCCGGCGCCTAGCGCCCGCTCGGCGCCAGTAGCGTGCCCAACCGGCGCGGGATCGGTAGCGTTCACCAATTTTGAACGCATGCTCGTTGCCATCCGGCGCTTCGTCGGCGTTGCCCCAGCGCCTGCGCCTCGCGCCCGCCCGGCCCGTCGCGGTGCCGCTGCCGCCGCGCCTCGCCCGCATGTGCGCCTCGCCCACGTACAACCGGGGCGGAGGACCAGTGCCCACTCGGTGCGAGCCCAACCGGCGTTCTCCTCCATCCGGCGGCAGCGGCACGCGTTCTCCCCGGCGCCCGGTCCACACGCCAACTCCCACACGCTCGCGCGTCCTCGCGCCGCGATGCCGCCCGTCCGGCGCTCAACCCACCAGCGCGTTGCCGCGCCCATCGCCCTCCTCCTCGCGCGCTCGCTATCTTCCGCCTTGCCAACCGACGCTCACAATGAGCCAGAGCTCATTTGTGAGGCAGAATGATTTTCCAATCCGGCGCTCACCCTGAATGCCCGTTCACTTTCAAGTCTGAATGTTTTCTAAACCAGCGCTCACCTTAAACGCCGGCTCACTTTCATTTAATATATATATGCGCGTTTTAGGTCAAAATGAGGGAGCTTTCAGTTTTTATCTCATGCAGTCGTAGAGCTGCTCTTCACAGCTTTCTTCCGGAGTTCTTCAGGTAATTAGACAGATACAATTTAGTTTTAATTTCTGTTTTTATTACTTTGATTGAATTATCTTGTTCAACAATTTATGCTTTGGATTTATGCTTTTTGGGATTTATCGGTCTTTGGATTAATTTTCATAGTATTATTGTTTGATGAATATTATTGATTCCAATTCCATAGTGACAATGGATTGTTTTCATCTTTGCTTTGATTTATATTGCTTTCGTTTATTGCTTTGATTTATCATGCTTTCATAGTTCAACTAGGGATTGACAACCCCGGTTTAGATTTATCGCCAGTAGTTTAGCTGGGATTGACAACCCACGGCTTAGGATCATTGTTTATTTCTCGTATTTCAATTCTTGCATGTTCAAACCCTCGTTGGTATTAGAATGTTTAGGATTTAATCGCTTTACGTATGCGACACGAACAATCGCCTGTTAAGTTTTCCTTGAGGCGACTTGGGTTAACTTATCACGCTACGATTACCTCGTACGATTGCGAGTGAATTTGAGTGTGTTTTTAGCTCGATCAATTTTGGCGCCGTTGCCGGGGAAAACTTTAGCCATATTGTTTGTGTTGTTTCTTTTCCGTGTTTCTTTTCGTTCTTGCCTTTTTCTCCCCCTAGTGCGTGTGATCTTGTTTTTGTTGTTGGTGTTTGTTAATGCAGGGTTATCAACAGTACGAATATGGTCAACCCGGCTGGGGGGAGGAGAGTTCGTCGAATTTGGGCAAATTCTTCTTGCAAAGAAGGAGCCCAATTCGGCTTTTCTGAGGAATATCCGTTAGGCTACGAGCATCAAGCCTATGATCCCTACCCTGAGCAACAAACCTATGATCCCAACTGGGACCAACCACCTCTACCGCACTATGAGGATCAAGCCTACAATTCATACTAGGATCAACAACCTCCATCGTACTATGAGGATCAAGCCTCCAATCCCTACTGGGACCAATCACCTCCATTGCACTATGAGGATGAATCCTACAATGCCTATTGTTTAGTATGATTTTGTGATGATTCTTGGTTTTGTTTCACATGTCATATTTAGTAGTTTGTTCCATTTATGCCGTTGGTTTGATTTATATTTATCGATTCGAACTTACTTGTTCGTCTCGATGTTTTATAGGAAAGCGGCGAAAATAGGATGAATTGGATCTGCAAGGATCGAGATATAATTGAAGAGCATCTCGACGAGAGTTAATAGGCGGCGGATAGAAAATCGGAGTTCAAACGAGGTAGAACGGGCGAAACGTCAGTAACGCACGGCGCCGACACCCACGCACCGCGCCCGGCGCCCGCGCGCAACGCACGCCCAGCCTCGGTCGCCCAGCCAGCAGCGCTAATCGGCGCGCATTCCCGTAATTTTACTCGCGCACTCAACAACGGCCGGCGCTTTCGCCTGCGCCTTCCACCACTCGGCGCTAGCCGCGCCTCGCCTCGCCCATACCGCTCACCAGCGCCCGCTCGATCGCGCGCCCGTCCGGCGAGCACCAGCGCTTCGCTCCACACGCCAGCGCTCGGCCATCGCTGCGTCCCAGCGTGCGGTCGGCCTCTCCACCCGGCGCTCACCTCGCCCGCCCATGCCGCTACCAGCGCCGCGCCGGATGCAGCGCGCCGCTCGGCCAGCGTGCCCGTCCGTGCCGAGCACCCGGCGCTCGCTCCACCTACCGTCGCGGCGCTCGGCCATACGCGTCCCAGCGCGCCTCGGCCTCTCCACCCGGCGTGCGCTTAGCGCCGATTCATCACCTCGGCGCCCGGCTTCGCTCGCCTTTCTCCAGCGCTGACTGCATACGCCAGCGCCGTCCTCACGATCCCGGTGTCGTTGCTTCAAGCGCGTTCTAATTTACCTCGCTCAATTTGAGCAGCGCTCATTTGTGAAGAAAAATTCTTCCTCGGTGGCGTTCATCCACAGTAGGCGTTCATATTAATCGAATGTATTTTGATCCGGCGCTCACTTGCAACCGGCGCTCACCTTCAGTTAATATATATATGCGCGTTTTAGGTCAGAAAACAACCTCTTGATTCTAGTCCATGGCGCCTCTCTTGATTTTCTCTCCAGTATTTGTTCTTGGTTTTCTTCCGACGATTCCTCAGGCAACATAACACAGATACAATTCTTACTTTAATTCCTGTTCTTAGTTTCATCATTTGAATGTTTAGTTTATCAAGTTATGCTTGGATCATCAGTTCTATTGGATTTTGTTTCATAGTATTATTATTTGATGGTTTCTGTGGGATTCAATTTCATAAGTGACAATGGATTGTTCTCGTGTTTCTATCAATTTACATTGTTTAATGATTTCCTGCTTTCGTTTAATTCCTGTTCTTGTTGGATGATTGATGATGTTATTGTTTATTTACTAGTAAACTTAGATTAGGGCTTGACGAACCCTAAGAATATGTTTGCTATTGCTTTGTTTATCGCTTTCGATTTATCGCTTTCATAGTTCAACTAGGGATTGACAACCCCTGGTTTAGATTTATCGCTTTATTAGTTTAGCTCGGGATTGACAACCCTTAGCTTAGGATGTTATTTATTTTCTCCGTATTTGATTCTCGCATGTTCAAACCCTCATTGGTATTAGAATGTTTAGGATTTAATCGCTTTATGTGTATGACATGAACAATACGCCCTGTTAAGTTTTCCTTGAGAGACGACTCGTGTTAACTTACCACGCCACGATTACCTAAATGCGATTGCGAGTGAATTTGAGTGTGTTTTAGCTCGATCAATTTTGGCGCCGTTCGGGAAAACTTTAAGCGTATTGTTTGTGTTGTTTTCTGTATTTCTTTTCTTTACATTTGGTTATTTTCTCTCACAGTGCGTGTAATCTTGTTTTGTTGTTGGTGTGCATTAATGCGGGGTTACCAGCGATGCAGTATGGTCGGGAGCAGTGGGAGAAAAGTTCGTCAGATGGGCAAATTCTTCTTATGAAGGGCCCGGTTCGACCGATACGAGGATATCTGTTGGGCTACGAGCATCAGCGTATGATCCCTATCACGAGCAACAAGCCTATAATCCATATTGGGATCAACCACCTCCACCGTACTATGAGGATCAAGCCTCCAATCCCTCTCGGGAACAACCGCCACCGCAGATGCAGTTAAGCCTACAATCAATACTGGGATCAACCACCTCCGCTGCAGTATCCGTACTCACAACAACCACCTTCATCTCGGTATTCATACTCATGACCACCTCCACCTCAAATGCCGGCTTGGGATGTGGATCTTGACGACACAAAATCAGCGCTTATGGCGAAATTAGAAATGATGGTGAGAAGGCGGACGAGTTGCTTCAACAAGATGCGATAGGGGCCTCAAGCTCACCCTATGAGGCTCAGCGACCACCGACCGTCGAGTTCGCCATTGGATGATAGAGACGCAACTCTTGGCGTTTAGAGGCACAAATAGGACCGATTGTCGCTAAGTATGTTGAGTATCAACGGCAACTTGCAATGAGGGAACTTCAAACCAATCCGGTCGGTCGGTGATCCATTGTTCTAGAAAGTGACCCAATTATTGAGAATTGGGTGGGAGAGACACATGTCGAGCCGCTGCAACCAGAGGAGGTGGAAATTGATGAAGAATGGGCACGTGAGGATGAGGAGCAAAATCGAGCCACGAGGAAGTTGATACCGGGGACGGTGACGAGGAAGAGTGGGTACTCGAAGTTGATGACATGCGAAACCCACTCACGGAGGTGGAAGAGCTACCCAAACACTTGGAGGAGGATGAAGAAGGTCAAAGGTTGAGGTAGTTTCTATAATTTGTCAATATCTTAATTTACCAAAGTATTGTCTTGTAGGAGTTGAAGTTATTTATTTTACTTTGGAAAATAGGATGTTTGATTTGAGCTTAATTGATGTATTACTTACTTTCTTTACTATCCTCATTCTTATAAGGTTCTTCTTGATGCTCTGGTGAGATGGTATTCTGCGGTGAAGGACTATGGATAGTCCGTTGTTGATGGAACATGTCGAGCTCACGACGTTAAGCGAGTACTACGTGGGAGTTTACCCACAATTTTATTGTTTTTCTTTCTTTCTTTATGCATCTTGTTTTGTTGTTCTTGTTGATCTATCTGTTGTTGTTGAGTTTGTTTTGCTCGGATCCGGAAAGTCATCTGCGGTGAGATGAAGTGGGATGCTCAACTTTACATCGCACATTAAATCGATTATCGTGGAAGTATCATCCTCTATGGTTATTTTGAGCTTTTAATGTTTTGAGCAGGGGACGACGTGCTCGATTTAAAATGTGGGGATGTTTGCTCGGTTTGTGTGCTTGATATATTGTTTTGTTGCTTAATGAGCGTGCCCTTGTGCTTATTTTGATTGTTTGGACGTAAGCTTTGTCTATGCGAGTAAGTTAGGATCTTGATTTGTGCAATGAACTACGTGGTATTGGTCATCTTGATTTTGAATTTCGAAACTTTTGGTGATATATGATTTGAGTATAATGTGAATCGACGAGGCGTGATTGATAGAAAATGAATAGGGAAAATTGATGTGATTTATCGGCTAATGTTAGAAGTGTTAACATTGTGGTTGTCTATATACTTGTTTCATTTTATTTATATAAAAAAAAAAAATATGTGAAAAGAAGAAGAAAATGAGGAGAATGAAAGCTCCAGTATCTTGTTGAGATTGTTGAAATGGAGGATGGGATTATGTCCTCTTTCTCGTAATTTAAGAAATGGACATGGAAACCATGTTAGGAGACTCGAGTTCATCGAGAGTTCACCTTCGAATATTGTTCCAAAATACATTAAAACATTCTTTTGCTTTATAAAAGAAACTTGTTGCTAAAGGTGACCACATTAGTTGGGTGCGAGCAAAGATTACCTTTTATTTATTGGAAGTCAATTGCCGTTCTTGATTTATTTCACATTATCTTTGAATTCGTAAACACCAAGTGTGGAAATGCAATAAGGTTTGATTGATTAGAATAAGGGTTAAGTTGCATGAGTTATCTTTCGACTCTTATTAGTATAGACTTTGCTTGAGGACAAGCAAATGGATAAGTGTGGGGGAGTTGTTTGGTATGATTTTGTGATGATTCTTGGTTTTGTTTCACATGTCATATTTAGTAGTTTGTTCCATTTATGCCATTGGTTTGATTTATATTTATCGATTCGAACTTACTTCGTTCGTCTCGATGTTTTATAGGAAAACGGCAAACAATAGGATGAATTGGATCTGCCAAGGATCAGATATAATTGAAGAGCATCTCGGCGAGGAGTTCATGGCGGCGGATCAAAATCGGAGTTCAAGCGAGGTAGAAGCAGGCGAAACATCAAAGTCGCGCCTGGCGCCCGACACCCGCGCCCGCGCCCGGCGCCCGACGCAACGCGCCCAGCTCTTGGTCGCCCAGCCAAGTCGCTAACCGAGCGCGTTCCGCAAATTTTCGCGCGCTCAACAACGGCCGGCGCTCACCGCGCGCCTTCCACCACTCCGGCGCCTAGCCACCGCCTCGCCCGCCCATGCCGGGCCACCTGGCGCTGCTGGATACCGGCGCCGCTTTCGATCTGCGTGCCCGTCCGGCTGAGCACCAGCGCTCGCTCCACCTCTGGCCAAGGCTCGGCCATCGCATCCTCCGGCGTGCACCTCGGCCTCTCCACCCGGCGCCGCCTGCCTCGCCCATACCCGCTCGCCCAGCGCCCGCTCGTAGCGCGTGCCCGTCGGTCTTGAGCACCAGCGCTCGCTCCACACCACGCGGCCTCGGCCATGCCGTCCCCAGCGTGCGCCTCGGCCTCTCCACCGGCGCTATGCCTTAGCACGATTCATCACCCGGTAGCCGATGCTCGCTTCGCCGCTTCTCCATGACAGCTGCGGCGCCCGGCGCCGTCCTCACGATCCTAGCCGGCGTTGCTTCCAAGCGCGCGTTCTAATTTACCTCGCCCGCTCAATTTGAGCCAACGCTCATTTGTGAAGAAAGAATTCTTCCTCAGCCGGCGTTCATCCACAGACGGCATTCATATTGAAGTCAGAATGTATTTTGATCCGGCGCTCACTTGCAACCGGCGCTCACCTTCAGTTAATATATATATGCGCGTTTAGGTCGACGACCTCTTGATTCTAGTCCATGGCGCCTCGCCGATTTTCTCTCCGTATTTTTCTTGTTTTTTCCGAAGCAATTCCTCAGGCAACATAACAGATACAATTCTTATTTTAATTCCTGTTCTTATTTTCATCATTGAATAATCTTGTTATCAATTTATGCTTTGGATTATCAGTTCTTGTGGAATCAATTTCATAGTTTATTATTTGATGATTTTGTCGATTCAATTCATAGTGATGATGGATTGGATTTTCATGTTCGTTGGTTTAATTTGCTTAATGATTTCTTGCTTTCGTTTATTTGCAATTAGATTTAGATTGGGATTGACAAACCACATGAATGATATGATTGCATATGCTTTTGTTTATCGCTTTGATTTATCGCTTTCATAGTTCGATTAGGGATTGACAACCCTAGTTTAGATTTATCGCTTTATTAGTTTAGCTCGGGATTGACAACCCCCACTTAGGATCATTGTTTAATTTTCCGTATTTCAATTCTGCATGTTCAACCCCGTTGGTGTTAGAATGTTTAGGATTTAATTGCTTTACGTGCTAACACGAACAATGGCCTGTTAAGTTTTCCTTGAGAGACGACTCGTGTTAACTTACCACGCTACGATTACCTCGTACGATTGCGGGTGAATTTGAGTGTGTTTTTAGCTCGATCAATTTTGGCGCCTTTGCCGGGGATTGACAACCCCTGGTTTAGATTTATCGCTTTATTAGTTTAGCTCGGGATTGACAACCCCTAGCTTAGGATGCTGTTTAATTCTCCGTATTTCAATTCCTGCATGTTCAAACCCTCTTTGTTATTAGAATGTTTAGGATTTAATCGCTTTACATTTATGACATGAACAATGCATACATTAAGTTTTCCTTGAGAGGCGACTCGTGTTAACTAATCACGCTACGATTACCTCGTGCGATTGCGAGTGAATTTGAGTGTGTTTTAGCTCGATCACCTATTGGGAGCAACCACCTCACTGCGCATGCCGGACTCACAACAAAACCCTCCACCTCGGTATTCATACCCATGACCACCTCCACCTCGGATGCGACTTGGGATGATAAGTTCATCCAAAGTTTGGATCTCGCAAACGCCTCGTCTTTGCGTTTGGGCGCCAAATGGGATATGTTAATAGCACCTTGATGAGCATTGTTGCGACAAGGAGGAACTTCGGATCAATCCAATCAAGTCGGTGGTCATTATTCTAGGAAGTGACCCATTTGTTGATAAGCGGGTGGAAGAAATCAAATGAGTCATTGCAGCTACATGAAGCGGAGAAGCGCGGAATCACGAAGTCACACCTTTCGCACCGTCGATCAGCTCGACGGTCACTACTCTTGAAAGTGACCCAATTGTTGAAGATGTGGTGGAGAGCCACGAAGAGCGCTGCAGACGGAGGAGGTGGAAATGGTGGAAAAATGGGTGCGTGAGGATGAGGAGCAAAATCGAGCCACTAGGAAGTTGATACCAGGCGGTGACGAGGAAGAGTGGGCACTCGAAGTTGATGACATGCAAAACCCACTCGGAGGTGAAGAGCTACCCAAACGCTTGGAGGAGGATGAAGAAAGAACAAGGTTGAGGTAACTTCAATAATTTGTCGACATCCTAATTCACCAAAGTATTGTGCTTTGAGAGTTGAAATTATCTATTTCTCTTTGGAGAATAGGATGTTTGATTTGAGCTTAACTGATTTACTATCTGCTTCCTTTACTGTCCTCTATGCTTATATGGTTCATACTGATGCTTTGGCCGAGATGGTATTCCTGCAGGTGAAGGACTACGGATAGTCTGTTGTTGACCGAAACACGTCGGGCTCACGATGTTAAACTGAGTACTTCGTGGGAGTTACCCACGATTTTTTATTTTCTTTTTCTTTCTTTCTCTTTTTGCTTGTTTCGTTGTTCTTTGATATGTCTGTTGTCTTTGTGTTAGTTTTGCTCGAAATTGGGAAGAAGGGTTTGCGTATTTTCATCGGTGGTGAGATAAAGGCGTGATGCTCCAACTCTACAGTAGCACATTCGTCGATTATCGAAGTATCATCCTCATGGTCATTTGAGTTTTAATGTTTTGAGCCTGGGACCACTTGATTTAAGTGTGGGGATGTTTACTCGGTTTTGTGTGCGTTTCATATATATTTTGTATGCTTAATGATGTGCCTTGTGCTTATTTTGATTGTTTGGACTTAAGTTTGTGTCTATCACGAATAAGTTAGGATTTTGATTTGCGAATTGAACTACGTGGTATTGATCGGACCTTGATGTATTTCTCGTTTATCTTGATGTCATGTGATTAAAGTGCAATGAATTGACGAGATTGTGTGAATTGATTTTAAATCGGTGGTTATTGGCGTGATTTGTCCGGCTAATGCTAGGGGTAGTGTTAACGGTGTGGTTACCTATATACTCGTTTCAATTTAAAAAAAATAAAAATAATATGTGTGAAAAGTGTAGAAAATAAGGAGAATTAAAACTCGATGTTGTTGAGATTGTATAAATGGAGGATGAGATTATGTCCTCTTCTCGTAAATTGAGAAATGGACATGGAAACCACGTTAGAGACTTGAGTCCATCGAGTTCACCTTCGAACATTGTTCCAAAATACATTAATACCTTCTATGTTATCAAAGGAAACTTGTTGCTAAAGGTAACAATTTTAGTTAATTCACCTCTAGCGGAGAGTTGGGTCTGAGCAAAAATAACTTACTTGTTTATGTGATATTTTCGCAATCTTAGATTTGTTTCACATTAACTTTGATTATGTATTCATCATGTTTGGGGGAATTGCAAAAAGAGGTTTGATTGATTGGATTAAGGGTTAAGTTGCATGAGTTATTCTTCTACTCTTATTAGTATAGACTTTGCTTGAGGACAAGCAAATGGATAAGTGTGGGGGAGTTGTTTGGTATGAATTTGTGCTGATTCTTGGTATTGTTTTACGTGTCATTTTCTATGGTTTTTCCTATTTATGCCGTTGGTTTGATTAGTATTTATCGATTCGGACTTACTTGGTTTGTTTCAATGTTTTGCAGAAAATTAGTATCAAATAGCATGAGTTGGACCTACCAAGGATCAATTTAATTGAAGAGCATCGCGATAGGGTTCATAAACAGCGGTTACCGTCGGAGTTCAAACGAGGAAGAAGCGGGCAACGCAAAGTCGCGCCGACTTCCCGTCGCACCACCGCGCCGCGGCCCCGCTTCGGCGCCTGGCGTGCGCCCAACCGGCGCTAGGATCGGTAGCGCGTTCACCAATTCGAGCAGCGCTCGTTGCCAACCGGCGCTCGCCCGGCGTTGCCCCGGCGCCTCGCCTCGTGCCGCGCGGCCCGTCGCCAGCCGCCTCGCCCGCATCGCGCCTCGTCCACACTGGCCGCACGGAGGACCCGGCGCCCACTCGGCGTCGAGCCCAACGGCGTTCCCTCCATCCGATCTTGGCTTGGCGGCGCCCGCGTTCTCACCCCGGCGCCCGGTCCACGCCCGGCTCCCGCGGCGCTCGCGCGTCCTCCATAGCGATGCCGCCCGTCCGGCGCTCGACCCACGGCGCGCGTTGCGCGCCGCGCCCTCCTCCTCGTCGCTCGCTATCTTCCGCCTTGCCAACGGCGCTCACAATGAGCGGCGCTCATTTGTGAGGTGAGAATGATTTTCAATCGGCGCTCGCCTGAGCGCCGTTCACTTTCAAGTCGAGCGTTTTACGAACCACCTTCGCATAAGCGTGACTCACTTTCATTTAATATATATATATCGCGTTTTAGGTCAAAGCGAGGGAGCTCTCGGTTTTATCTCCGCGCAGCGGGTGCTCTTCTGACTTTCTTAGGAGTTCTTGACAATTAAGCGGATCTGATTTAGTTTTAATTTCTGTTTTCATTACTTTGATTGAATTATCTTGTTCAACAATTTATGCTTTGGATTTATGCTTTTTGGGATTTATCAGTCTTTCGGATTAATTTTCATAGTATTATTGTTAGATTAATATTATTGATTCCAATTCCATAGTGACAATGGATTGTTTTCATGCTACTTTGATTTATATTGCTTTCGTTTATTGCTTTGATTTATCATGCTTTCATAGTTCAACTAGGGATTGACAACCCCTGGTTTAGATTTATCGCTTTCGTAGTTTAGCTCGGGATTGACAACCCTTGGCTTAGGATCGTTGTTTATTTCTCGTATTTCAATTCTTGCATGTTCAAACCCTCGTTGGTATTAGAATGTTTAGGATTTAATCGCTTTCTATGTGCGACACGAACAATCGCCCTGTTAAGTTTTCCTTGAGAGACGACTTGGGTTAACTTATCACGCTACGATTACCTCGTACGATTGCGAGTGAATTTGAGTGTGTTTTTAGCTGGATCATGTTGCAGTCTCTGAGGAAAAGGAGTTTGATCCTCTCAAAGCCATTAGTGATCTTCGAGTTCTCTGTGATGACATCGATGCTCAATGTGAGGAGCAACGAAAGGATATTCTTCTTGTTGTTGGATGAAAATCAAACTTTGAAGGATCGTGTCATGAGGTTGGAAGTTTTCCTTACCAAAAGGATGCTAAGCTTTTTGTCTTGAAAGGTAAAGTTTACAAAGGCAGAAAACCTTTGATAGGTTTAACAAAACTTTTTGTCTTGATGAGGTGTTATCTCGAAAATCTCTTGGGATTCATGGTATTGGTTACGATTACGGTAACACTAACATGTTGAATGAGAAGCTGCGGTGCTCACTGTGTTTGTTAGAAGGAGATGCTAATGTGTTTGTGAGGTCGAATGGAGAAAATTCAAAAACTAAGAAGAGAAACATTTTGAAAGGAAACCCTATGTGTGCCATTATTGTCAAGCACGGGCATATCAAACCTTACTGTGAGAAGTATTTGAATGATGTTGCTATAACATCAGCAAGTCAGATGTTTGACGAATATCAGGCTGATGTTGGGCGTTCCTTGAAAAATATATACGTAAGCGGTGACAACATTTTCTACAACAAATGCGATGTTCTTTCACTTCTCTTCATGCTAACCTTTCACGTAATTGGTACTTTGTTAGTGGTTGTTCGGGCATATGATAGGCAACAAGGGTTCGATCAATTATGTTCCAACAAATGGTGGGCATGTTACCTTCGGAGGAGGTGCCAGCAATATTGTTGGCGAGGGAACTTTGAATGTTAAAGACTTCCCAAAACTCGAAGGTTCACCATGTTGAAGGCTTGAAGGCTAATCGTCGATGTCGACCAATTATGTGGCGACGGGATGTTTGTTAAGTTTGACAAGAACATTTGTGAAGTGTTTGATTGACCAACAAATGGGTGATGGTAGGTAGCGGTCGTTTGACAAGCTGCTACAAGGCCGACAATGACAACATCATCGTTACGCGAATATGTGAAGTGGATGCGTGGCACCAACGGTGGGGCATGTGTCGAAGAATCTCCGAAGCTCATAACGAATGATGTTGTTCGTGGACTCCCAAAGCTAGTGATAAAGAATGATGTTGTGTGTGGACCATGTCAAAAGGGAAGTAGGTCGAGCGTCACATCAATGTTATCAACATGCGGCACCACAAGGCGTTTGAAATCCTTCACATGGACTTGATGGGTCCCATTGAGTTGAGAGCCTTAGAGGCGAGAGGTATGTCCTTGTGTGTCTTGATGACTACTCTCGGTATACTTGGGTTGAGTTCATGCGTGAAAAATCTGAGACCTTCTTTCTTTTCAATAAACTCTATAAAAGGTTTCTTGCTCAATATGGTCAGAATGTTATCAGGATCAGAACTGATCATGGGAAGGAATTTGAGAATTTTGTATTCTCTGATTTTTGTGCTAACAATGGCATCTTTCATGAGTTCTCTGCTCCCAAGACACCACAACAGAATGGTATTGCTGAGAGAAAGAATCGCACTCTCCAGGAGATGGTAAGAGCAATGTTGCATATCAAAAACCTCTCCAAAAGGTTGTGGGCTGAAGCAGTTAACACTGCATGTCACATCATCAACAGAATCTATTTGAGACCCGGTACAATGTTGACACCGTATGAGATCTTGAAGGGTAAAAAACCTAAATGATAGGTTTTCATATTTTTAGTTGTGTTTGTTATATCACGAATGATAGGGATCATTTGACCAAACTTGACTCTAAAGTGACAAAGGAATGTTCCTTGGCTACTCTGCCGACAACCATGCCTATAGGGTGTACAACCTTGGACTAAGACCATTGAAAGCGATGAATGTGGTTTTGATGATATGGTGAGTCTTGCGAGACGGTGTGATGAAGAAGATGTTTACGACTTCTTGGAGGATCAAACTATACCGAGCAAACTTATGAACAACATATTCGACGATGTTAGAGCTGACGTCCGGTAATGACACAACATCGAATGAAGACAAATGAAGTGGTTACGGCGGTGATGGAGATAATGATAGTGGAGATTTTCTTCATGATCGATCAGCGTGACCCTCGGGAAGAATTAGGAAGAACCATCCCAAAGATCAAATCATTGGTGAAGCCTCGAGACAAATGCAAGCGAGGAAGAAAGAGACAGTGAACTACCGTGATATGGTAAAATTGCATGCATATACATTGTGTGTGAAGAAGTTGAGTTTGCTTGTTATATGTCTTACATTGAACTAAGAATATTAAGGAGGCTTTACTAGATGTTGACTAGGTGAATGCCATGCATGATGAACTCAATCAGTTTGTTCGCAATGATGTGTGTGATCTTGTTACTAGACCACGTGATAAAAATGTGATAGGTACCAAGTGGATTTTCAAAAACAAATCTGATGAGAACGGGACTGTTGTTAGGAATAAGGCTAGACTTGTTGCTCAAGGGTATACTCAAGTTGAAGGGATAGATTTTGATGAAACATTTGCTCCTATTGCTAGGATTGAATCGATTAGACTCTTATTTGCCATTTCTTGTCAACTTAGAATTTCTTTGTTGCAAATTGGAATGTTTTCTGAGGAGGCATATGTTGAACAGCCTAAAAAGGCTTTGAGAATCCCAACAAACCTGAGCATGTTATAAACTGAAAAAGGCCTTATATGGATTGAATCACGCCCCTCGTGCTTGGTATGAACGTCTTACTGTGTTTCTCATCGAGTTTGGATTCACTAGGGGTTGAGTTGACAAGACTTTGTTCATTAAGAAGCGTGGTGGTAACATTATCATTGCTCGGATATATGTTGATGACATTGTGTTTGGTGCTACTAACAACTTGCTTTTGTAGAAGATTTTGTGAAAGCCATGTCGACAACTTTTGAAATGAGTATGGTAGGTGAGCTCAACTACTTCCTTGGTCTACAAGTGAAGCAAACACGGAAGGAATCTTCTTCTCACAAAGCAAGTATCAAAGGTTGGTCGAAAAGATTCGGATTGGAAAGTGCGAGCATATGAGAACTCCCATGGGCTCTAGTGACAAACTTGGCGAGATGATGTTGGTATAGATGTGGATCCAACATCTTCTGAGGAATGATAGAATGCATTATACCTTACTACAAGCGGACGACATTATATACGGTGTTGGTGTGTGTGCTCGCTATCGGTCCATGCGAGAAAGAATCACATTTGAAGAAGTTTCGAGAGGATCATCTGCTATATTCTTTGGAACAAGCGAGCTTGGAATGTGGTATTCTAAAGACACTAACGTTGTTGGTTTTAGTGATCTTGATTAGGCGGTGATGCGGATGCGGGAAGAGCACCGGTGGTGGATGTTACATCTTTGAGCAACAATGTGGTGTCATGGTCGTGCAAGAAATAAAATTGTGTCTCTCTCTCACGGTGGTGAATACATCTCTGCTGCAAGCTGTTGTGCTAAACTACTATGGTTGAGGCGGATGTTGAGGCGACTATTGTATGAAAAGTGACATCCTTCTTGTGTTGTGTGATAATATGAGTGCTATTGACATCTCTAAAATCCCATCTGACATTCTCGCACTAAACACATTGACATCGAGACACCATTTATAAGAGATCTAGTTGAAAAGAACTTGATATGCATTAAATTCGTTCCTCTGAGAACAGTTAACGACATATTCACCAAAGCCTTGGGTTACGAGAGATTTTCTCACCTTAGGAAGTCTCTTGGTCTTTGTTGCATCTAGTTTAGTTGTGTGTGTTTTGAATGTTGGGACTTAGGATTTTGTTTGGTCCCCAACATTCTATTTTGTTGCTTGTGTTTGTTTTTCTCTTTCTTTAGGCATATGCATGTGTTTTCTAATGTTCTTTGCCTTCGCGGGGAGAAAGTAGTTACATTCTCACCTCAACTTATCGTGTTAAGTGCCATAAGCAGATCTTGATCGAAATAACATGTGATGTTATAAGACACAGTAACCTGAAGTGAGGCTTAATGGTGAGAAAATTTCACTAAAGGGATGTTATTCAAAAGCTTTCATCAGTACTCGGGGCGCGGCATTCGCGGTGGCGATGTTCTCGAGGAAAAAGGGTGTTAGCAAAAATAATCCCACAAAATTGTTCTAAGAACAAAGTTTTACGTGTAAAGTGACCGAGATGTTGGGTGAGAATGTTGACAACATTGGACCTAACATTAGCTACCAACATTAGATGTTGTTCTCGCGCTGGCGTACGCATAACCCTCTCTCTCTCTCCTTGTTTTCCGGATCTTTGGTTAATATACGGAGATTCAAAATTTACAGGAACTTATTTGGTTCTTATCTTGAAGATTATCTATCTCTTGATGATTGTGTGATGTTTATCCTGTTGCTTAGTCATGCTTATTCTATAGGATTTGGAGATCTTTTAGGGTTTTATTCCTTATGAGTGTGGTTGTGTGTTTATTATCGGGGTTATATATTCTTCATATGTGATCATTAACGTCGATTAACCCTTTGCCTCTCTAGCTTTACGTGTTCCTTGTTTTACATGCGAATCGAAGCAACATGGATCAGCTGGGCGACTTGCTCGTCATTAGTTAAAGACTTTGGAACTCAAAAGCTGCCAAACACCTTCTCTCACTCCAAAGCTGAAGCGTCTCAACTCACTACTCCAAATCCTCGGTTTCTTTACGCTCAATCTCTCTTCCCAACCTTCTCTTATCACCCGTGCAGCAAAATGGCTGATGGCACATGGCTCGATGTTGCGAAACCGGGAAGTAGGCTTGAATGTTGAGCTATGCGCGATGATCTTGCCGGAGGACATCGAGAAACACCGGATGATGTGCCCATCAGCGTCTGTACT
This sequence comes from Salvia rosmarinus, assembly GCA_036937905.1. Classification (NCBI taxonomy): domain Eukaryota; kingdom Viridiplantae; phylum Streptophyta; class Magnoliopsida; order Lamiales; family Lamiaceae; genus Salvia; species Salvia rosmarinus. Next base: position 107,837 of record JAODLM010000760.1, read on the forward strand.
CGGCAAAGCGGGCGAGAAGGGCTGGGAGAAATCGGCCTCGTCGGAGAAGGAGGCGGAAGATCGGTGACAAGAAAGAAAACATCCGTGGATGATGCACGGAGAAACTTCTGACTTGTCCCTCGTGCGATGCGATAGCGAGAATCCACCAAATCTCCTCCCAGTGAGCGAGTGCGGTGGTGATGATGCTCGATCATGGAAGTAAGCCATCCTCAGCGGCGGAGATGGAGCAAAATATCGCTACCGAATGTTCTTTGAGGAAAAGGTTCTGAGGAGGTGTTGAACCAGCAGGGAATGTTCTTGAGGAAAAGGTTCTGAGAGGAGATGTTGAACCAGCGAGGATGTTCTGCGAAACCCTTGTTGGATCGGAGGATGATGTGCAAGTGATGAAGGAGACCGGATCTACTCGAAAGGACAAGGAAAGATGCTTCCCATGACTCCGGTGGGCCCCTAAATCGCACGGATCAAAGTCCCTCAACCTCGCCACGAGCTTGAATCTACCCAAGCAGCGGAAGAGGCGATGTTACAACAACATCAAGCAAGCCGCTCAAAATTTCCATGAAGAAGGAGACAAAAGGGAAAAGGACCAAAGCTCCATCTCCTTCCCGTCTAGTCAAGCGACAACTCAGATAGAGACTCGGAGTCTGACTATAAAGTAAGAAGGGCTTACTCGACTCGTTTTTATTCTCGTGAGGCTAAGAGCATCTATGAAAACCATGTGATGAAAAGGTCTTTTTTGAATGAAAGAAAGGTTGATAATGTTTTTTTCTCTAAGTATGGTTTATATGTCTTGTTGAAAGAAAGAAAGCGATGAAAAGCGTGACTAACATCTATCCTTATGATGAGAATATTGTGAGAATTCTCGCTAACATGTTGAAGGAGGTGTCGACATTACGTCTAAGAAATACGGGAGGGTGTATGTGAGAGGAGATGCATATGATTTCACCATACATTATCAACAAAACATTGACTTGCGATGTTGTTGATGAGAATTTTCAGGAGAAAAGTATGATGAAGACCATTCTTGGCAACAAGTTATCTACATGGGCTTTGGGACAACGACAACGACTACGGCGATGTTATATGCAACATTGCACAAGATAAGCATCTGGCTGGGTGTCAGCAAGAACACGACTACCCTTACCAGAGATCAAGCTGAACTCATCTATAAGGTTGGTAAGTCCTTGGACTTCAACTTTGGTAGCTTGCTTTTCTTGTATAACTCGTGCAACATCAAAGGCGATGGGCTCCAACACTCTGCTATTTCAAGTCTCATCTATCATCTCGATATCGATGGCGAACACGTCGAAGAGGAATTGGTGGAGGAAGTTAACACCACAGGTTTGTCGAGATTGTTCAAGCATCGGATAGGGTGAAGGATCTACCGTACAAACCGGTGAATGGCAAACATGTTGCTTCAACATCCCATGTTGGCAAGAAGAAAAAGAAGATTGTTGTCTCGAGAGCTCTGACTCTTTTGAGGCTCTAATGAAGGATGTTGAGTACGGGACGAAGTTCACTATGAAGGAAGACGACGTTGCAAGTTCAGCCTCTGAAGTAGGCTCCTCTTCTCCTTCTTCCCAACATGCTGATGACATCCTGGATATTCCCCTGGATCCCCAAGAACTCTAGCGTGCTGTCAAGAAAATTCGTGGTGTGAAGGCCAAGCTGGACCTGATGTTGGAAGCTAGTGAGAAGTTGCACAACTACAACAAGGAGGTAGTCGAGATCATCAAGTCTTAAATTGATGCCTCGATCAAAAGTCTGCATGATCAGCTCACTTTCATTTCTCCAACAAAAAATGGGGAGTAGATTCTGCCTGCGCCCTGGATTAATCACCTTGTTTTCTGTTTCTGATGTTACTGTTTTTTAAGTGCTAGACACTTTGTTTTATTTATGTGCTGGACACATTTATTTTGGTTTTGTGATGCATGGACATCGTGGTTTTGTTTGTGGGTGTATGGACACCTTTGTCTTCTTTGCATTGATGCTGATCGTCTTTTAGTTCGATGCATTGTTGGTTCTGATACCATGTTGGTTGCATTGTTGTTGGATTGTGATTCTTGTTTGCAGGTACCTCTCAAGGTCTTGGCCTTTGGCCAACCTTCTCATATTTAGGGAGAGTTTGAATCTCTTCCTTATATGTTTCAGGGGGAGTGTTACTCTAACACTTTGTCTAATTTTTTAGAGGCTTTACCTCTTGTTTTGATTGAGGGGGAGCTTTAACACTTTCCTTTGATCTGAACCTATAACATAGAATTCTTTCCCTGTAAATAGATTTTCTTTTTGTTGTTTTTGTTGCAGGAAGGTTTTCTCGCTTTCTTGCAGGAAGGCAAAGATTAAGGCGAAATTGTTAGAGTCGATGTTGACTCAGGTCAATGTTGAATGGGATGTTGGTAACATTCGATGTTAGTAACATCTGAGTGCGATCGACATTCACGAGTCGACCTGAAGTGAACCGACTCTCCAAGCGTAGCGTATATAAGTAATCTTTTCATTCCTTTACGTTTTATGTTTTATTTATTGTCTAATAAGCGTGGATTGCGGTTGGAACAAGTTTGAATAAGTGGAGGTTAGTTAGATCATGGTTCAAGATCATGGGAAGTTAGTTCTTATTTTCTAGGGAGCATGATCTCCACTAACATCTGCGATGGTTTACAGGTGGATTGCGTGGTTATAGGAGGTTTATGGACTTAGGATTTGAAGCTTGAAGACCACGAAGCACTCCTCTATAAAAGCGCAGATATCTCTCTCATCTTGCGTTTGAAAGGCTGAATTCGGAGAAATCCTACACTCCGATCGACTCGTTATGTTTCTGAAGCGCAGAAAAAGCACATTCAACCACGCAAAGCGAGGCGGTGTTAGGCGGCCAATCTATAAACATCGACCACGGTATTGCTAGGCGAGCAAGAGTAGGGTTGAAGACCGAGTCATCTTTTTACATTACGGTTGTTTATCAGTTCTTTGTATCATTGTTTTGCTTGTTGTTAACATTCGGTTCTTTGTGTTAGACTAGGTGACTTATCATAGGCGGTAGTGCATCGATGAATGGGTCTTCGTGTGTAACACTTATGTCTGTTCTAAGTTATCAATAGAGTTGGTTGTCGCGAGACAACACGGGTTATTTTATAACCGACAATTATCACTGTGTTATTTACTTTTCCGTTGCTGTTACTTGGAATGTTATTTACATTTCTAGTAACATTACTCTATTAACATTCACGGTGTTAATAAGTAGTAATTAGAACCTTTGAATTCTTTCACCCTTATATCGTGTTCAACCGCTTGGAGCTAGGGAAGATGAAGTCGACAAAATTTCATTGATGATGGTGATGGGTGGGTCGCTTATCCTAAGGGAGTAGTTGAGGATGTGTTGGTAAGAATTCAGAATTTAGTCTTTCCAGCTGATTTTGTTATTCTAGACATTCCTAAATTCAAGAATCAACCACTAATCTTGGGTAGGCCTTTTCTAGCCACTGGTCGCGCTTTATTTGATGTGTAGGAAGGTGATCTCACATTTCGTGTCAACGATGAGGAGCTGAAAATTTCAATATATGATGCCATCAAGCAACACGATAGTTCAAAGAATGAAGATTGCTATTCAATCACCACTGCCATAGTTAGCCCAATCTCAAACTTGGATGTCAACCGACCATTTGACGAGCATGCTACAAAGAATAGATGGACTCTGTATGGAACCCCAAGTGATTTGTTCAAGTTTGAGGGAGGCCACTTCCACACTCAATGGTGGTCTCGATGAATGCTAAGTATAGGAGCAAGCACGGGTTTGGGAAGAGATCAGCGCCAAAGCGTCAGTTGATCGGTATGAAATGGTCAACTAAAGGCGTTAAATTAAGCACTTGTTGGGAGGTAACCCAATCTTTTTGTTTTGTTTTGCTTTTGCTTTTGTTTTCGTTATCGTTTTGTTCGTTTTTGTTTTGTTTTGTTGCGTTGTTTTGTGTCTGTTTGGGGTTGAGTTGAATGACGAGCAACCAATGATGAGAATTTTTTTTATTAGAAAATTTGATTCCAACTGATTTTGGGAGACGAAGCATGTTATGATTATTGTGAGTATTGAGCCTTTGAGAACTTGATCACATGTTTAAAACCTGTGAGACATGAGCTTTTGACTGTCATATCTTTTCAGTCTTGTTTCTTTCTGTGTGAATAGTTTGAAATAGCATGTGTTTCTCTAGAACTTGCTCAGGATCTTTTTCGAGGTTGCATTGATGTGCTTAAGAATTGGGAGATGATATTAGGCATTCTTTTCTTAGCCTATGTACTATCCAAACACTAATCGTTAATCATTGAATCCTTTGATGAGCCCGTTTGAGCCTACCTTATTCTTTCATATAACCGTGGGTTGGGTTATGTAGTTAGTATGATGTTTGGTTGCGAGGATTGAGGGTTGAGAAAAAGAAAGAAAAGAAAAAGAGAATAGATGATGATAATAAAAAATAGTTGTTTACCCATATAAGTTCAAATAAAAAATAAAAATAAAAAGAAAAGAAAAGAAAAGAAAAAGATTAAGTTAACCCAGGTGTGTGAAAAAGAACATAAATGGGTAAGTAGCTGGTGCTGGAAATGAGTATATCACTTATATTAAAATTATGGTGTTCTTAAAGAAACATAACTTCTTCGTAAGGAGAATTGAGATGAATTATTAAAGTTTGGGGTTTGTTTATTGTGATTCTTATTATGTTTTTCATTATGGGACTATGAGTCACTTAGCCTAAATATATCCTACCCTACCAAAGAACCTACATTATAACCCGTTATAAAGACCTTCTTGATCTTACTTCTTGAGCATATATTTGAGCAATGGAGAGTTAGACGATTTGTAAGCTTATGGTAGATTCCATGTGTTTTTAAACATTGAGAGTATACACGTCCTCACTTGAGTGTTTGAGAGTTTATATATATATATATATATATATATATCCATGTCGTGAGGATTCAGGTTAGAGAAGGCTTGTGCTTATGATTATTATGAAATGTGGAGTTTAAAGAAAGATGTTATGATTTGATTCATTTGATGTGATTCTTTTTTTTCTCATTGCTCTGAGGCGTATTGCTGTTGTCGTGCGACTCATTCCCTGTCTTTTGGTTGTCTTTCGTTTGTTTTGTTTTGATTGGGGACAAACAATGGTTTAAGTTAGGGGGTGTGATAAACGTACTTTTTACTAGTTTAATAATGATATATTATGATGAATTTATATCGGTTTAAGTGCGTTTATATAGTTGATATTATGCTTTTAGCCATTTGAGAAGATCTTGCTCTTGGGGTTCCTCTTTGGTGTTTTGTAGGCTTTTCGGTGATAATCGATGCTGAGCAAAAGTAACCAAAGATGATGAAATGGTTATGAAAACTGTGGATGTGATAATTCTACAATGTTAAAGATTATCTCGATAGGAGTTCATAGGCGCAAACGGATCGTAATTCGGAGTTCAGAAGCGAGAGAACGGAGCGAAACAGCGAAGTCGCGCATTCTGCACTAAAGCTAGCGACCACCCTAGCGGTCGCGAGGGTGGCCGCGAGTTCAGCGCGAAAAAGTTTCTATCTCAAAGTTAGCGGCCGAGCTAGTGACCGCTAGCCCGGCCGCTAGGCGCTGTGGCTTGGCATGAATTAGGGCTTCAGCCATTAGCTATATATACCCCAAACCATCCTTTTTGCCCCCATCTTCTCCCAACTCATTCCAAGATCATTTTTAGCCTATTTTTCATAGTTTTCATTCTTGTTCTTCAATTCCATAGCATAGCATTAGATTATTTTCATTCCACTTTCATCTTTAGATTCCTGCAAGTTGTCAGTTTATTTACGGATCGAAGTTGTTACTTTCCGCATCGTGGATTCATACGGTTTATTCGTTTCAATTCAGTTTATGTTTCATTTATTTAATTCTTGTTTTTGTTATTTCAATTATGAGTAGCTAATTTCCGTATTGATCCTAGGGTTTGTATGTCAGACTAGATTCGTATGATTTATCTCTTGATACTGCTTTGCCTTCCGTCATAGATTAGTGATTCATGGAACTTAATCCTATGTCTTAATTTCTGATCAACTTTAATGCATATCTAGTTTCCAATTGAATACTTAATAATTTTAGTTGTCAATCGATCTTGAATGCACAATAGGGGTAAGCCTTGAGTCGTAACTTAGATAGGAACATCCGCAGGAAGCATATTCTTTGTGAGCTGGAGTTTCTAGTTTCCATCTTGAGACGTAACAGTAGTAGGTGAATTAGTAATCTACATCCACAATTGTCGTAACTAAAATTGATGGTTACTTATGTGATCTTTCATCTTTGACTGGATTAAATTGGTAAACAGATTAATAGGTTAATTGTGTGAATTTGCTTGGTTAAATACATCACTAAGGTCAGTCTTTTATATCTGAGTTTATTCCTCTTTAATTTTAAGTCTAGTTCAATCATCATCTCTTTTGATATCTATTACCTGGATAATAATCAAGATTCGCGTGAATTATTCTTTGTGTTTTCGATTATCGATCTCTGTGGATACGATATAATACTTCATTGTTTTACTATCATTTATTTTGGTAGAAATTATTGCAATCAAATTTTGGCTCCATTGCTGGGGACTGTGTAGATTTCATAGTGATAATTTTCTGAATTGTAGTTATTAATTCAGGCTTAAAAAAAATTATGTGCTTTACTTGGTTTGATCTGGTTTTTGTCTTTCCACACAGTGCATGATTACAAGATCCCAAAGGAAAGAAATTATTCCATTGGATCTTGAGATTGAAAGATCGCATAAAAGAGAGCGTAGAAAAAGAAGACAACAAGACATGGCAGATAGACAACCCCAGGGCCATGATAGAATGGCCGAGATGGAAGAGATGCTAGCTGCAATGCAACGCCAAATGGCGTTACATAATCAGATGGGCCAAGCTGGAGGCCGAACACCAACTTTACCGCTCAACCACATGTACAGGCCACCGACGGATAAGTTCCAGGTGGAGGATGGGGGCCAAACGTCAATACAAATAACTTCGAGTTAAAGCTTGCCCTCATTAGCATGATACAAGCGAAGCAGTTTGGGGGAGGGGTTATTGAAGACCCCAACGCACACTTGGAGGCATTCCTGGACATATGTGATACGCTCAAGCAAAATGGAGTGCGGTGATGCCATCCGGATGCGGATGTTTTATTCTCGTTGAGGCGGCGAAAGAATGGTTCAAGAGCTTGGGCGGATCGAGAATCACTACATGGGAGCGATTGTGCGAAATTCCTTTCAAATACTTCCCACCTGCCAAGGCTCAGAAGTTCATTGCGGAGATCTCCCATTTTTCACAATTGGGAGATGAATCATTATTTAAAGCTTGGTACAGATTTATAAACCTGCTCCGGAAGTGTCCACAGCATGGGTTTTCACCTGAGCAACAAGTGACCTAATTTTATAGTGGACTCAATGCTAACACCATAGCATTGTGGATGCTTTAGCCGGAGGATGCCTCCTCAATCGATGAATAGATTAAGCTTTGAGAATAATTGAGGAGATGTCATCCAATAGCTATCAATGGCCGATGGAGATAAAACTGTCGAAAAGTTGCCAGCTGCAGAGCTGAATAATGATATGATGATACATTGAAAAATTCACATATTTGCAAAGGGTAAAGCAGAGAAAATGGCGGATGACGTGGCTATGGCGCAAACTAATGAGGAGGTTCACTATGTCGACCAAAGGAGCAATTTTACGGGGAATCGGTGGGAATCTACCATATCATCCCAACAATAGGAATCACCTCAATTTTCCTATGCCATCCTCGAATGCTCGACAACCACCATCTAGTTTTGCTGTTAATAATGGGATGATGGTAGAGCCTAAAAAGCTGAACCTTGAAGAGATGATGCAGCAATTGGTTGCAAGTAACCAACAATTGGTAACTCAGAGAATACTTTCATTAGTACCACCGGTCGGAGGATTTCGCATTTACGCATCTGGAATCCACTGCAGCTATGGGCAAGCAGTTGAAGATAATGGAGAACCAGATTAGCCAAATAGCTGCACAGCTAAATGCGCAACAAAAGTTGGGCCACTTTCCTAGCACTACGGAGGTAAAGCCGATAAATCAGTGCAATGCTATCTACTTGAGAAATGGAAAAGCTTACCAGAACCACCCGGCACGAGAAGAATAACGTACGCTGAATGAGGAGGAGCTCGCGACAACTAGCCCGGCCGCGAGGAATGGTACAGAACGTATTCCCGAGAAGCTAGCGACCGACCTAGCGACCGTTAGGCCGATCACAAGAAAGGGTACAGAGATTTCTGATGAAGACCTAACAACCGAGCTAGCGACCGCTAGCTCGATCGCGAGGAAGAGGGCAGATACGGCTGCGGAGCTTGTGACCACCCTAGCGATCGCGAGGGTGGCCGCAAGGCAGACCTACATAAGAATCGTCCGACGTACACTCCTCCCGTTCCTTTCCCAAGTCGGCTAGCTAAGTCGAAATATGACGAGGAGTTCGCCCGATTCAAAGAGATGTTCCAGAAAGTAAACATCAACATACCTCTCTTTGAGGTGCTCAGAAACATGCCCAGATATGTTAAATTTCTAAAAGATGCATCAGTGAGCAAGAAGAAGTTAGGAAAATTTGAAAAAAATTAACCTTTCTGAAGAATGCAGTGCTATCTTACAGAGGAAGTTGCATCTGAAGCAGAAAGATCTTGGGAGCTTCACGTTGGAGTGCGAGATTGCTGAGCATACATTCCCCAACGTGTTGTGTGATTTGGGAGCGAGCATAAATTTGATGCTCTTATCTGTGTTCAACCGCTTGGAGCTAGGGAAGATGAAGTCGACAAAATTTCATTGATGATGGTGACAATTGATCACTTATCTAAGGAGTAGTTGAGGATGTGTTGGTAAGAATCGGGATTTTGTCTTTCCGGTGATTTTGTTATTCTAGACATTCACGAATTCAAGAATCTACCACTAATCTTGGGTATGCCTTTTCTAGCCTTTGGTGGTGCTTTATTTGATGTGTGGGAAGGTGATCTCACATTTCGTGTCGGCGATGAGGGCTGCAAATTTCAATATATGACGCCATCAAGCAACACGATAGTTCAAAGCATGAAGATTGCTATTCGATCACCACTACAAAGTTAGCCCAATCTCGAACTTGGATGTCAACCGACCATTTGACGAGCATGCTACAAATAAACTTAGATTCTCAAATCATAATCAATTCAAAAGAATTTACATGCTCAAGGTGCACAAGTTGTACAAGACTCACAAGGATTTACAAGGATTCACTGAGTTCGTAATTTGGCGGCTCTTATACCATTCTGTCACACCCGATCCCTTAACCAAGAATTGGTTAAGCAATTAGGCATGACGGGAAAAAAAAGAAAGAAAAGAAAGGAATAATGACGAACATCAATAGTCTGATACCACAGGTTAAACAAACCTGACAAAGAATATACATATTCAAGCATCCTTTAACCATAATTTTTTTTTCAACGGTTTGAAAGCATGATCCATCAATAACTTCGAAGCATTTTATACAATATTGGATCCAACAAAACAATTCTGGACATTCAAAAGAAATCCTTGTTCACACAATCATTTCGATAAATCCTTGTTCATAGAAGCAAGTCGACATCATAACAGAAACGTCGAGATCCCAACAACAAAATGAAATTGTCATCAGGGCAAATATCAAAACACAAAATAAGCAAAGGCCAAAGTTCGGCAACAAGAAGTGTGGCTGAGAATCATGTATGATGACATAAGACTCTGGGCAAACAAAACATGATAACAACAAATTAACAACATCATCATGAGACAAAACATCTAGAGAAGCTCATCTACACAATATTCGATTCCAGCATCCTCTCGAGCTCATCCTGCACATTTAGAAATATATGCAGGGCGTAAGTACGAGATAAACTCAGTTGGTATATGCCGAAAACATTTAAAACATTGCTCATAGAGCTATAAGATTGACTTGCCATAACATTTGCAACATACAGGAGTTTTCAGTCAAATAACCTGTGCATGCTTCTGAAATAAACTTACTTGCTTTCATGCTCATATATTCATGATGCAACATTTAACATGCGTCTGCAGACATTATCACATTCATTAACCATATCTACGCACTCTTGTGTTGAGAAGTAGGCCTCCTTCTCAAACACCGTGATTGGTCATTTTATGTACGATCACTCTGTGTACACAAACCACATCGCGGCATTCGTCGATATAGGGCCGATATCATCCATCTCTCGTAGATAGGCAACATGCATATGCATCATGCTCAAAAACTTGGCAAGTCAGTCACTTTTCATAAAAATGCTTATCATATTATTTTGTATGTAAAAGCATATCATTTCACATTTTTAGAAAGGATTTTACCCACCTGGAAACAATCACTTAGGTGGACTGTACGTTTTGTCCTTCACTTCTTTCTTCTCTGAACTTGACCCTTCATCAACATAGAGTAGCATATAAGCATACCAGGAACCAAACAAGAAGATAAACTCTTTATCTTATCTAAGTCATCAACACGACTATAACTTCTTGATATTCAAAACTCTATGGTCTATGAACACTTGGGTCATTGCATCCTCTAACATCTAAACATATAACAAGACTTAACTAAGCCTCATATGACTAAACAAGCATAGAGGACTCAACAACAAACTTAAGCCATCTAATCTTAACCAAAAACCAACAACTCTTTACAAACATAGCTTATGACCAACGTGAAAAATCACGTGAGACGTCATCTAACATAAATGAACCTCTATACATGCTCAACTATCATCAAAGATCATCAATCAATCATCAAAATCCAAAAATCAAAGCTTTAACATTGAAAACCCAATTTGACGTCAAACTAAAAAATTTCATCTTTAAAATACGTCAACCGAAAATCCGAATAAATCATTTTAAGCTTTATTCATATAATAGAATCCAAATATGAAATCAAAATGATCAAATAAAATCAAAATCCAACCTTATGTGAGACGTAGGGTTCGGCCATTTGGGGTTTTTTTGCATAGGTTCGATTTCAATCGTTTTCTTACTCGAAACATGTTTATATCTACCCAACAACACATATATGAAGGCATATCAAGCATATAAAAACATAAGTTCAAGATCTAGCCTCCATATTTTCAAAATTTCAAGAATTCAAGGAATGAACTCATGCTTGAAAATTGACATTAAACAACTCATATGTGATAGATCTAACATACTATCAAGAGATAATGGAACAAAACATGCTCCTTCAAAAAAAATCAATATGACCGAAAATTTGGAGCTCTCAAAAGTTCATGATTTTCAAATTTTCAAACCATATATATGTTCTAGAGGTGAAGATCTACCTTTGTGCGAAGACAGATCGTGAATTCAACGGTTAGATCTTCCTAGAAATGAGCTTGAATGATTTGAAAATGGAGGTGTGTGTATGTGTGTGTATCTCGACTGAATGGAGAGAAAGAGAGAGAGAGAGAAGAATGAAGATGGTCAATGATAGGGTGTTTTGGAAGCTAAAGCATATATATATATCATTTTCTCACTATTTCATTCTTCCATGAGAAGCCATTGACTTTCCATCAATTTCTAGAAAATTCTTAGCTTATCTCATAAGCTTTGATTGCAATTTGGGCCTATTACTACATTTTGGTGCTAGGCCCAATTTATTAGGGACGTTATGTCCTCATCTGGATATATATATTTATCCGAAAAAAATATAATCTTTGAAATTAATAAATAAAAAATAAATCAAATGAAAATGTAGAAATTGTTAGTAAGTGGGAATTTTTTCATAAATCTCTCTTTCTAAAATAAACATCATATTTTGACTATTAAAAGTATTTTTGGTATCAAAAAACCATTTTGGGTAATTTGCTCTTGATCCGGGTTTATTCAGCAAACATTGATATCAAAAAGGGCAAAGACTCTAAAATTCTATGATTTTGGGATCAAGACTTCTATGAACACATATCTTATCATATCAAGACTCTTGAAATCTAGATCTTCTCATGCTAATAAAGACTTAAGAATCTTATCTCAGATTCTATCTCGAATCTATCTCAGATTCTATCTTCTCGAATCTATCTCAGATTCTATCTGCTCGACTCAAAGCTTAACATAAAAGCTTTTAACTTAAACAACTCTTTCTTAAAGATGCAATGCCCTTCTTATAAGCTCCTAGCCAAAACCTAAACTCTGCTACAGGAGTATGGGTTATTACAACACGTGAGATTGTGTGTTAAAGTTAGCTACCTCAACCGGTCACGACGACTATGTGTAGGTGGCCACCTCCATAGTGTGCGAATGAATGAATGATCAGATATGGAACAACGTGGATAAAATAGTTCGGCCGAACGCTTTTGGGAAAATGATAAATGTTTAATAGGCATGAGTCTTTCAACTAAAATCCCCATGTGCTATTCTGGGCAGTTTAATAACTTTTACAAAGAAAATGTTTTCGGCAATAAGTCCACTGAGTACTTTCGTACTTAGCCCTGCATCTCGTTTTTGATGTGCAGGTTGAGCAGGGATTGATGATGAGTGCGAGGTGGTGCAGAGTGGTAGTTGTTGTATTGTTTTAATAGAAAGGATTTCTAGAACCTTGGGCATGTATCGTGTAATATCCCGCAGTTTTAAAGCTAATTTGCGATAATAAAAATCGCTAATTAGGGTTTTAGTTCGATAATTAAAATCTTAATTAAGTCAAGGCTCGACTTTGACTAAGCATAATTTGATGAGTTATATATGATATTCACTGACACTTAGTGAATTAAGGAATATAGTTTCTAATATTCCTTCGAACGTATGTTTCTAACGTCGATAAAATTCGACAGTTAAGTCTTACGATATTTTCTAAGCATCAAGGCTTAGAATTCGAATTCCCTACCATTATAGAACTGAATAAAGTGATTCCAATTTAATTGTGAACATTTTAGAGGTAAATCAAATAGTAACGTTTTGAGACGTTTCAAACATCTACGTTTAGAGACGAGTCGATAACTTAGCCCAATGATCATGGAATTATATTATTTAAATTTCTATGATTATTTTATGATATGAGAGCATTATTTACCATCAAAATAATGCTAGAGAATTAAGGAATAAAAATTGAACTATCTAGCCAATTTCGAAAACCCTAATTTTCGAAATTAGGGTTTTGAGGTCTAAAATTGTTTTAAATATTTTTCTGTGATTTAGATCATCATCTAGAACTTATAATATGTCACATAACTATGTATTATCTATTTAATACAAGAAAATAAATTATTTGGAATTTCCCCTATAAACTCTCGAAAATTAGGGTTTCATAGCATTAATTAATTTTAATTGCTATCAAATTGATGATATATCATAATTATTATATTAATATGATATTATTATGGATAATATGAGTTGTATTAGCAACTTGCACAAGTTGGATGACAATTTTATAGTAGGTGGCGAAAATTTCATGATTTATGTGATAAAATTTATAAATATCATACTATAATTAATGAGAGGTGATGAATATGATCTTATCATGTTATTAGGTGTAAAGTAGAGTTAGTATTCAATTTGATCAAGTAACCTATGGTTTGTCACCTAGGGCCCGAAAACTTTGACAAAAAATAAAGGCTGGATGAATTAATTTCTAACCTTGAAAATGACATATGATCATAGTTGAAATATTTAAATTTTCAAACATGACTTTATTATATAATAATAATATAGTATATGATATGAAAAAAATAAAAACTTATCCTAAGGAATACATAGTGGCCGAAAATGACCTATATATCACATAATGTGATAAATACTATACTATGTGATAAGTATGGTTCAAGGTAATTATTAAGGGATAAGATGACATAATAAAGTGTTAAGTGATAAGATAAAATTTTGTACCTATGTTCCAAGTGGTGGCCGAAAATGTGGACTTTGGTTAAAGGTGAAATCATCATCATTTCATGCAATAATTATACAACAAGTTGATTAAGTCTATAAATATAAGGTGAACTCTTCATTCATCCATTTTGAACCCTTGTGTACCGAAAAATTGTGAAAAAAAAATAGAGAGCATCCTTTAAGTTTAATCCCAATCTTAGAACAAATAAACCTTCGCCGATTAAAAACGACACCGATTAAAAGGTTAGAATTCTTCCGAGCTTCGTATACATGGTAGAATTTTTGAATTTCGTCCGTTAAATTTCATGTTATAAGCTTAGTTTAATTATGTTGATTTTCGAAAATTATGAGTTATATGCTAAGTGTTTAGAAATCATGTTTATATGATATCCTTAAGCTTATATTATGATTATATTACAAAGTTAAGCATAATATTAAATTTTACATGTTGACCGAAACCATGAGGTTGCCATATGTTGATGATTATGATTTTTAATTGTTGATTTGAGCATGAAACAATGATCTAGGGTATTAAATATGCTTATATGAATTTATGTGGAATTTTTGGAAAACTATAGCATATATGTATATAAATACCGAAAGTTTTTGGAAAAAAATAAAATGATGAGAAATAATTCATGTTTAATTATATTATAGCATATTAAGGGTGTAGATTCATAATATATGGTTGTGTGAATTTATTGGAGTTTTTAAAAATTAGTTTGACCTAAGTCAAGATTTCGAAACATGACCCTAGTAATTTTTAATGAATAGTTTATAATTGATAAAAATTATGTTATTGTGATGATATATGATAGTGATTATGTGTTATGTGATTTAATTGGAATTTTTGAAAAATGTTTAGTTGGTTTTTCATAATTACCGAAAACATTATGGTAAAATTTAGTGATGTACAAATTTTATATGATCAATATGATTACATATTATGGATCCGAAGATAAAATAGAGTATTATGTGAATTAAAAATTTATGCACAAGTTTTGCAAAATTATTTAATAAGTACCGAAAACTATAGGTTATAAGTATTTATGTTATAAATTTATTTTATAAGGTATAATCACATAATATCTTCTAAAATAATGTTTTAGATATACTATGATTTTATGTGATTTTTAGAACATGAAATACTACGTTTACGTCAAATATTTATTTAAGTGACGAAGATTGGAAATAAAATGCTAAGTGTGAATTTAATGATATTTACGCCGTATTATCAAGCATGAATGTTGGAAACGTGAAAAATCGAGACCTATGATATTAGGATTGAAAATCAATTTAATTTGAGAATTATATATATAGAATTTCGAAATAATATATATATATATATATATATATATATATATATCTATTAAAAGTCAAATTGTTTATTAAAAGTCAAAATATTGACTAAAATCAACATTGTTGACTAAAAGTCAAAATGTTGACTAAAAGTCAAAACGTTGACTAAGGAGTCAAAATTATGCGAAATATGATAATCGTGATCAAAGTGATATGATACGTCCAGTAGGAATACGATTTACGTTGATTAGATTCGTTAAGGCGTATAAGGCGTCTCGAGTTGATTAGAAAGAATTCAAAATATCGATAGACTGCGATATTTTAGAAAAACGTGACCAACGTACTGAATTAATTTCTTACGTAAAGGTTGGACGTGTCTTGATCATTCACGTTAAGAGGAGAGTCTTTCTTGAAAAGCGACGTTCGGTGGGCTTTATTCAAAACCCTTTATTTACTTTGCTACGCAAAATGAAAAGTATTTATTTCTGATCTTACATTGAGAAATGATGAAATGATTACTTGCCCAAAGTGTTTATGTTTTATGTATGAATCCTATCGAGATAATGGTTAGCCAACCATGAAAGAATATGAGTCGTTGTTCGCTAACCGACTTGATTCTTGCCGGGTTGTTCTCAACCGATGAGAATTACTTAAGTTGTCGGTCGCTCCCCAACTTATGAGAAAATCGATATCGGACCCTATGTCAGATGCAGAATTCCTGGCTAGGGTTACGTGCACGAGAAAGGTGACTGTGTGCCGAAAGGACAATTCTCGGCCGATCACTGCGCCCGTTGAAGGTGGCCACCTTCTTCGGTGCGAGATGAGTTTATGAGATAATGATGTTTATATAGAACGATATGGATCATACAAAGAGAAAATGCCTGCAGGCGATCTTTTGAGAAATGATAAAGTGTTTTGGTAATCACGAGTTATTTCAACTAAAAACCTCGTGTTTCTTGTGGGCGGTAATTTAGAGAAAATGTTTTTGGCAATGAGCCCACTGAGTGCATTATTTGTACTCAACCCTGCATGTTTGTTTTAAATGTGCGAGTTGGTGAAAGATGGGATGGAGATGTGTTGAGCAGTTGGATCTTTGTCGTTGATAGTTAAACCTTGGATATACATCGTCATATGTGTATTCCACATGTTTCCTCTGCAAAGTACTTTAAGTTGTGTTTGAGTTTTGAACCTTATTACCTTCAGATCAATTGAACCCCTTTTTGTTAAAGGTCTGAGTGGTCCAGTATCGTATGTAAGTTATGTGTGTTATATTAAATGGTATGAAGTTTTGAGAGTTTGCTTATCATATGCCTCACGATCCCATATTTAGTTATTTTTCATGTTGTTAATCCCAATTAGTAATAGTCCCCGCTAATCTGTCCTTTGGGTTGGAGGGCTGTTACATATCGTCATATGCATGTCCATACGTTTATTGTTGACTAACTCTAATGTTGTTTTGGTATCTTGACTATAACTGCTTTCTATTATCGTATTAAACTCGAGGTCGTACCTCGTTCTTTGAGTTGCACCCTGATTGGGTTATATCTGAACCTTGAACCTTTTTGGCAAGTCCTTATGTGACTTGAGTTGGTATTAAATAACTTATCCCTTTTTAATTCATGCGTTATGAGTAGTTCTTTTGTTAATTACATTGATTAGTTATGTATATATCCGCTGCATTATCATACCAATGACGATCCGTATGATCCGTACTTCCTCGGGAAGTCGGGTCGTCACACATTAGCGACGTAACAAAGAACAGCACAACATAGTTTTGAAACCCGTTATCAGTATCTGTTTGATATTGAAGAGATCTAAACTTAAAACTGACTAATCAATATTCGACTAAGTGTTTCAAACCGAGTCTCAATTTTTAGTAAGACAAATACAATAACCACCACATTCTACACGCACATCAGTTATCAGTCCAACTAAATTGCTACCTTTGCAGTCAGTAAGTTTTCTAATTGATATCACTCTGTACAAGACATCCCTTCTCTGAACTGTCCAGTAGTACTAATTCTAGTGTTGGACTACCAGTTACTCGAATAGATGCTATCAACAACCAATCAATCTTGTCTTAAGAAATTTACCTAACTGATGTACCCCCATACACTAGTACGTATCCAACAGGACCCATCAGCTTCTTGAAATGTCAGAATTGATTAAAGAAAATTTTGTAATTTACTTGAGCTTGAGCTTTTCAATACTAGAATCAATGGGCTCGCGATATATATATAGAAGGGATCATATAGTACCCGAACTTGAGGTAGTATGTAGTACTCAATCTCATCCACTCATCTCATAGATCCTATGGTGGAGATTTTTTTGGAATTTTTAAGCTTAATTTCGTTGATTTCACTAGAGTAAGGGTAGATTAGTAATTTGATTTGTTATGTGATTGTGAAAAACAAATCATGCATTTAGTTGAACCGACTTATGCATTTAAATAATCACAAATACATGAGGTTGAACACAACAATGCATGTAGGTTGGAAGCACACGCTCGTGCTCACGTGTTACCCCGGCGTGCGCTCGCGTGCCCGTTGGCCAACAATGAACTTTTACATTTTGTTAAATGCATTAACATGTTTTATTAAATTCATGTTTGTGTTTTGTACCAACATGTAGTTTTATGTTTTGTTAAATGCAGTTTTATATTTTGTTAAATACAGTTTTATGGTTTTCGATAGCAAATTTCGCATCCATCCTTCTTCGTTAATTCAGTCGTCCCTTTCCCCGATTATCGAAAAATTTCATCGTGAACCACCGCCATAGCTACCATCTCTCTCGATTCTTCAATCCTCTATCAAATTAATCTTCTATTTTTTTTTTCAAAATCCATCAATTTTGTTCTCAATTTTTTTCTTCTTTTTCTTTCTTTCAAAATTTGTTGTTCATGTATGTTGTTGTTGTTGTTTGTCGGTGCCGCCACCGCCGTCCGCTGCCGCCAAGGAGAAGAAGAACAAGGTCGATTTGCTTTCTTCCCATTTTGCTCGTTGAGAAAAAATAAGGCGCCACGTGTTAGCTTTTGGTGTGGCCACACGTTCAAAATATGTGGTCTAGATTGAGTCTATATACTATCCGAGAATCGGGTACTACGGAAATGAACCTATATATATATATATATATATATATATATATATATATATATATATATATATATATATATTGACCTTTAATAATTCATAAAACTCTTATACATTCGTCTCACATCTATACGGATGATCCGATCCTGACCGACCCGCATACCACCCGCATATATATCTTTGCTTTTCACTATTTCCATTGTCTCCCCTGTTGATCCTATCGTCCCTCACCTCTTTCCCGGCCTCATGCTTCCCGCAACACCCTGTCAGTCGCCATCTACGGTAGTTTCCCAATTCGTACAGCCCCATTATCGATAGCATCGTCTTCGTCAGCTCCATAATCTCACCATCATATGTGACAACCTTTCCCATCTCTCCTTCACCACCGTAGCAAAACCATCGTAGAACGCCTATCTCCATCGTGCACAGTAGCACCATGATCGTCGCAACGCGTGCCCTGGCTGCCCGATCTGCTCCACCGAAACTACCTTTGATTTTGGAGTTTCTGTGATTGTAAATTATTGTTTTCTCACTACAACAAAGTGTTCCAATAATGACATGATTTTTTAAGAATTGTGACACCTATGGATATCACTAAATAAATTTATGACATCTTGTGGATGAGTA
This sequence comes from Salvia rosmarinus, assembly GCA_036937905.1. NCBI lineage: Eukaryota > Viridiplantae > Streptophyta > Magnoliopsida > Lamiales > Lamiaceae > Salvia > Salvia rosmarinus. Next base: position 126,734 of record JAODLM010000760.1, read on the forward strand.
ACTATTATGCATGTCACAAAAAAAAAGTATGTTACAAAATTTAGTGAAATTTATAAGTGTAGCTATTTTTGTTACATATGAACGTCTAACTATTTTTTGTGACATGCGAAAGTATAACTATTTTTTGTGGTTCCTAGTTTCTCATGTTTGAACTTTTTCTCTCTCTTTTTTCTTTATCTTTCAACATTTTTTGTTTGGCCTTGATTTCTATTATATTTAACAAATTAATTGTCTATTATATTGGAATAAATTATCTCTGTTATTTTGGAAATGTTAAGTCTTAAAAAGGTCTCAATTTGGAACACCAAAATCGGACAACTAGTGGAATATATATATATATATTAAAATTTGAAACTCTTGAGTTATAGTAATATTTCGCTATATTCCTATATGTAACAAAAAAATTATTGTGACATGTTTAAATGTAGTAAGGTTAATTACATGGATAGATGTGATAAATTTTACTACATTTTCAAGTGTAACAAAATTTACATACATTTTTATGTGTAACAAAAATATATTGATGCATATATTGGTGTAATCAAATTTTGCCACATCTAAAGATGTCATAAATTTTGTAACACTTCTCTTGGTGTCACTAAAAATATGTAACTACTAGACATTTTTTTTGTAGTGTCTCCAGCTGCAATTTTTTTAATATAAATTTGTGTTAACTCGTAGAGAAAAACAACATTTTGTTTATTTGTGAGTTTTTATTGTTTTAGGATTGACTTTAATCAAGTTGGATTTTGGAGCTCCATTTCTTTTGCAAACATCTTTTATTGATTTTGATTTAGGCTTCGCTTCAATTGCTTGTACCTCTTCGACCTAACTTGATAATGAACCACCGATATATGGAAATGAACCATCACTACTACAAAAATCAAGATAGACTCACGCGTTATATGTGTAGTCTATGTGCGTTCAGTGTAGAGAAAAGTGGTGTAGAGAAAAATGCGCGCAGACACACGCTTTTTATGCGTAGTCTACACCGACTATAGACTACACTTTTATCACATAGACTACGCCACGCGTAGTCTATACCCATGCAACACACAAAATTTCGCACATACACCACGCTTTCGAGCGTAGTCTATACCCACTATAGACTACACTTTTCTCACATAGACCACGCTTTTACGCATAGTCTATATCTTGACGCACACACAAAATTTCGCACATACACCACGCTTTCGGCGTAGTCTATACCCACTATAGACCACGCCGCACATAGACTACGCCTTTTCGCGTAGTCTATACCCACTGATCACACAAAATTTCACACATACACCACGCTTTCGAGCGTAGTCTATATGTATTAACTACGGTTTTGAGTTTATTTACTACGGTTTTAATGCCAAATTTACTACGCTTTTTCTATTACAACCGTAGTCAATTTAATAACAACTACGGTTTTTCAATTTCAACCGTAGTTAATTTCTTTATTTAAACACCCGACAATTAATAACGCACAAGCAAATGAGATTAAAATATACTTGCATTATCGCTCAAAATCACTATTCAAAAATATACAATCCGTTTTCATTACAGCTACAAAATCACTATACAAAAATACTATGCACATCACATAACAAAACAATAAGAATGTATCCCCATATCACATTACAAAATAATCCAAAAGATCAATAACTTACAATTAAAACATCACAATACTATATGTGAAGAAGCATGAGATTTTGCCCATTCAACGCGAACTTCATCAATGTCCTCTCGAGAGTAAACCGACCGATGAAACTATTAACAATTCAAAATAGAATATTAGCACTCTTGTATGAAAAAAATGATTATATTACAGAAATGAAATGTTCCCCAAGCAATTAATAGTAGTTAGATACAAGTAAATGAAAAGCAAGGTCAGAACAGGCAGCTTTTAAATGCTCCTTACCAGAACTAGATCTTGATACATGCAGCTACTGAGGCAATTCTTTGAGCCATAAAAGGGAAACTTCAACATCCTCCAATTCCTAACAGAAAACGTACATTATAGCTACAATCTTTCTTGCACATGAGTCAAGACAGTTAATACGGACTTGCCATTTTCTGATCAATAAGTTGTGCATGTCCATTTAACTAATGCTACCTTGCAGACATCCCTTTCATTGATTTCAATTTTACAACTGATAAACAAAACTTAGCACAATCACTTTCAACTACAGAGCTTCACGTTCAACAAGATATTTGGTATGAGGACGGATGTCAGAACACTTAAATGATTCTCTTCGCTAACATCATGTATTAGCCATCTAAAATATTATCATCTTCAATGATTAACTTCTCCAACAAAGTAAAATGTGAAAGTTCAATTGCTAGTGCTTACAACAAAGTTACTCATAAAATATAAAAAGTAAAATAAATATATTATAATAGGAAATACCTTATCAAATGATTGTGATTCTTTATCAACTGGTGAACGATTCATGTCATCAAATTTGGTCATCAACTCAATTGTTTGCATAAGAGCTTATAATTTACAATCTTGAGATTCATGCAGATGACATATTTTGATGAAAATGACAAGATGATCATAAATAAAAACAGGGAGAATATTAATGTCTCATCATTCCATGATCACACTAGAGCAAGTAATACATCCTCGCCTTGATTATATGAATTTCCAGGTAAACTAAACAAATAATTCCTATGAAAGAACCATTAGGCAAATCCTCCTATAAATCCCGTGAAAGATATCATGTCAAAGCCATCCATATAAGTATATCCATTTAGATTGTTGAACAAAGAATCATTTACTCGATCTCAAACATTTATCAATGAGCAAACTTCAAAACTGTTATATTACCTAAGGTAATTTTTATTCATATAAATCAATGCTTTAAGGATTTAAGTTGGAAAGATCCACAAAGAAAAAATAAAGGAACATAACTTCTCCCATTTCTATTGCACAAGCTTACACACATACAGATAAATAGAATGCTGCAGGACAAAATGAGGTTTCCTCCTTCAACTTACCTTTGGATTCCTAACTCTTCCATGCATGTAGGGGTGAGCATTCGGATTTCGGTTCGGATTTTTACTTAATCCGAACCGATCCGAAAATCCGAATTTTGTAAAAGAAAAAATCCGATCCGAACCGAATATCCGAAAATCCGAAATCCGAAATCCGAAAATCCGAATTTTTTTATAGAAAAATCCGAACCGAACCGAAAAATCCGAAATTATGAAAAAACCGAAAATCCGAAGCCAATTTGTGTCAATTCTTATATATATTTATATTAAATTTAAATATATTTGAATAAAATATTATTTTTATATATAAATTATATATAATTCGGATTTTCAGATTTAAAAAATCCAATCCGATCCGATCCGAAAATCCGAAAAATCCGAACCGAATTTTAAATTTCGGTTTGATTCGGATCGGATATTCGGTTTTCGGATTTTTTGCTCACCCCTACATGCATGTCTTCAATTTTTCATGACTGCAACAAGTGAAGGAAACAACTGCATTGTTAATGTTAGTGACTAAAATTAAATATTAAGTATTAACTGCTTGAAATTCAGCATATTGGCTTTGGAAGTTCTGATTATACAGTTTTCGAAAAAGTAAGCAGGTGCATATATATGATGAAAAAAAGTTGCTAACATTTAAATGAAAAGGAGAAGCACCAGAAATGGATAAAAACAATAGACTAAAAAAAAGAGAGATATGAGTGGCAGCCCTGAAAGGAACCTACCTGGAATAGTCCATCTGAAGTTGGATAGTTTAATGTGAAGACATACCTAAAACAATTCAATAACTATAACATAAATACAAGAAAAGATGACTCTACTTACATAAACATAAAGATGAAAATGGAATATATTAGAGATCGATCAATTACTATCCATTTTCAGTCATGAGCTAGTTTGGGAGGAGGCTTCACAATGAGGACAGGGTAATGGACGATGATGATCTGTAAACAGTGTTTGGCGACCGAAAAAGGCAGAGTTCATATAAAAGCTATAAGCTATTCCATCCCATTTCTCGAGTCCAACAAGTTTTCTTCTATTTTTCTAACCCAAACAGATTCTTGGATTTACATTGCTCACTTTCAGGTTCATCTCCTTTTCCATGAATAAGCTTACTTCCCATTTAAATGAAAAAAAGTGAAACTGCTTTTATTTACCAACCCCAACTCCATTAAAATCTAATTAAGTGCTACTGCACTCATAATTATTATTCAATGTTTGAGTAGTGAAACAATGCATATATATAGCAGATTTGATTATTTTGGTTGAAGGTAAAAATAAGAAAAGATAAGAAATATATATATATACACACACAACATACGTATATGTACATGTAAAGATTGCATAGCTTTAACAAAAGTAGAGGAAATAAGTAAACCAAACAAACTAATAAAACATACAATTTCTGACAATCACAAACCAAATCTGAAAATGACTGTAGTGATTTTAAGCAAAGTGCTGCATTGCTGACCTTTAAAGTTCCCAGTACAACAACACCAATTTCTTCTGAACACAATACTTTTCTGATTAATTGCACATAAGATCTCCCACCACAACATAGATGGTTTTTCTGATTGATCCCACCCATAAAATCAGGACAACTCTCCTGGGAAATGAAGACTTTTTTTCACGAAGCCTCACAATAACTAACTAAATTAGCAATAGGAAGCACCTGAAAGAAAACAAGTCAAACAAACAATTAGATGCTTACTTAGAGTTCTGATGAACAAAGACATCAAGACATGATTGACATAAATGAAGCCAGATACACAGCTCAACAGCTTAGCATTAGAAAATATCTCCCACTCAGACTCACCAGTCTCAAGTGACCACAATCCACTTCCTTTCCACCAGAACATAAGTCATGTCTACAGAACTCCAGCAGGACTCCATGCTGCCATATAGAGATTCAACAGTAAACATAGGAAAAATAAACAAATAACTTTTGAAATGTTCTTCTAACCAATACTAGGTTTACCCGAGTCTGAAAGGCTGATGACAGAAAATACGAACTAGCATACTTTTGAACCAAGCCTTGCTTCTGTGAACACCTTGTAATTATTGACGTTAACATAGATTTACTCTAAGCGATAACTCAACCAAGTTGAAATAAAGTAAACAGATTTATTACATGTTTTGATCCTAAGATCTCCTTCACAGACAAAATGCCAGCAAACATTTTCCGAAAAGACGAGACAACAAGCAATGTCCTGGAGCAGTATGTACAACATTAAACGAGCCAGTTAGAAAAAATGAAAGATAAAAGAAATATCCATGTACATAGGTACCACAATCTGGCAGCATATGGCAAAGAATTAATGAACTTCTGAAGAAGACTCGGAGATGGTTGTTTCAAATGATACATGCAATAAATTGTGCTAAAAAATAAGTACTTTTCTTAAATATAAACACACTGCATAAAGGGAGTGTCTTCAATATCATAAACATATAGAAGCCAAAACCATGATTCTAGTGGAGAGAATGACTCCAAATGCATGCTAGTCCTAGTGCAAGCACCAAGTATCAACATTTTTCCCCAATGAAAATTTGGATCCACAAATGAACATTCTTCAGAGTAACCTAAAAGAATCATACATTTGATTAAGTTAAGAGACCATTCCATAGATTTAAGCTGCTGCGGTAGGAACATTATCTACCTTCCACAGGATAATTTAGATATGATCTTAATGTGAACTAATTCAAAAAAGAGTATAAATAGCATACAAGCGCACCGACTCTGGCATAGTGTGGCAAAGCAAGGTACTGTTCAGTTAACAATAGCATCACATCTTGATCCAACTCAAGAATCAGCTCATCCATGTAAATGCCAGTAATGACCCCACTATAGCTACCACATTCCCATTCCTCTTATATCAGCATATTGAGTTAGACGTAGTTCCTTTGACAACTTAGCAACGTGCAATGATGCTCCATCTGTTGTTACATACATCAGCTGAGATTCTTCCTTCCTTAAATAGACCAGCTTTTTCTTTAACCTCGTCAACAAAACTACATCACCAATTAATCGTGAGATCACAGGATGCCATGAAGATGTCAATCCACAGAAGTACACTATCGTGCTCTGAATAAAACGATGATCTTTCAGATTTCTCTCACACAAACCTCTCAGTTCTGACACCAGGTGTTTTGAAGCACAATCTTTGCATTGACAAACACGAATATGTACAAGAAACCCATTGACGCCTCGAATCACCTCCCCACTCGCCCAAGGAACAATTGATACAGGGCTTATCGACATTATCACACCGAAAATCAGCCTGTGGGCCATGGAACTATCTCCGAGATCACAAGCACCTAAATTCAAGCAAAAGCAACTAAAATCTGACAAAGAGCACCACTCCGTTGTAAGCTTGGAGGAAATCCCACCTAATGATCTCCAGAAAACCACCTTTCGCTCCGATTCCTAATGCTCGAAAGAAAATGAAGTTCCAAGCGAGAATTGATCTTTGGCCGATCATTTTCGTGTCAAAATCATAAATTTCACAACAGATGGTGGCGGAGTGGTGAAATCTAATTAAGTGCTACTGCACTCATAATTATTTTTCAATGTTTGAGTAGTGAAACAATGCATATATATAGCAGATTTGATTATTTTGGTTGAAGGTAAAAAACAAGAAAAAGATAAGAAATATATATATATATATATACACACACAACATACGTATATGTACCTGTAAAGATTGCATAGCTTTAACAAAAGTAGAGGAAATAAGTAAATGACAGCAGATCCCAGAAATAAAACATAATATGCAACATAAACAATCTCCTTACAAATTTATGCGCCAGTTCAAAATCAAAATCAATAGATTTCCAAAGCGCAGTGCATTCTCAACAATTACAAAAAAATGAATCAAATGTACACATACAAAACCTTAGTACAGAAAAACAGAGGCATTTTCACTCCAGAAAATAGAAACTGAACAAAAGAGAATAGAAATAGAGATATTACCATTTGGAAGCTGTGAAACCCTTGCTGAAGAAAGATCGAGCATCCTCGTTGCAATATACTTCGAATTATGATCTGTTTATTGACATCGAGAAGAGAAAATCAGTGTATCAACTACACACACACACACATACATACATATATATATATATATATATATATATGAACAGAACACAGGAAGCTGCTCCACAACAAACAGATGCTATGCATATGAGCTGCGGGCTTTCTTGATTTCCATGTCTACCGCTGAGAGAGAGAGAGTGAGTAATTAGTGTGATTGATATTGCTATGTCTATCGTTGAGGTGTTGTAAGAATCGAGCGATTCAGGGCATTATTTCTCTACGGAGCGTGGCGGTAGAGTGATTCCGAGCTCGACGGCACGACGGAATCTGATGGTGTAGAAGACGGTTCAGAGCAAGACGGCGCAGCGGACTTGGGCAGTGGAGAAGACGGCGCAGCGGACTTGGGCAGTGGAGAAATCGGACAGTGGGGGAAAGATTGGGGATTAGGTTAGGGCTGTTCATTTTAGGCGCGTAAGGAGGGTAAGTCGCAAGGCAGGAGTGACAGTCGCACGGCGGGAAGATTGAGTGATGGTTCGAAAATAACTAAGTTCGAAATAGCTTAGTCTTTGAATGTAAATAGAACTCAAACTTATATATATAAAATAAATAACGTCCAACATAATAGATATTTAGGTATTGGTGAAAATGATTGTTTATTTCTTACTAACTCACGGTGTGAGTTTGATTGTTGAGGATTGAATTTTTTTTTTAAATTTACGCACATGCACACGCTTTTTTAAAACACACGACATGTATCACGCTTTTAAGCGTAGTTAATTGTTAATATAGACTACGACGTTTAAGTATAGCGTAGTCTATATTCAAAAATCAAGACATGACTACGCTTTTACTGAAAAGCGTGATACATAAGTAGAGAAAAATGATATTTGTAGTAGTGCATGAAGTATTTCACTGTTATGGTTTGTTTTATTAGACTTCTTCGAACTTGTCTTGTATATAAATACTCGAAAACACATATGGTATCAACTTTTCTTGTTACGAACTGTTGGATTTCTCAAAACACATATCATATGCATAGAATACTACAGCTTAATTGATCGATCTTAATTTTGTTAGGGAAATAAATGCGCAATGAACACGAGATATTAACGTGGTTTGATCTTTGAATTAGATTTACATCCACGGAGCAAGAGAGTATATGTGTATTGAGTGTATGAGAAGCGATTACAAAGAGAGTAGATCATTTTTCGCCTAATCTAAATTTATTTATACACAATGATATCGAGATCGACTCTAATCCGAGATCTCTAAATAGGATTCTTTTAGATATATCCGAATATTTTGCGCTCCACTTGTGATTTGAGTTGTGATCGGTTTAGAGTCTTCGCCGAACTCACCCAGTCGAAAGATAATGTCGAGGCCCATTTATATCGGGCACGATCTTGGGTCGATCCTATCACATCCCCCAAAAGACGTAGGTGAGGTCGTGATGAATGGGGACCAAGGTTCGCCGGTATTCGTGATCTGATGAAGTGGAGCTTGCGTAATCTGTAGAGATCATATTCTCCAAGTTGTATGTCGCTGGTTTTGCTTTGTCGGCGTTATGCCGAAGTCGCATATCGCCGCCTCACCCAGCCGAGGCGTTATGCAAGTTGCATGTTGCTTAGCCGCCACCGAGGTGTTATGCGAAGTCGCATGTTGTTCGATTCACCTTGCCGAGGCGTTATGCCAAAGTCGCTTCGTCGGGCCCAATCGTCAAGTCAATGTTCTTCATCTTGCCGAGGTCGGATATACGACGTTGTGGTTGAATGCGAGGGGTGACGAGGTCGAACACGGATGTCTTTCCGATGTCGAACACGAACACGCCACCTTTATTTAATGTGTACATTTAATGCGTAAAGCGGTGGGGTCCCGATAAAGTGCACATTGGGAGAATAACTTCCTCGACACGCCTTTGCAATTTCACTTTTCTCAAGGCCCAACTTTTAAACTTCAAAAGTTCTTTGCTTTTCGAAAACGTAGAGTTCATCCGCCATTGTTGTTCCTCGTGAAAGTTCAACAGATCTTCTTCGCTTTCATACATAAACCAAGAAGTTTTACGGCTTCTTCTTCTTCTATGATTCTCACTACCAAGGCCGTATTGTGTCGTTGTCGCCATTGAATTATCCGTGGATTTAGAAGTTTATTCTTTTGATTCCTCCCACCTTTTGTGCGAGAGCGATTTCCGCCTTTGAGGATTTTGATAGGGTTCTTCTATTCCTTCAATTCTAGAAGCCCCTGCAATATTAGAGTTTTCTTCTAATTTTTTTATCCCAAAATCCTTTCGAGTTTGTTGTTCCCCGATCGAGATGTCACATTTCGGTTTCGCTTATCCTTACCGGACCGTGACTGAGTTCGATTAAATAAATATTAAAAGAATAGGGTTTTCAACTCATTTCATCTATGAAGAAATACGGATGTTTCCAAACGTAATCTAGATTTAGGATGGGAAAATAACTTATATAAAGAGTCGATATAAATGTTTGGACAAAACAACAACTCTTACAAAGCTTTCAACAGAATATCAAGAACTTAACATAATAACAAACTATAAAAGAGATCAAGAGATTGGCAATGAATAAACGTGTGAGACATGCATATGGAGATGCATTCTCAAAGCGAACCAAAAGTTCTTCATACTACTTGACAAAAGATTCCGCCAACTCTCGCCTGCTCCATCATCCGCCAACCGCACATTTAAAACAATATGCGGTCGAGTACAAAGATGCACTCGGTGGACACATGCCAAAATATTAATACTTTACTAAATATCAGATCGCCTCATCACAGAAGACACAAGATTGTTATTTGAAAAGGCCTTGTTCTTACTAAATACATTTTCATTACTTTCAAGATCGATCGTGCGCTTATTTTCTCATAACGATATTCCAAGTCGACTATGGATAACTTAGGGAGGGAGGCCTCCTGTGACGACCCGACATCTCAAAGAAGTACGGATCATATGGATCGTCATTGGTATGATAAATGCAGCGGATATATATATTTAAACCAATACGATTAACCAATCAATTACTTAATAAATGCATAGATCGAAAGGAATAAGTTGTATCAATACCACCTCAAGTCACGTATGACCTATCAAAAGGTTCAAGGTTCAAATATAACCCAATCGTATGCATTCAAGGAACGAGGTACGACCTCAAGTTCAATACGATATAAAAGCAGTCATAATCAAAAGATACCAAACAATATCAGAGTTAGGCAGCAAATAAACGTGTGAACATGTATATGACGATACATGCTCAAGGTTTTAGAAATCCTTTCAATTAAAGCAACACACTACTACCACTCAGGACCGCCTCGCACCCATCATCAATCCTTGCTCAAATGCACATAAAAAACGAGATGCAGAGCTAAGTACAAAAGTACAAATGGACTCATTCTTTGAAAACATTTTCTTTGTCAAAAGTTATTGAAGCGCCCATAATAGCACATGAGGATTTTAGTTAAAGACTCATGCCTATCAAACATTTTATCATTTTCCAAAAGCGTCGGCGAACTATTTTATCCATGTTGCTCCATATCGATCATTCATTCATCATTCATTCGCTCATTCATTCAAGACACTATGGGGTGGCCACCTACACATAGTCGCCGTGACCGGTCGAGGTAGCTAACCTAACACACAACACACGTGTACACAATCCGAGTTAGTCCTCAACTAAGTCGGATCCGATCGTTACTTTTTAACGCTGGTGGACCAACTCATTACCCTTTTTAACGCTGGTGGACCAACTCATTCTCATACCACGTTGATATAGCAACCTCGAGATAGATCAAAACAAAACATAAACATTTGGCGGTCAATAACAGCTCATGGAATAATATTTCATAAAGCTTTTGAATCATGCTTTGAGATAGATATGCATATCATTTTGTTTCAAGAGAGCCCACCTCAAGAATTGTCTTCTTCAAGTACCTACTAGCGATCCTTTGTCGTTTTCATCCACATCCATGTCGGACCTTATCAACGAAGAAATATAATTTAATACGTCATTCGTTTCTTTTGGTAAGATCATTAAGATTCGACAACTCGATGTCTTTTAAGTCTTTGGGTTTTAGGATTTTCGTTATTGATACGACTTAGTTAAAAATCTATATATCGTCCATTAGGTTTGTCTCGCCATGGCGATATATGACACTTCGTCGTTGCATTCTTCCCTTCTATCGATGTTTCTCCACGTCGTTTCGTATAATTTATGAATCCTAAGTTCATAACTACTTTTCGTCGTTTGTTAACGCATATCAACGATTTCGAGTTCCAATACCTCATTCATTACTATCATTTCCTCGTCGCATTTCTCACCTCACACATCCCATATATTCTAATAGAGAAACTCATACACATATTACACAATCAATAACTATTTCTCGTAATTCAATCATCATCTAACAAACGTTTATAAATTAAAGTTACTTAAATAATATTTCTCAAGCATCTGCTTGACATAATCAAATCATTAATTAATTCTCTAATTTAATTAAGTAAATCCACAATTACAGTTAATTAAATGGATCAATTTAAAGTCCAATAACATTTGATTAATCAATCAAATTAATTTTAATTCATCTTAGATATCCATTAATTAGATTTATTTCAATCACACTTTTGTAACAAATTACAAAAGGTTCATCTCGATTACATAAATAAATCACTTAAAAGAATAATTCTCAATTATCTCTTAACATAATTAATTAATTATGTTATTCAATTTCTAAAATTAGACTTTATTCAATCTAATGAATTTAATTAACTCACTCTAAATAATCGATATTTAGATTATTATTTAATTAATTAAGTAATCTCAAAATTTAATTATTAGAATTAAACCTCATATTTAAATAATATGGAATTAATTCAATCCTTAATTTAATTTAATGGATTTTAGAAGTAATTAATTCAAGTCCACTATCCATTTATATACTTAGCCCAATATTTAAAAATAAGTCCAAGCCCATCTCCAATTAAACTAAAGAGTCCATCTTTTATTAATTTCAGAGCCCATATTAATATTATTTTGAGCCCAAACTCTGCCCATTATCTCAAGCCCAAAGATATAAAATTTCCAGCCCAAAATTCAACTTAAAACCAAGCCCATCCTAATAAATTTTCAACCCACTGAATAAGGCCTAAACACAATTAATTAAACCAATCATTTTCGGCCCATATATTAATTCAGTTAAGAGCCCATATAATTTAACTAAAATTAAGCCCAAGAAGGTAACCCTTACACTGAGCCCAAATAACATTTTTTTTTTCGGCCCAACTCTCAAAATACAAGGCCCAGCCCCTTTTTTTTTTCTTTTCTTCTCGGCCCATTCTCATTAAAAGAGAAGCCAGCCCAATACAACATGAATTAAAACCTAAACCTACAACTACAACTAATGGAACCCTAGCACCAGCCGCCTCCCCACTCTCACGTCGCTCTCATCCTCTGCTCACACACAACACACACATAGGGATGCCGCCGCCGCCGCAGCCTTCATCTCCGGCAGACACGCCGCGGTCGGCTAGACGCGCCCGCCTCATCTTGTCATTCTCTTTCTTACTCACGCAGCAGCACACACGCCGTGCCCACGCCACTCGTCGCTCATCTTCTAACGGCGGCGCCGCATCGGCAAGGCCGCCCATGTCGTCCGTCTCCGACGAACGGCCGCCTTCGCGATCTCACCCCATCTCCTTCTCTCGGTGCAAATCGACTCACACGCATCTGTAAGATCGCCGCGCCACACTCGCCTGCATCCGTAGCTTCCTCGTAGTTTTGTCTCCAGCCACCGCGCATGCCCTGCATCGCCGAGCGCAGCGCCATCTTCTCCGACGAGATCGCCGCCACCGAGACCTCGCCTCCTCTCTCTCGGTTCTCACTCATACACACACGAACACACACACGCATCTCGCTTTCTCTCGATCTCTCACTCACCTTGTTTTTCGTCGTCGCCGCCGACCGCCGTGCTCCCGGAAGGCCTGCCGAGGGTGCTTGGCGTCTGGTGTGGTTGTCGCCGCCGCTTCGCTGGCCACTCCGACGATCCACACCGAGCTCCCAGTGGCTCGGTCAAATTTTTAAGAATTTTCAGTTCTCAGATTGCCACATTTCAACATTTTTATGATTTTATTTGTTGGATTGTAGGTCTCAAGAATCAACAGTATAAATCAATGGCTACCAATATACATATTTTTGTATATATTATTTCAAGACACAAAAGAATTTAATGAGGAATGGAGAAGGATATAACCTTAGTGATTCTGCTTGTTTTGCTTAATGAAATATTGTTGGTGGTTTTCCTTCCGCTGTCTTTGTCAGATTTGCAAAGTGGAGAAATGTGGATTCATTGATTAATAAAGCATGAGAGGAAAATGAGTGAAAATGGGTGTTGTATTGAAAATTCACATAGGATTCTTAGAGATGAAATGATGAGGTTTGAGAGAATGATTATATAGGAAAAGTGGAATATTCTCGAGGAATAAAATGATGTGGTTTGATTAGATCATTTATCCCATATAAAAATATCTAACTCGATTTATAATCAGATTCATTCTCCGACATTCGCTTAAATTTTCTCGCTCGAAAATAAAATCGAAACTTCAACGATTATAAAATTTAATAATCGCTTTAAATTAAATCTCGATTTAGCTAAATAAATTAGTAAATCAAATTTTAAATTTTTCGGCTATTACATACCATCCTCTTAAAAAATTTCGTCCGAAATTTGCTTTCTTTGGAAAAGATCTAGGTATTTCTCATTCATAACTGATTCTAATTCCCAGGTTGTTTCTTCTTGTCTATGGTGTCGACATAGAACTTTTTCACCGGTATTTTCTTGTTTTTTTTTTTGATATGTCGGTCCAAAATTTTCGTAGATAATTCTACACGACTCATATTGTTATCATGACAATATCCATCGGTGATATCACATGATTTGGGTTATGTATGTACTTTCTAAGTTGTGAAACGTGGAACACATTGTACACGCTCCCAAAGCTCACGGTAATGCCACCATAAACTATTGGTACTATCCTTTCAAATATTTCATGGGTTCTACGAAACGTGGTCGCAGCCTTCCCTTTGATTTGAATTTCACGATTCCTCTTAACGAGAAAAATCTTCAAGAAAACTTTATTTCCTACATCAAGATATAATTACGTGTGACGTTTGTGGCATCGACTTACATCGGTGCCTTAGACTTCTTTAATTGTTGGCGATATATCTCACAATCTCGATCATTCCTTCCATATAGTCGTCCTAATAATCTTCTTTCTCCCACTTTATCCCAAAGAAAGTGGTGATCAACATTTCTTTCCATAAAGCGCTTCGTGTGGGGTCATTCAAATAGTTGCTGATTAGCTCGTTGTTGTATGCGTAATTCTCATGTTGGTAACACTTGTTCTAAATTTTCTCATCTATCCAAAACAATGATCCTCAATATATCTCAAGCGTTTGGATGGTCCTCTCGCATTGTCTAACCGTTTTGGGTGAAACACGGTAATGAAATACAATTGAGTTCTCAATTCGTTGTAAGCTCATCCGAACTCGGATGTAAATTTTCAATCTCTATCGACGTGATAGTCTTTAGAACTCCTTGCAAACGATGATTTCTAATGTACAATTGTAGTAATATACCTGATCCGTATATTATTAGGATCGGTAAGCAATACGTGCTCTTGGTCAACGATCGATGATAATCTAATTAGCGGTATTTTCTTTTAGTGATTTGGGTAGCCCAGTATAAACATCCATGGCTATATCCTCTCATTTCTATTCTGGTATGTCCAGCGATTGTAGGGTTCCATACGGTGACTGGTGGAGTGTTTTCACTTGTTGACACGCCAAACAACGCTTACTGAACGAAGTTATGTCTCGCTTCATTCCATCCCACCAAAATTTCTCCTTAAGATCTTGGTATATTTGGTGCTTCTGGGATGTGCGGTGTAAGACGCCTCATGGGCTTCTCTCAAGATCTTACTCTTAAGCCCTTCGCCTTTAGAAAATACACACTCACATCATATAACATCATATGTTACTACTCTAAAATCCTTGTGGTCATTATTCTCGATTTTGGCTTGACTTCCTCCGCTTTATCGCTCTTCATCGAGGATCCAAAATCCGAGTTTTAAATGGATTGCAATCAACATTGCAATACTGACCTTATATCGCCTCAAAGCGGCTCTATAACTTTGATGTTAATCCTCCAAATTCATTTATAAGCATCTCCTCACGACCGAGGGGAATCCCAAACTAGGGTGGATTTACGATTTAAGGCATCGGCTACAACATTGGCCTTCGGTGATAATTGATACCACATCGTAATCTTTCACTAGTTCTAACCATCTACGTTGTCCCATGATAAGATCTTTACGTCAAGAAATATCAGGCTTTTATGGTCGAGATAGATCTCACATCTAACTCCATAGAGATGGTGTCTCCAAATCTTTAATGCATGTATGACCGCTGCTAATTTTAGGTCGTGCATAGGATAGTTCAACTCATATAGGTGTAATTTCCTTGAAGCATAAGCAATAACTCTGCCTTCTTGCATCCGAACACATCCTAGCCCATTCTTCGAAGCATCCGTAGATTGTGTACTCGATCCGCCTGGGCATCGTGAGTATAGGTGCCGTTGTCGAGAACTCCTTCAATTTCTGAAACTAGCTCACACTCGGCGGTCCAGTGTACTTGATTCTTTTCTCAACAATTGGGTCATAGGTCGGGCTATCATTGAAATTCATTCGATAAATCTTCGATAGTAGCCGGCAAGTCCTAAGAAACTCCGAATTTCATTCGGGTTCTTTAGTGATTCCCATTCTCGAATCAGATCAATCTTCGAGGGGTCTACTTTGATTCCCCCGACGGACACAATGTGACCAAAAAAAAAATGTCACTTCGCTTAACCAAAACTCACACTTGCTAAACTTGGCGAAGAGTTGATCTTACCTCAACGTTTAAAGATGATCCTCTAGTGCTCTTCGTTCTTGGTTATTCTTGGAGTATATTAGGATATCGTCTATGAATACTAAGACAAATTTGTCTAAGTATGGGTGAAATGCCCTATTCATGATATCCATAAATACTGTCGGGGTATTTGTAAGTCCAAATGGTATAATGATGAATTCGAAACGACCATACCTTGTACGGAAAGCCGTTTTAGGTACATCTTCGGGTCAAATCCTTAGTTGATGGTATCCCGACTCTAGATCTATCTTTGAAAAGACTCCTGCTCCCTTAAGCTGATCAAATAGACCGTCAATTCGGGGAAAAAGATATTTATTCTTAAGAGTTATCTTGTTTAACTCCCGATAGTCTATGCACATTCTCAGTGTACCATCCTTTTTCTTCACAAAAAGGACAGATGCTCTCCATGGAGATACACTGGGTCTAATGAAACATAACTCAAAGAGTTCTTGCAGTTGGATTTTCAATTCCTCAAGTTCCTTCGGTGCTATCCGGTATGGGGCTTTCAAACAGGAATAGAACCTGGTTCAAGGTCGATCGTGAACTCGGTCTATCGGTTTGGCGGTAAATCCGGTAGTTCATCTGGATACACATCGGGTTACTCATTTACGATCGGGACGTCTTCTATCCTTCTCTCATTCTGATCTTCCTCCTGGAGATAGACGAGGTAGACATGGTTCTCGGTCTTGTTCAACAACGTCCTTGCTTGTAGTGCGGATATAATTTGGGACTCTTCTTTCCATGTTGATCCCGTGAAAGTCTATAGGTTTCTCTCCGGATATTGAAAAAAATTTCATTACATTACGGGATGGTCGATCATGTTGGGTCAACCAATCCATTCCTAGGATTATGTCCACATCATCATAGGTATGACGTGAAGGTTATCTCGTCAAGACCTTAAGTGAGCCTAGTCCAAGTTCTGGGTTCGAGCATATGTGGGTCACCGTTTTATGCCTCCCATCGAGAAGATATTCTCATTATTTGTTCAGCTGCTAGATCTAATCCTAAGTTCTCTACGCATGCTTCAAAGAATAAAGAACGCGAGGTGCCAAGATCAAACAAGAGGATAACAGTAATCGAATAGTGTTCCCATACCTTCCAAGTTTCATTGGTTCATGGCGGCTCCCGCGGAACTCCCTTTATTGGTTGAGCGCGAGGCCACGGCTTGCATGTGGCGCTGTTGTTGATGATGTTGTTGTTGCCGCCGCGGTTGCTTTTGCCGTTGTTGTTGTTGGGGTTGTCGATGCTGCTGCCGTGGTTGTCGCCATTGTTGTTGTCGCCGCCCGTGGTTGATATGGTCGCTGATTAATTTGGAAGATCGCATCGGTTTGGTTCTCGAACGGTTGAGCTTGATAACCCGGATCGGCCGGACTCGGTTGGGCACATCGGGCGGCCATTTCCATGGCGTATCCTGTGGCGCTCGAGTAGTGGCCCTTCCGCCACACTGAAGCATCCGTCATTTGTAAATGCGCATGCCCCATTGTGACTCCTATGGCACTTGGGGCATACTGGGAGCCTCACAAATTCGGTTTCCGCCAGCGCGGTACCATGAGGCGTTCATTTCCTTGCTCGTGCCCAGATGACACGTTGTTTCCTTGCCATGGCCTCCTGTTGGCCGGCCGATGTTGGATCCTCGACTTTGTGGGGTCCTTCCCACTTCCTTTTTCCACGACCCCCTTGGTGATTCGGGGGATGTACAGCGAAAGTCCTGTCCTCAGGCATAGCAACCTCAATGTCCAATGCCCGACTGAGGGCCTCACGGTAAGTCAGATTTCCGTGACCAGCTAGCGACACCCTGATCTCGTGGTGGAGTCCCGCCCGAAACTCCTCAGTCCTCTTTGCGTCGGTGTCGACCAACTGAGGCGTATACCGCGACATCTCGCAGAATGCACGGTCGTAATCTGTGACCGTGGTCTTTCCTTGTCGCAGGTTGTAGAACTCATGTTCTTTCTTCTTACGGTAGCTCTTAGGAATATACTTCTCGTACACTTCCTTCTTGAACTCTTCCTAGGTGTAAGCTTCTAGTTCCTCTTTATATAAGGTCTTTCTCTTTACCTCCCACCAGAAATCGGCGACACCAGTCATTTGCAAAGCAACGCATGACAAACATTCTTGAGAGGTGCAGTGAAGGAAATTGAAGGTTTGCTACAGCGCACGAATCCATAGTTCCACATTCACTGGATTCCCAATCCCATTGAAGGTTGCCAGATTCTATCTAAGGATTAGCTCATTAATCCTTCTTGCCGGTATTGGTGGTAGAGGGATGTCCTCTCCTTCGGGTGTAACCTCACGGTGTTTCCTTCTCGTCGGCATTCTATACTTCTTAAATACACGCAATCAAGTATCTTCTTATGCCATAAATGTATTAGCACGATATATATATATAGTCATACGCGTAAGTCTAGCACATCGTCGAACATCATATAATACGACATCAAAACCAATGGATCTCGATGAGCTATCATCATATCAAATTAAATGCCTCTACGAGGATTTTCATCTGTTTTGAGATTTACAAAATAGGGCTGTGCACGGAGTATGATATTCCCAAACTAATATCAAGATCCTCCACGCACCTAATCACGGTGCATGCATAAATATATAAACGCCACCGATGTCATCAAAATAGGGTTCATGTCGAAACGACTTATCGCTTCGCGATGCATCACAAGATATACAAAAGTATATAAACAAAATACTATCTAATCTTAAGAACTAGATCCATAATCGCCTGTGGTATAAATAGGGCTCAGCGTGTCAGAGTCAAGACCGGAAGTATGGGTACTATCAATTTCCTCCATTTCATTTTCAGCAGCAGTCCTCTCGTGGTCCTCCTCGGGTCCTACTCCTCTTTGACCTCAAAGATTGAATCCTCTTTGACCTCAAGATTGAATGTGGAGTCACGCCTCCGATTCTAACGACTCTAGCTTCTTCCATAGCAGCCTAAGTCTCGTGGATCTCACCATGATCTCCTCATAGGTAGTGGTGGAAACGGAGAAGCAGCAAGACGGACACGGCCCTCTCACGGTGTACAATTAGGCCATGTGGATCGTCAACTTATAGTATCGCGGCACGTGGGTTCGTATGCGTGACGGTTGCACTAGGAAATGCCGGTAGGTAGAGGTGGAGTCTTGGCATGGAATGATCGACAACGATGGTCCGGGCGAGCAATGATGGGATGGAATCTACCGGTGGTAGGACCGAAATGTGAGTGTCGGGGACGGAAAGGTCCAGCCTCGAACATGCTCCCCGCCACGCCCGCATAAGAATACGATTCTATCGATGCCAAACAAATGCCTGGGTGAAACCACTCATAATTTCATCATGCCGTATATTTCGCCGTGAGATACGGTCCGCAGGTGCAGCTCCGATACCATGAATACATAGTTCGTGGTCGACGGACGTAGCAAGTCTACCTCAAGATCGAAGCTCTCGGCGATGATATATGTATTCGGATGATATCTCGCGTGTATACCGCCTGGGTGGCGATTGCAATCACCGGAGTACACCGTCAGTAGTTTGACGTACTACGGCATGTGCAGCAGCCCGCTGATGCATGAAGTGCGTTAAGAACTTACCGACGCCGTCTTTTCAAGATATCCGTAGGAATGGTAGAACGCACCACCTTCTCGACGTGGGTTTTATAAAATAAAAGACTTCTAGTCGTAAAAATCGTCCGAACCACAATCTTATATCCTATATTCCTAAGTTCTTATGAAACTACTTTCATAGTTTGGTCTTGGAAAGGATCAGATGATCTCTTAGGATAGAATAGACTTTCAATGTCTAGCCTTCTGTAATGGCTAAGTGGTCACCATTTCTCATTGGGTTATGAATTCCTTATTTCCATTCGAATCATAACATTTGATCATATGCGTTCCCTAAAGACTCAAAATTCTATCTTTCTTTTATACATACCTCTTAACGTTATGCTTTGATTCTTCATTATCGCCACGATAGCAATAAGACGATAGTGTTCAAATTCCTTCACATAGAGAGGTTGTGATTCATAGCAAGGCGAACCTCCGCTATGCAATCGCTTTGTCATCATAGACTGTCGCGTTGTCATCCTCGCATCCGTCCGTATCGGATTCTTATAATTTCTATGTTCTCGCTCTTCCTTAGTATTCCGCTCAATCGGGGATACCTTATGTTCTCATACTAAGCTCGGCGCAATAGGGATCATGCGCCTTAAGAGTCTATGTTCTCATAGGAAACATACTCATTTACATTATGCCTCTAAGATGCTTTCAGATATAAGAGTAAACACAACTCATAACATATATTGTGATAAAAGGTATTCTCATATCATTCCTTTATCAATCTCTCGACTTTTCAACTCTTTTCAATCTACAACCGCTATTTTGAAAATAACTTTTCAATTTCAATCATTCTTTTTTTTTTTTTAAATCATTGGAAACAACAACTCCATTTGAAAATGTTGAGACTTTTCTCCTTTCAAACATATTTCAACCTTCAAAACCATGCGACTTTTGTAAGTCCATTTCATATTTCATAAACTTCCATCATTTCAAAACAACCTTCACCATTTCAAAGCAACTTCCACAATTCTAAACAACTTCCAATTGAGATAATTACCTTCTTCCTCGTTGAGCAGGACGACGATGGAGTGCGATTCGATGGCGGCCAAATACAAACAGCTTTCAAGACTCAACTTTCAATTTAAGATCCAAGGAAAGGGTTTCTAGGTTCGGCGAACAAGTGCTCGATACCATTGTGACGACCGACTTCTCAAAGAATACGGATCATACGGATCGTCACCGGTATGATAAATGCATGGATATATATATATTTAAACCAATACGATTAACCAATCAATTACTAATAAATGCATAGACCGAAGGAATAAGTTGTATCAATACCACCTCAAGTCACGTAGGACATATCAAAAGGTTCAAGGTTCAAATATAACCCAATCGTATGCATTCAAGGAACGAGGTGCGACCTCAAGTTCAATACGATATAAAAGCGCCATAATCAAAGATACCAAACAATATCGAGTTGGCAAAGAATAAACGTGTGAACATGTATATGACGATACATGCTCAAGGTTCTAGAAACCTTTCAATTAAAGCAACACACTACTACCACTCAAAGACCGCCGCACCCATCATCAATCCTTGCTCAACCCGCACATCAAAACGAGATGCAGGCTAAATACAAAAGTACTCAAATGGACTCATTCGAAAACATTTTCTTTGTCAAAAGTTATTGAATCGCCCACAATAGCACGAGGATTTTAGTTAAAAGACTCATGCCTATCAAACATTTTATCATTTTCCAAAAGCGTTCTAATGAACTATTTTATCCATGTTGCTCCATATCGATCATTCATTCATCATTCATTCGCTCATTCATTCACACTATGGAGGTGGCCACCCACACATAGTCGTTTTGACCGATCGAGGTAGCTAACCTTAACACACAACACACGTGTACACAATCCGAGTTAGTCCTCAACTAAGTCGGATCCGATCGTTACCCTTTTTTAACGCTGGTGGACCAACTCATTACCCCTTTTTAACGCTAGGACCAACTCATTCTCATACCACGCTGGATATACCAACCTCGACAGATCACAACAAAACATAAACATTTGGCGATCAATAACGCTCATGGAATAATATTTCATAAAGCTTTTATAAATCATGCTTTGAGATAGATATGCATATCATTTTTGTTTCAAGAGAGCCCACCTCAAGAATTGTCCTTCTTGAAGTACCTACTAGCGATCCTTTGTCGTTTTCGTCCACATCCACGCTGGACCTTATCAACGTAAGAAATATAATTTAATACGTCATTCGTTTCTTTTGGTAAGCATCATTAAGATTCGACAACTCGATGTCTTTTAAGTCTTTGGGTTTTATGATTTTCGTTATTGATACGACTTAGTTAACAATCTATATATCGTCCATTAGGTTTGTCTTGCCATGGCGATATATGACACTTCGTCGTTGCATTCTTCCCTTCTATCGATGTTTCTCCACGTCGTTTCGTATAATTTATGAATCCTAAGTTCATAACTACTTTTCGTCATTTGTTAACGCATATCAACGATTTCGAGTTCCAATACCTCATTCATTACTATCATTTCCTCGTCGCGTTTCTCACCTCACACGTCCCATATATTCTAATAGAGAAACTCATACACATTAAACAATCAATAACTATTTCTCGTAATTCAATCATCATCTAACAAACGTTTATAAATTAAAGTTACTTAAATAAGATTTCTCAAGCATCGGCTTGACATAATCAAATCATAAATTAATTAATTAATTAATTAATTAATTAATTTCTAATTTAATTAAGTAAATCAAAAATTAAAGTTAATTAAATGGATCAATTTAAAGTCCAATAACATTTGATTAATCAATCAAATTAATTTTAATTCATCTTAGATATCCATTAATTAGATTTATTTCAATCACACTTTTGTAACAAATTACAAAAGGTTCATCTCACATAAATAAATCACTTAAAAGAATAATTCTCAATTATCTCTTAACATAATTAATTAATTATGTTATTCAATTTCTAAAAATTAGACTTTATTCAATCTAATGAATTTAATTAACTCACTCTAAATAATCGATATTTAGATTATTATTTAATTAATTAAGTAATCTCAAAATTTAATTATTAGAATTAAACCTCATATTTAAATAATATGGAATTAATTCAATCCTTAATTTAATTTAATGGATTTTAGAAGTAATTATTTCAAGTCCACTATCCATTTATATACTTAGCCCAATATTTAAAATAAGTCCAAGCCCATCTCCAATTAAACTAAAGAGTCCATCTTTTATTTAATTTCAGAGCCCATATTAATATTATTTTGAGCCCAAACTCTGCCCATTATCTCAAGCCCAAAGATATAAAATTTCCAGCCCAAAATTCAACTTAAAACCAAGCCCATCCTAATAAATTTTCAACCCACTGAATAAGGCCCAAACTGTAATATTCCAAAGAAACGAATATACGACATACGGTATTCTAAACCCAAATTGTGGTTTTGCAGATATTATCTTTTTACGACATCGAATCTTGTGATTTCGACACGATATCGTTATAACGAATTCCTTTCATAATTCACTAAGGATTGTGAATTAAAGGAATGAAATATTACGAAATGATTCGTCAATATATTTTAACGCCGACACGATCGAACGCCGCCTTTTCATGAAATTTTCTCGGCGGTGAAGCTTGGAATTAATTTCCATCTTAATTCCTTTATTAAAAGGGATATACTTATTTAGTAAGTATGAACTCATCGCACCATTTTGAGATGAGTCGATTTTGAACGCTTTTGAGACGTTAACGCCAACGCCTGAGACGTTTGTAATTTGAGTTTAATGCTCGTGAAATTATAATAATTAATTTCCTATTAATATTTTATATAATTTCAGTATTATTAATTATTAAAATCGAATTTTCAGTTATTAAAATTGATAATTGATATTGAAATTTTCAAAACCCTAAGTTTATAAACTTTGGTTTTTCACATGAAATGACACTATTAAATTATCATATGGTATCTAAACTTTATAATATGATATATATGAGTGTTATTAAGCTATGAAATCAGTTTTGGAGCATTAAAACTCGATTCTCAAGACAATTATAATTTTCAAACCTAATTTTCAAATTAGGGTTTCTTATGCCTAAATTAATGCTATAATTTTATTCTATGCTATTATTCAATATCTAAATCATATATTATGATATATATGTGTGTATTTGGATCGAAAATAGCATGAGTATCAATAATAGGTGTAAATTGTATTTTATTCCTATTTTCCCATTTATTATCTAGAAATCGATATTAAGCAATATGTCGATTTAATTATTTTTACGGTCAGATTATATATCTATGACCTATACTATGATTAATACATAGTATTAATGTAACAAAAATTAAAATCAGCCTTGAACCCCATAGCCGCCGCCCATCATCACCCCAACAAAGGCATGCACTCCATCTTTATTGTGACCAATACATGCACACCTAGCCAATGATAACTACACTCATCATTTTACTACACTACTCCTATTGGTGATGTGTGTGCAGCCGTAGGTTGAGAGAAAGGAGTATAGGGAGCTCTCCCATGCCTCTCATTATACTACCATCACAAAACACTACAACCCCATTTTCTCCACTCTCTCAAAATCTGCGAAGAAAGAAAAAATTTGAGAGCCCTCTCCATTTTCGAACAGCCTTTCTTCTCTTCTTCCTCATTTTTCTTCCAAACCTTGATACTATATTGTTTCTTGTGAACCTATATCATATCTAAGGTAATACAAGGTCCTTAGCACCGATTTCATCCTCCATTTATTCATGAAAATCAAACTGCTTTTATATATATGTATGTAATTGTGTTCGAATGCTATATGTATGTATATGTATGTTTTAAATGTTCTAGAGCATGAGATATATTGTTCTTGATGATTTATATTTCCAAGTATGTGAATATATGTTAGAATAAGCATATGGTATTGTTTATTTAATTTTGAATGGATCTAGCATGTACATACAATTTTCAACCATAGAACATGTTCAAAATAATTTTTCAAGATATTAAAAATGCATATGTGATGACCGATTATTTCTTGAACATTTTAATGATGAAATATTGATGTATGTTATGATTTAAGGCTATGGTAGGTTAATTAAAATTTTTGGAAAACCCTAGCTATTTATTTTAAAAATACCGTGAGCTATTTGAATAAATACCTTGGTGTATAATTTTTGTTTTAATCATATAATGACATATTAATGCTTTAATGTATTGATTATATGTTATATGATTTAATTAGAATTTTTGAAAATCAAATGCATGATTTTTGAAAAATACCGTGAGCATGCTATATGTATATGTTGATGTATGATTTTATTTTTGAACATGTAATGGTGTTTTAATGCTTGAGTATATTATTTATGCATTGTGTGAATTAATTAGAATTTTGAAATCATTTACCTATTTAAATCAAATGTTTCGAAAGCTACAAGCTTATGAGGTGATGATTTAATTAGTTCTGATGATTATATGATGTTATATTAATATACTATAGTGTATAGACATAGTATATAATTATTCGAATTTTGAAAATCAAATAACATAAAGAATCAAAAACCGAGAGCTCTTGAGTCCATATGGTGATGATTCAAATGTTTTTGGTTGATGTTATGATGTTACAATGTTATAATATAATGTTTATTGATGTTGGAATTTATTTATAATTTTAGAAATTGTTTGCTATTTATTTGGTAATTATCTTATTATTACCGTGAATATTGTTACATATTGTGAAATAAATAGTTATGATGAACTATGGGTTATATAAATATTATATACTGATGTTGGGATATTATTATAAGTATATATCAATTTTGGGAATTTTGGATGATTATTCCTATTTATTTAAATTACCTAAAATATATATATATATATATAAATAAATAGCAAACAATATTATATGAATTTCATAAATTTATATTCTGGACCATAGTGTATAATAATGCACTATATGAATTTAGAAAATTTTTCAAAGGTCAATTGACATTTTAAGTTAATTATCGAATTTTCGATAATTAATAAGGATTTAAAATCCTTTTAAAACAGTTTATTAATGAAAATTTACTAAATTAATATTCTGGACAGTTTTAAATTTTACAAAATTTTATAAACATAGATTGTTATGTTGAGACAAACGCTCATTTTATAACGCTTTAAATACCAAAATACACTTTTATTTATAAAAGGGTTATTAAAATGCGAAAATAATTATAAGTCCTCGATTTACAAGGTAAATCGAGCAATAGGACTTTACGCTTTCAAATTGATCAAATTCGATTTATAAAACAAAATTGTAAGAAATTACTTTTAAAAGTCAAAATCGCCGACTTTGTCGACTGTCGACTTCGCCGACTTTTCAAGTCAAACGCACGATTATATACGCTTATAAACACGTCAAGACGCCGAAGATATACTAATTGAGTATGATAATTCATTAGTAAGAAAAGATTTCACAAATGAAATCCATATATCGAAAACGATTTATATCGCCGAACGATCTCGAGGAACCAGAAAAGTCAATCGATACGACAGAGACGCATCAATCCACTAAGGAATTCACCTACATCGATATGAAATATCAAGTTTATCTTAGTTTCGAAAGTCTCGAGAGACTTGAGCGACGCACTAAAGCCTCGCCAGAAAGCGCGGACGCAAACGCAATGACTCGGATTTTGACGAATCCAACTAACCTAGACTTTACAACGAACCATAGTCCGTGGGCTTCCTTTCTTACCTCAAAATGTGGGCTTTATCTTCAAAAATATGACTTTATCATCATACCAAATGAATTTATTTACAAGACTTATACTACAACCTGCTTATCAAATGTTTTACCGCATTACACCGCCAAAAATATTTCGCTTTGTGTATGGATCCTATCTCGTTGCTCGGGTAGGCCGTGAGACGGTCGAACTATTATATCAATTGTTGTGGTAGCGCCCAACCTTTTAAAGTCGGGTCCCGTCTTCGATGACAAATGCCCGGCTAGGATTGGCGTGAAGGTTGGAACTACCGTGTTAACATATGCTTGCAGAGAGTGATCGCAGATCGTACGGGATTACGGTCACGGCGTCAGACGGGAGGCCCCTCTCGACGCTATTATTTATTATTATTATGTATTGTGACTATGAGATACGGACCATACACACCAAGAAAATGCTCTACCGAGCTATGTTTCTACTTAATCGAATGATTTGGTAAGCCAAGGCATTTTAACTAAAACCCCGCGACTTACTCAATATTGGGGCGTAATCTAAATCTATCAAATGTTTTCGGCATGAGTCCACTAAGTGCAATTTCAGACTTAGCCCCGCATGTTTGTTTTTAAATGTGCGTTGAGCTCTGATGGTGATGATGGGGAAAGTGTTGAGGAGTCCAAAGGTCCTCGACCGATTTACTTGAAATTGTGGTTTATACCTCAATGCATATCGTCATATATGTATTCACACACTTTCCGCCGCTACACTCGAACTCCCTTATTTACGCTTTATGTTTTAAACTATTGAGGTCCATCGGATCGTGCCAAGTTTGGGGTCCGATGGCTCAAACCTTTCAAAACAATATAACATCATCTCATATTCGCTCAAGCATGTTAGCTTATTGTTACGCTTTCCATTTTATTCATGTAACCCCTAAAGTACTACTCCTAAGATTAGTCGCCTCCAAATCCGGGTTGGTCCGGAATGGGTCGTGACACAAACACAATTAATTAAACCAATCATTTTCGCCCATATATTAATTCGCAAGAGCCCATATAATTTAACTAAAATTAAGCCCAAGAAGGTAACCTTACATCGAACCCAAACAACATTTTTTTTCCGCCCAACTCTCAAAATACAAGGCCCACCTTTTTTTCTTTTTCTTCTCGCCCATTCTCATTAAAAGAAGCCACCCAATATAAAATGAATTAAACCTAAACCTACAACTACAACTAACGGAACCCCTAGCACCACCGCATCCCCACTCTCACGCCGCCTCATCCTCCGCCACACACAACACACACATAGATGCCGCCGCCGCAGCAGCCTTCATCTCCCAGACACGCCGTCGGTCGGCGAGACGCGCCCGCCTCATCTTGTCTCTTCTTTCCTTACTCACGCCCACACACACACGTGCCCACGCCGCCTCCGCTGCTCATCTTCTAACGGCGCAGCGCCGCCGTCGGCAAGGCCGCCCATGTCGCCGCCTCCGCGAATGGCCGCCGTCGCGATCTCGCCCCATCTCCCTCTCTCGGTGCAAATCGACCACACGCATCTGTAAAATCGCCGTGCGCTACACTCGCCTGCATCCGTAGCCGCCTCGTAGTTCTTGTCTCCAGCCACCTGTGGCGCCTGCACCAGCCGAGCCATCACTATCTTCTCCGACGAGATCGCCACGAGACCTCGGCCCTCTCTCCTCTCTCTCGCCTCACTCATACACACACGACACACACACGCATCTCGCTTTCTCTCGATCTCACCGCTTGTTTTTCGTGTCGCCGCCATCGCCGACTCGCCGTGTTCGGAAGGCCCTGCCGAGGGTGCTTGGCGTCTGTGGTGGTTGTGCCGCTTCGCTTGGCCACCCGACGACCCACACCGAGCCCCAGTGGCTCGGTCAAATTTTTAAGAATTTTCTTAGGTTCAGACGCCACATTTCTACATTTTTATGATTTTATTTGTTGGATTGTAGGTCTCCAAGAATCAACAGATAAATCAATGGTTACCAATATACATATATTTGTATATATTATTTCAAAGACACAAAAGAATTTAATGAGGAATGGAGAAGGATATAACCTTAGTGATTCGCTTTGTTTTGCTTATCGAAATATTGTTGGTGGTTTTCCTTCCGTTGTTATCGGCAGATTTGCAAAGTGGAGAAATGTGGATTCATTGATTAATAAAGTACGAGAGGAAAATGAGTGAAATGGGTGTTGTATTGAAAATTCACATAGATTCTTAGAGATGAAATGATGAGGTTTGAGTGAATGATTATATAGGGAAAAGTGGAATATTCGAGAATAAAACGATGTGGTTTGATTAGATCATTTATCCCATATAAAAATATCTAACTCGATTTATAATCAGATTCATTCTCCGACATTCGCTTAAATTTTCTCGCTCGAAAATAAAATCAAACGCCAACGATTATAAAATTTAATAATCGCTTAAATTCAAATCTCGATTTAGCTAAATAAATTAGTAAATCAAATTTTAAATTTTCGGCTATTACATCTCCCTTCACCCGGACGCACGATCGATCGCGAACAGTTCGTAGGTCAAACAACTGATCAGAACCCTGTTCACAAGTCAAGTGTACACAACCCTAACTAGGATTCCCTTCACCTCTAGCTTAGATCCAATTGTAATATTTTTCCCCGCCCTGTGCAACCCGAATGGACATATACAAAACATAAAACATTTTCGCGCATAATATCGCATCTCATCATTTGCGTAAAAAACAAGAAAGTAATAACAAGAAATGATTTTCCAAGAAAGCTTGTAAATGGTTTTGATAAGAAAGCCCACCCCGAGAACTTATAGTTCTTACGCCACTTAGTTCACTTTCCGCTTTCTTTCTCCTTCGAAAGGTGACCCTTTTCAATCGTGAGAAACGAGGTTTAGTACATCGCTTATACTTTTCGATAATCATCGATCCAAACAACGGACTTACATTAATCCTTTTAACGCCAAGGATCCTATTATCATACTTTAACCACTATCATGGGCGTCGCGTTTCGAAGAGATATAATATCATATTCTTTCATTCTTTCCTTAGTTCAAATTATTCGCCGAACGCATTTAACCTTATTTTCATAGCTAACTTCAAACGCCCTAACTTTACTTCTCAGCCTACATACATACTTAATTTCTAACGTATTCACATTCATATCCTCTTACGTCTCTACTTTTCACGTATCATATCATATGATCCACATATCACAAATCATGAGACATCAAAATTCTTCATGTCACCATTTTTGAAAATTTCAATATATTTTTTGAAAATTTTAATTAATTACATAATATTCACCATATACAATTTGTACACCACTATTTCATGCTTTTTTGATTTTCAAAATTATTATCTCATAATATTCCATATTTTTCAAAAAAATTTCACATAAAATCATACAATTTTAACACGAATAACTATCATTATTTCATGCTCAAAACAACAATTAAATTTCATGTTCATCAACATATAACTTATACTCATTTTCGGTCATAACATAATACTTTTAATATATACTTAACTTTGTACTAAAATCATAATTCATGCTTATAAACGTCATATAAACGTATCTAATTAACAACGCAAACATATAGCATACTTTTTCACGTACGTCATATAATTTTCGAAAGCATGTAACAAAACATATCATATATGAATTCCTAATATTTTTGCATGAAATAATAAGAGGTGTAGGGTTTCTAACCTTCTAATTAGTTTTGATCAACGTCGGCGACGTTTTTCTCTCTAAGTTTGAAGAGAGCTTTGGAGAACACTCTCTATTTTTTTTTAACTATTTTTCTCTTTATTTCTTCCTATTTTTCGGTCATATGGTATGGTATAGGGGTGGTCTCCTATTTATAGAGTTTATAAAGTTGTATTAATCATTACTTTATAAAATATCTTAATATAAAGTCAAAATTACAACCCTTTTATCTCATAAATTTTCATCCATATGAGTTGTATATTAGACAATTTTGATCTTATCCTATACTTTAATTATTCATCATATCTTATCTTCTTAAAATTATAACATATTTGGTGTAAAATCAAAATACAACTCATACCTTATCTTTTAAAATTTTCGGCCATCTCACTTATGTATGAGATAATTATTTTGTTGTTTTCTATAGTTTATTATGTTATTTTATTATTTAATTAATGTATCTTATAATTATCACCAAATAAATAAGTTATCACTTTATGTGGTGTGTGTTTTTCGTCCCTTCTAGGTCCTTGCGATAAGTTTTTAATTTTTTCTATATCATATACTTTAATATTATCATATAATAATATCACATTTTAAAAGTCAACATTTTCAACATAGGATAAGGTGTCATTATCATAAGGTTGGAAATTAATTTTTCTAACCTTATAAGTCAAAGTTTTTGGCTATATCATTCCAAAACCATAGGTTACTTGTTTGATTTGATAACCATCTCTACTTTACACCTAATATCATGCTATTATCATAATCATATCCTCTTATTAATTAAAGTATGATATTTTTATCCATTTCACACATAAAAAGTCTAAATTTTCGGTACTTATAGTAATATTATGCCAAATATTTTATTTTTCTCCAATTAATAGCTATGTGACATAATATAAATCTTAGATGATAAATTAAATCATAGGAAAATTAATTAAGATCAATTCTATGTACTAAAGTAAAGTTATCGGCTAATAATTCGAAATTAAGATTAAATTATCAAACTTTTATTCTTTTCATAACCAATATTATTTTCATGAAGAATTACATAAATATAATGATATTATATCATAACATAAATTTTGAAACATTCTTAGCAATTTTCAATGTTTCAAAATTGTGGTTTTCTAGAGATAAATTTCAAAATTTTCATTCTTTACCTTATTTTATAAATTTCGAAATTTATATAATACCTAGGAGATAAGATTGATCTAGAAATCATGATATTTATCAAGTATTAAAATTTGTGCATTTAAATAAATTATTTAATATAAATATCACATAAAATCATAGGTTTCGAAAATTACATAAAATAACACATTATTTTCGAAAACTATGCAAGCTAAGATCCAAAATATTATCTCCTATGATATTTATCACATTTCTACATATTTCTAAGAGATAAACATTATCTCTTAATTAATCATGACCTTATCTTATCTTTTATAAAATATCATAGATACTTATCTCAAAATGTCATTTTCCAACCTTATCACATACACCTCATTTTCGAAAATCATGCTTGGGTGTACAAGATATTTATCTTATCATATACTATAAGATAAACATGACAACTCATCACATAAAATCAAGTGATCACATATTAAATCACAAATTAATCACTTATTACCTAATATTTTCGAAAATTACCAAGAAAATAGAAAAATATTTCTTTTTCTTCCTTAGTGTAATACTTGGCTAAATAATATCCCATATATACTTAAGAACATATTTATTCATATTTAAAATTTATTTTATTTGAATTTTTTTAAAAGAAAATTCAATTTACTCAAAATCGTCAATTACTGACGTTCATTTTCGTACTTATTTCCTTCATAACATTCATTCTTTTCAAGCTTTCCCCAGCCCCTTCTCATCAATGGACTCCTGACGTATACGAAGGAGTGCGGTTCGTTCATTTGATTACTCATGCTTATTCCAAAGCATTACTAGAATGAGATGTGAGACAAGAAAAGCACGTGATCTGTATATTTGTTTACTTTCATATACCCTATAAATTATTTTCAAAATTTTCAAGCCCAAAAATTCGGGTTGTTACATTCTACCCCCCTTAAAGAAATTTCGTCCTCGAAATTTACGTATTCTCATAGCGTTCTTAATTCCTTCTCCATTTTGCATCCTCATTTTTCCAATGTTGGTATCTCGTACCCTTTTGATCGTTGTATGACCTTAACTATTATTCGTATCGACTCATTTCTAAATCTCCAATCCATATATCTAATATCCTTATGTTTTCTAGTCGTATCTATTCAGCTATCGATTCTTATAGACGGTGAGTCCTATGTCCAAATCTAAGCTTGCTTAACATATGCTAACGTCAGATCTTCTTCCTTCAGTGAAGTAGATTCAGATCCCTTCATCTCGCTTCGTTATGTTCTAAAATACCGCAGATAATCTTATAATATCGTAGTCTTGAAGTTCCCATAGCAATAATATAATCACAAGTATGTTGAAAGCGATTTATACATGTCGGGTGTTCTCGGTCACTTCGCGGTTTGTTGGTTGAGAGCAAAGCCCTCGTCGACGTGGTTCGCCGCATCGCCTTAGCGGTTGGACTTGTCGTGGTGGGTTAGCCTATCTACTCCACTTGTCCTTGTTGTGGACAATTATTTGCATAGTGCCCTTGTCACAAACCTAAAATAGTTGATACGTCCGCCAGATAAGTGCCAGAGTGATACTTACGACATTGTGGGCATTGAGGGCTAGTTAGTTGTCGTTGAGTGTTTCCACCTTGCCCAAAATTCATCAGACGGTGTTGTCTTTGTCCTGAGGCCTATTGCTGCCTTTGATTACCTTGCCATGGCCTCTTTTCAGCCTGGTTATAGTAATTGCCCTTTTCCTTGTTACGACCTTCCTCCCATTTTCTTTTACCCTTGTCTCTGGGCTAAAGTCGGTTTATTTTCCGCAATGCTTCCTCTATGTCCAAAGCTCGACCTAAAGCTTCAAGATAGGTCATCGCTCCATGGTCGGCAAGAGATATCCTAATTTCGTGCCTTAATCCGCACTCTGACTTATCACCATCTTTCACTCCAGATCCACTAGATTCTCGGCAAATCTTGACATATCACGTAATATTCGATCGTATTCTGTTACCGTCCTATTTCCTTGTTTAAGACTGAAGAACTCATTTTCTTGTTTCTTTCTATAGCTCTTTGGAATGTACTTATCATATAATACCGTCTTAAAATCTTCCCAAGTAAATTCCTCCATTTGTTCATTAGTCATAATTTTCCTTCTAGTCTCCCACCAGAAGTTTGCTGAACCCGTTAATTGAAAGGTAACGCAAGAAAGTCTTTCCTGATTCATACAATGTAGGAAATTGAATATTCGTTCTATTGCTCTTACCCTAAGTTCAGCTTCATCAGGGGTTCCAGTTCCATTAAATGTAGGCGGGTTTTGTTTGAGAAACAGTTCCTCTACTCTACGAGGAGGTGGTGGTTGTTGAAATCGATTCCGGAGTTTCCTCTCCTCTCCTACGTCCCAATTCTCTTCTAGGAGGCATTCTTTATTGTTTTAAACAAAACAATTTATCAATATTCAACCATTACTTAGCACATAACATCATTATGCACATAGAATATAACATATCATATTCTTGATATCGTTCCTCCAAAAGTCACGCAACATGTAGCATCAAAATACCTCAATGAGGATTTTTCCATATATATTAGTTTATAACGATTCGTCTTTTCAACTTAGTACATAGCGTGATGTCCTATTTATACCAAAATTTTGACACCACTATACATACTAACTACAAAAGGTCTCTAACTATGTTTTCTTTATACATGCTAACCATATTTATCTACGTCATGACTTACTACATAAGTTTTACTCCATCTAAGTATTCTATGCCCCAAGGTCCCTTGTCAGAATCGTTCTTCTTGCTAGGAAATTTTCCCGTCTCTAGATATGTTTTTGCCTCCTTTATGAGACGATCCAAATCCCTTAAAGAGCGATCGAAGTCTTTTACAGTGTTGGTTTGCTTATTTCTCCATGTGGTGGCTCTCGTCTCCATGTAGGGTTGTGATGGCAATGGTGGCTCTCCCAATCCCCTCGGGCGATAGGATCCTGTCCATTGGCCATTTTCATCTATTTCTTGTACAATCAAGGAACATAACGTGGCCCCTGTATGGAACTTCCGATACAACCATTCCTTTATCTTCTCATGCCGCTCATCCATTTTAGGAAAAGGCCGCCCCATGGGTGCTTCTCCATACACGTTGTATGATATCCGAGTGGCCGATAAACTCGTAACTGCCAGAACCTCCGAAGTTTTCTTTGTAGAAAACATACCCTTGCTATTTCTCTTGCATAGCGTTGCTAACTGCTTCGACAAACCATGGATGAGTCGGATACCATCCAAGTCCGTTACTCCATGGTTATGAGCTTCCATCCATAGTTGTAAGAACTCGTCCAAGAATTGTCCTAGATCAGTGCCTAGTTTGTAGTAAAAGAGTCGATACTCCCTTGTGAGTTCTAGGTCTGAAACATATGTGTTTGTACTCTTACCCGTATTATTCCCATTTCCTGCCATCCGAAAACAGATAGTTCTAAGTAAGTCTGTCTTAAACTTACAAGCAATAGGGGGGGGAAACTTAAATTATCAGGACTTCTTAAGGAACTAAACTTCTTAAAACACAAAGTTTTGTGAACATCCTTTAGCATAAGCTTGTAAACACTTATCACTTATCATTCTAATCCCCAAGTTCATCTATCATTCTAGATTAATTTGCGTAAGCAACAGTCGATTACTTCGCATAGAATTTCAAGTGAAGAAATTGTGTCCTAGGTCGCGACTGACATTCGTTCATTGAAGCTTCCATTCCTTTACGTAGCATTCCAATTCACGTTCGTCAAGTCGAACTTAAAAGCGCTCTAGGTTCTCAAGTTCTCGTGTTTCATCACTACGTTATACATAGAAGAGAATTTCCTATGATCTCGTTCAATCTAAGTTCTTCATGAGACTTAAAGCTCATCTACGTTCTTTTGAAAATCAAAACAATTTCACAATTCAACTTCGTTTCATAAACATACTTTACTGACATATAACTCTATATATGTCTATTATCAATACTCATATACCCCCTGGGTATAAGCTTTAATCTCTTTCAATTTCATCATAACAAAATGATCACATACCAATCGGGTATGAGCTTAAACTTCTTTAGACAAACCACTTGTTTGTCTTATCATCAATGAATTATCAAAATTCAAAGCTATTCACTTTCTCTTTCAACGGCATGTCCACTTTAAAAAACATTTTTCACTAATGCTTCTTCAAAACTTGAACATAACTTTTTCAAAGCTTTTAAAATCATACCTTTACTTTTAGAAAACATCAGAAACTACTTTCCTTGCTGGTTGAGCGTGATGAACAGGAGCGTTGAGCGGTGATGTCTGCTTCATAAAGAGTCTAGTGATTCAAGCTAGACTTTGGATAGAAAGAATATTTTTTGGTTCAAAGCAAACAAACTGCTCTGATACCACTCTGTCACAGCACGGTTTGGCTTATCCATACCGGACCGTGACTTGGGGTTTGGATTAAATAAATATTAAAAGAATAGGGTTTTCAACTCATTTCATCTATGAAGAAATACGGATGTTTCCAAACAGAACGAGATTTAGGATGGGCAAAATAACTTATATAAAGAGTTGATATGAACGTTTGGACAAAACAACAACTCTTACAAAGCTTTCAACAGGAATATCAAGAACTTAACGTAGTAACAAACTATAAAAGAGTTCAAGAGATTGGCAGAGTTCAAGAGATTGGCAATGAATAAACGTGCGAGACATGCATATGGAGATGCATTCCTGCAGCGAACCAAAATATCTTCATACTACTCGACAAAAGATTCCGCCAACTGCCTGTTCCATCACTACCAACCTGCAAATTTAAAAACAAATATGCAGGGCTGGGTACAAAGATGCACTTAGTGGACACATGTAATATTCCAAAGAAACGAACATACGATTACGGTATTCTGAACCCGTAATTGTGGTTTTGCCATATATTTTGTTTCACAACATCGAATCTTGTGATTTCGATACGATATCGTTATAACGAATTCCTTTTCATAATTAACTAAGGATTGTGAATTGAAGGATTGAAATATTACGAAATGATTCAATAATATATTTTAACGTCAAACGCAGATCAAACGTCAAAGATTTCATGAAATTTTCTCGAAAGCAGTGAAGCTTGGAATTAATTTCATCTTAATTCCTTTATTAAATGGAATATATTTATTTAGTAAGTATGAAATTATCACACCATTTTGAGATGAGTCGATTTTGAACGTTTGAGACTTTTTGAATGTCAACGCTCAGAGACGTTTTAAAAATGAGTTTAATGCTCGGAAATTATAATAATTAATTTCCTATTATTATTTTATATAATTACAGTATTAATAATTATTAAAATCGAATTTTAGCACTTAAACTCGATAATTTCAATATTAATTTTCAAAACCCTAAACTTATAAATTGTGGTTTAATCACATGAATGATACTATTAAATTATCATATGATATCTAAACTATATAATATGATATATATGGATATTATTACATTAAAATCAGTTTTGAACCATAAAACTCGATAGTTTCAGTTTTTATAAATTTCAAAACCCTAATTTCGAAACTTAGGTTTTTATTGCATGAAATGTGTAATAATTTTATCCTATGCTATTATTTAATATCTAAATCATATATTATGATATATATGATCGAAAATTACATGAGTATCAATAATAGGTGTAATTTATATTTTTAATCCTATTTTCCAATTTTATTATCTCAGATTTTCAAATTGTGTCTATGTGTTGATTTAATTATTTTGTGGCTTGTATTATATATCTATGAATCATGTATGATATATATAATGTATTATGTGTAAATTAAAAATAAAATCAGCCTTTAACCTCCCCCCCATGCACCGATTTCACACCCTTCCCCATTACACATGATTGCACTTTTAAATTTTGCCCAATACATGGAGAGCTCTTTAAACACTCCATAATCATCATCTTTCCCTTCCCAAGTGCTGCATTATTTGTGAGAGAGAGAGAGAGGGGCGTCGAGAGAGAGGGAGAGAGATATAGGGAATTTTCTCCCATTTCATACCCCATTCTCACTCAACACACTCAACACTCAAAACACATTTTCTCTCCCATTTTTCTGCCCAAGAACCGAGAGCAGCCCCTCCCCCATTTTCAGATTTTCCTTCTTCCATTTCTTCTTCTCCATTCGAAAATCTTAGCACCTTGCATTGTTCTTGGATACTATACCATTCTCAAGGTAATACATGGTCATTAGCACCGATTTCATCCTCCATTTATTCCAAAAATCGAAACCGCTTCTAGATATATATGTATAGTTTCGAAAGTTTTATGTATGTATATGTATGTGTTTAAATATTCTTGAAGTACGAGCTATGGTTATCTATGTTCTTGATGATTTTTATTTACAAAGACGTGAGTATACATGTAAACGAACATAGGTTGTTATATATGAAATGTATGAATGTATTCTAGCCTACGATGATTTTCAACCATAGTATGTATATTGTTATAATTTTCAAAATGGTACAAAATGTTGGATGATGACCAATGCTTCTTAGTATGTTCTAAGCATGTATTATTGATCTATGTTATGATTTAAGACTATGGTATTGATTTAACTTTTTGGAAAACCCTAGCTTAAATCTTGTTAATTCCGTGAGCTACATATGTATGTACCTTGATGTATAATTTTATTTCAAGCTTGTTATGACATATTAATGCTTTAGAACCTCGATTATATGTTCTATGATTTAATTAGAATTTTTGAAAACCATATGCTATAATTTTGAAAATACCGTGAGCATTATAATTATATAGGTTGGTGTATGATTTTATTTTGAACATGCAATGGTGTATTAATGCTTTAGTATATTGTTTATGTATTGTGTGAATTAATTAGAATTTTTGGAAATAAAATACTAATTTAAATCAAATAAGCCTTGAGCTTTGAGCTCTTGAAGGTGATGATTTAATTAGTTTTGATAAATATTATGATGTTATATTACTATACTATAGTGTATAAACATAGTATATAATTATCGAATTTTTGAAAATCAAATACCATTTTGAATCAAAAACCGAGAGCTATTGAGTCCATATGGTGACGATTCAAATGTTTTTGGTTGATGTTATGATGTTACAATGTTATAGTATAATGTTTAATCATGTTGGAATTTATTTGGAATTTTAGAAATTGTTTGTTAATTATTTGGTAATTATCTTGTAATTACCGTGAATAATGCTATATATTATTAAATGAATGGTTATGGTGAACTATAGGTTATATTGGTGATGTATATTGATTTTGGGATATTATACTAGGTATATATCAATTTTGGGAATTTTTGGATAATTATTCCTAATTATTGAAATTACCGTAAGTATATATATGTATATATATTAATAAATAGCAAACAATATCATATGGATTTTATAAATTCATATTCTGGACCATAGTATATAATAATGCACTATATTAATTTAGAAAATTTTTCAAAAGTCATTTGATATTTTTAAACGAATTATCGAGATTTATGATAATTAATAAGGATTTTAAATCCTTTTAAATCAGTTTATTTATAAAATATATGTTTAATTAATATTCTGGACATAATTAAATTTTACAAAATTTTATAAACATAGATTTCTATGTTTGAGACAAACGCTTATTTTATAACGCTTTAAAACCAAAATACGCTGCTTTATTTATAAAAGGTTTATTAATGCGAAATTATTTATAAGTCCTCGATTTACGTGATAAATCGAAAATAGACTTTACGCTTCCAAATCGATCAAATTCGATTTATAAAACGAAATAGTAAGAAATTTCTATTTGAAAGTCAAAATTGTCGACTTTGTCGACCAGTTGTCGACTTCGTTGACTTTTTAAGTCAAACGACGT
Source organism: Salvia rosmarinus (assembly GCA_036937905.1). Lineage (NCBI taxonomy): Eukaryota > Viridiplantae > Streptophyta > Magnoliopsida > Lamiales > Lamiaceae > Salvia > Salvia rosmarinus. The sequence continues at coordinate 165,733 of JAODLM010000760.1, forward strand.
TTACACGATCGATTTAACACGCCAAGACGCTGTAAGATATACTAACCGAGTATGATAATCATTAGTAAGAAAAGATTTCATAAATGAAACCATATATCGAAAATGTACTTATATCGCTGAACGATCTCGATGAATCCAGAATAATTCAATCAGATACGTGTTGAAGACGTATTCAATTCACTAATGAATTACCTACATCGATATGAAATATCGAATTTTATCTTAGCTTTTGAAGTCTCGAGAGACTTGAGCGACGACTAAAGCCTCGCAGTAGCGCGGACGCAAACGCCATGATCGGATTTTGACGAACGATCGAACCCAGACTTTTACAACGAACCATAGTCCAAAGTGGGCTTTTATCTTTAAAATGTGGGCCTTTTCACCCCACTAAAATGTGACTTTACCGTTATTCCAAATGAGTTTATTTACTGACTTATTCTACAATCATAACAAATGTTTTACCGCATCACCGCCAAAATATTTCGCTTTGTGTATGGATCCTATCCGCTTGCCGGGTAGGGTGTGGAGATGGTCGAACTTTATTATGACAGTTATGTCATTTGGGTCGCGCCCAACCTTTTAAATATCGGGTCTGTCGGATGATAAATGCCTAGCTAGGATCGTGAAGGTTGGAACTATACCGTGTTAACATATGCTTGCAGAGAGCGATCGCTTATACGGGATTACGGTCGGTCACAAATGTCGTAGATGGGAGGCCTCCTCTCGACTTTTATTATTTATTATTATTATGTATTGTGACTATGAGATACGGACCATACACACCAAGAAAATGCTCGCCGAGCTATGTTTACTAACCTGAATGATTTGGTAAGACAAGGCATTTTAACTAAAACCCCGCGACTTACTCGATATTGGCAACAGAATTCAAATGTTATCAAATGTTTTCGCATAAGTCCACCGAGTGCAATTTCTTGTACTTAGCCCCGCATGTTTGTTTTAAACGTGTGTTGAGCTCGATGGTGATGATGGGAATGTGTTGAGGAGTCCAAAGGTCCTCGACCGATTTATCTTGAAATTGTGGTTTATACCAATGCATATGTATTCACACACTTTCCGCTGCTACACTCTGAACTCCTTTATTTATGCTTATGTTTATAAACTATTGAGGTCCATCGGATCAGGCCAAGTTTTGGGGTCCGATGGCCTAAACCTTTTCAAACCGTTATGACATTATCTTCTATTATGTTCAAGCATGCTAGTTTATCTTTGTTATGCATCTCTATTATAGCCATGTAACCCCTAAAATACTACTCCTAATATTAGTCGCCTCCGGTCCGGTTGGTCCGGAGGGGTCGTGATAAGTGGTATCGAGCGCTTTTGCTCTTTGTAAACCCAAATCCTTTTATTCTAAGTCTAGATCGAGTCACCGGAATTCCGTAAATCTATCGACTCTCTCAACACTCCATTACATCGAGCTCAACCGGGAAAAGGTAATCGCATTTTTCTCAAACTCATGAAATGGAAAATTTCTACATGATGAGCAAGTTAGAAGAACTTTTGAAAGGTTATGTTATTATAAAAATTTTGAAGTTGAGCAAGAAATTTTTCCAAAATTTTGAATTGAACTAATACAAATGCTCAAGTATCGAGATGGAAGTGTATGGTAGTATCGAGTTGAATGATCAACATGGAATGAATGAATCCATTTTTGATATGTATATGAGTTGATCATTATTGTCATTTTGAAATCGTATTTCCAAAATTTTTCAAATAAGACTTACTTTCCAACTTTCGAAATTTTGTTTATGATGAACTATATGTTATCACGAGACTAACTTAGACTCTAGGAGCATACTCACGTATCGTGAAAGAACATAGAAGTACGAACTTCTTTTCCTTATGCGAACAAAAGAACGATAGGAAGAATGAAAGTGACGATATCCTTGAGCGCGGACAACGAAAGACGAGCGAGAAGGATGAACGAGGACGACCTCAACCTTAAAGCTGAACGACGTCGACACTTCATCGTCACTTCGACATGAGTGAACATCAACACGAACCAGGACATAGATGACACTTACGGCTTTAAAATGTTAAGCCTCGACTTAAGGACCCGAATATGGTAGGCGTATTACATCGACGTACGTCTCGATTTACATTTTTGCACGATCGCGCAAATTTCCTGCACTGCGCAGTAAATTTGTTTTAGCTAGATCTCTCTCGTTAGGACTCCGATTTACGCATGGTTTTCACCTACGTACTCCTAACGCACTGATATTCATTTGTTATGAAGAACAGAATCCATAATTATGTCTCCAGAATACGATAGAGTCTGTTGAACTCTAGCTTAAGTGTTTGATATAAGACAAGGATCTCGTAGCGTATATTAAGATGTTATTAGCTTATATGTATACGTTTGGGTAAGACTAAGAAGGTAAGTTGTGGTATGTATTGTACGTTATGATGTTGCCTACCTTATGGATTGTTTAGTTCTAGCCTAGTTGCTTCTCGTTATGCTATCCTTTCTGTTTTGAGATGACGATAGTTGACTTACGTTAGTTTTAATCGTGGCAGATGGAGGAGATGCGCTATATCGCTAGAAGGAGGTAGGACCTCATGCCCCACCCGAGGAGCTGATGCGCACTATAGGGAATGTTGGATGCGCCGGGAAGACCTAGGCGAAGTCATGCGTACTACCTTCGGTTGTGGAGGAACGCCGAGCCTATAGCGCAACCGACACGATGGCATCAAGAGACCTCGCTATACTCCCTTGTACATGGGATGGTTATGCCGAGAGGTATCGGGAGACTACATTTATCGATTCCCGAGGCTATGATTTGATTGGGGATCCGCCGAGTTCGTGAGTCACCCGACTTATGTGTACAAGATCACTGAGCCGCACCTATGGGACCCTATCTCCTCCACGGAGTACACTTGGCGTGATGAGTCGCCAGAGTGGCTATACCTTGAGGTTCCAAGACAAAGTTGATTCAAAGGATACCCCCTGCACGGATGGACAAGTAAGGGGATGTACGAGGTAGATAGGCAAGACGCCCTAGAGCCTTGGGAGAGCCCGCCTTGCCACCGCAGCTGGACACCCAAGACGTCCGCCGCTACCGCCTTACCACTGCTGGTCCGATCCACCACCACCAAGACGAAGAGCCCTTTTCACGGACAAGCGGATGAGAGTATCGATGCCTTCCTCAAGCTATGACCACCCGAGTATGCTACAGCCCGATCCGCCACAACTACGACTTGTACGCGCGGATAACTTCGGACCCCGCGCGACATACCGATGATGGAAGCTAGCGTGCAGACCATCCAGGTACGACCTCGTGAGGACGATTCGGACGGGGAAGACGACCAAGAGGAGGAAGACCCCGAGGAAGACGCGAGTAGGAAGGAACTCAGAAGACGTTAAGCGACGCTTTAATTAGAAGTTGTTTTGTTATGACTAGCATGTGCTAGCTTTTCCCTTTTATTTCAAAGATCGTGGTTCTAGAACTCGAATTTTTTTTTTGGGGCCATGTGGGCCCGAACCCTCGCTATTTCTATTTTCCGTGATTCTCGATGTTGACATCTCGCTTTTGACAAACCCGGTTTATCTATCTACATATATATTTTGACCAAGTGGGGCTTTTTGGTGACAATTGTCATGTTAAGGACGAGTTGTTTTATTTTGATATCGCTTTGAGAAGAAGCTATGAAAACCTTATGTTGTTAAGTTGTAAGCGCTGAGTAATTAACGATAATATGTTTTATATAACTGAATGCCTCCGAGAAGAAACCCAGAGCTAGAACCCAGAGGTCGAGGAAGACCTAGAGGGAGGCGTAGAATCCCCGAGCAAGAACAAGAGGATAATCCTCAACCACCGCCTCCACCTCAACCCGATCGCAGGATCGAAGAACTATTTCTAAGGCAAACCCTCCCGCCTTTAATGGAAAAGGAAGCCTGTATAGTTCTAACAATGGGTTAGAGCCATTGAACGGATTTTTACCTTCTTAAGGTGCACGGCATGTGAAAGGTCGTCGGTGTTACCTTCCACCTGATTGACCCACCGACTTCGGTGGGAGGCCGAAAGAAGACTTTTACACCGAACGCTAGAGGAATTTCGTGGGAGGATTTCAAGAGGAGCAGATGAGAAGTACATCCCAAAGAGCTATAAGAGGAAGAAGGAGTGAATTTTTCCTGCTAAAGCAAGAAAGGATGTCTCAGGATCGACTATGATCGCACCTTCGCGAGATGTCGAGATACGCGCTACCGAACCGTGGACACCGACTTGAAAATGTCGAAAAGTTCGTGTCGGCTAAGAATGGAGATACGATGTCTCTTGCCGCCACGAGACCTATCTTACACTGAAGCTCTCGCACGAGCTGATATCGAGGTGCCACGGCCGAGAATAAGTCGGTGTCGCCTCGTGCACACGGTAATTTGGACAAAGGAAAAGGGGCGGGAGCCCAACCATGGAATAACAATCATGGAAACTATGGAGAAGAAGTCACAAGCGCCGTGGCAAGGAAACACGGCAGCAGGACAGAGTCTGGAAGAGAGCGGCTTATGCTCCACCGCAAAGGGACCACAGAATAATAAGGGCACCTCAATTCCCTAGATGCCATAGAGCACACAAGGGTGTGTGCACGACAAACGTGGTGAGTGTTATAAGTAAGGGCAACGGCATTACGCCAACAATCGCCAAAGGTCACGCTCGGATATAAGGCGAACCGGTAGGCAATGCTCACCACTAATGGTTATACAAACCAACCCCACCGCCACAACAGCCCAATTTCAACCCCAAAGAACTCCAAAGGGCAACAACCCCAGCAGATGGTGCAACAACCACAATGGCAAGAACAAGAATAACAACCCCGAATCATAGTGGCAAGTACCGCCTCAACAACAAAGAGAGAGCGGCAACCACACGCTAACGCCTAAAGAATAAGCAGAAGAATAGCCAGCAAAGAACCGAATCAATCAAGGACCAGCGCCCGTCGGCCTCAAATTGCTCAAAGCTAGAGCCTACGCCTTGCATACGAGGCGTAATCGAACAAAACCAGGAAACTTGGCGGTATGGGAGTTCTACTCAACCCACCGTTATAGTATTGTTCGACACGGTGCTTCGCATTCTTTATTGCAAAATCATGCGAGAAATGTCGGGCCTTAGGTCCGAAAGGTCAAGCCGTGATATGAGAATCTCATCGCCTATAGGAGGGATTATGATCCGTCACACACGCTTGCTCGAACCTAGAGTCGACATTAGATCATCAAGGTTCTCGCTAACAATCTAAACGTAATACCCATGGATGATGTAGACATAATCCTAGGAATGGATGGTTAGCTAAGAATCATTCCACGATTCTATGTAAGGAAAGGAAAATTTTGTTTCACTTTCTCGACAAGAAGCTACGATTTCACCGGATCAAGATGGGAAGAGGAGTCCCGATAGTATCGACTACAAGTTAGGAGGATGATGAACCGTATGGATGCCATGCATTCCTTGTTTATTTGAACGAAGAGGATAAACCCAAGCGGGTAGAAGACATTGAAGTCGCCCAAGAATTTTCTGGACGATTTCAAAATCTACCAGCCGCCTCCCGACAGACAACTAGAGTTTACCATCGACTTGGAGCCCGGATCAGCCCCGGTCGGTCGGCGCCTATAGGATGGAACCAAAGGAACTAGAAGAAGTGAAAATCCAAATCCAAGAGCTTTTGGATCTAGGATTCATTAGGCCGAGTGTTTCACCTTGGGAGCTACTGCTTTGTTTGTTAAGAAAAGGATGGTTCTTTGAGGACGTGCATCGATTATAGAGAACTAAATAAGATGACACTAAAGAACAAATACCCTTTACTGTAATTGATGACTGCTTGATCAATTACGAGGAGTGTGTATTCTCTAAAATCGATCTTAAGTCGATACCATCACCGAAAATACGGTCCGAGGATGTACTAAGATCGCATTCGAACCAGATATGGCCACTATGAGTTCATAGTTATGCCATTCGAATTAACCAATGCACCACCAGATTCATGGACCTCATGAAGTAGTATTTCATCCATTTTGGATAAATTTGTTTTGTCTTCATAGATGATATCCTTATTTATTCAAAGAATGAAGAGGATCATAGGGAACATCTAAGAACGGTTTTGCAAACTTTGAGAGATGAAAGACTCTTTGCTAAGTTTAGCAAATGTGAGTTTTGGTTGAAGGAAGTTATGTTCCTTGGACACATCGTGTCCGTGAAGGTATAAAAGTAGATCCAACAAAGAGGCCGCTGCAAGAATGGAAATCACCAAAGACTCAAAGACGAGATTAGAAGTTTTCAGATTAGTCGGTTACTATAGGAGATTCATGAAGGATTCTCCAAAATTGCAAGGCCAATAACCCGCCTACTCGGAAGGGAATCAAGTTCAATCGACCGATGAGTGCGAGACGAGTTTCAAATACTCAAGGAAAATCGACAAGTGCACAGCTCTAGCATTCCGTGTTTGACAAGGGGTATGTAGTCTATACTGACGCATCTAAGACTGGACGGGTTGTGTTTTGATGCAGGAAGGAAAAGTGATAGCTTATGCATCCCGACAACTCGCACCCACTAACCGAACTACCCAACCCACGATTTGGAATTAGCAAATGTAGTTCATGCACTAAAATTGGAGACACCATCTCTAAGGTGTGAGATGCGAGATCTTCACGGATCATAAAGTTTGAAGTACTTCTTCAACAAAGAGATCCGAATATGAGACAAAGAAGACGGCTTGAATTAGTAAAAGATTACGATCGTGGTATTAACTATCACCGGGCAAAGCGAATGTAGTAGCCGACGCCTGAGTCGTAAGAGCTATACCAAGTTAGGATGTCTCTTTATACAAGAGGAAAAACTCGTTGAAGAGTTTGGTAGGATGAGGATTGAACTGGTGGAACCGCCTGAGACAATTGTGAGCTGTGTCGCTACACTCACACTGGCATCTGACCTAAGAAAAAGGATTGTCGAGAGACAAAGGATGGAGGAAAAGTTGGAAAAGATCCGAGAAAGACTAAGGTCTGAAGGATTCAAGAATTTCCAAGAGGCGCCGGATAACACTTTATTATTTGAAGGAAAGATATGCGTTCCTGACGACGCAGAGCTTCAGAACGAAATCATGAGTGAGGCTCACGATACGCCCTACACCGCCCACCCAGCAAAGACTAAGACGTACTCAAGACCAAGGAAAAGTTTTGGTGGGAAGGCATGAACGAGACATAGCTTCTTTCAGAGCACTGCCTTGTTTGTCAACAAGTGAAGGCACTACACCAACGTCCATACGGAAAGTTGCAACAATTGGAAATCCCCGAGTGGAAGTGGGACGATATAACCATGGATTTCATTACAAGCTTACCCAAGTCGAGAAGATAAACATAGCCATATGGGTAATGTGGATAGCTACCAAAAGTGCTCACTTTCTACCTATTCAAAGCACTTATGGATCCGATAAGTTGGCCCAGCTGTACGTTAAGGAAATTGTACGACTACATGGAGTGCCAAAATCTATTACCTCTGATCGAGACTCCAAGTTCACATCCAGATTCTGGATTAGCTTGCAGAGAGAACTGGGTACGAGATTAAACTTCAGTACAACATTCCACCCACAAACCGATGGACAGTCGGAAAGAACGATCCAAACGCTTGAAGATATGCTTAGAACCGTAATTTTGGATCGAGGTGCAAAATGGGAAGATATTTTACCTCTTATCGAATTTGCTTACAACAATAGCTATCAAGCGACGATCGGCATGGCCCCATACGAAGCCTTGTATGGCAAGAAGTGTAGATCACCACTTTATTGGGATGAAGTCGGTGAGAGAAAGTCATAGGCTCCGATGCAATGAACGAAATGATCGAGATCGCTCGATGATTAGTCGAGGATAAAAGAGGCTCAGATGACAGTAAATCTTACCGATACGCGTGAGATCCGAGCTACAGCTTGAGGATGGAGACAAAGTATTTCTTAAAGTCTCTCCATCGAAAGGGATTATCGTGTTTGGCCCGAAAGGAAGCTTAGACCCCGCTTTATAGACCTTATGAGATCCTAGAGAGATAGGTCCAAGAGCTTATAGGTTGGCTCTTCCGCCAAACCTAGGGAATGTCCATAACGACTTTCACGCCTCGCAATTACGAAAATACGCTCACGACCCAAAGCATGTGATTCAACAAGACGACGTGATCCTTGTTTTACATGAGCTATAAGGAAGAACCCGCACCATACTTGACCACAAAGTTCAAAGAACTACGAGCAAGTCGATTCCGTTAGTCAAAGTGTTGTGAGACACCACGACAGAAGAAGCCACGTGGGAGCTTGAAGAAGCGATGAGGAAAAATACCCGATTTATTTTGTTAGAGGTATACAAATTTCGGACTAAATTTTTCGAAGGGGTGGAATGTAATATTCAAAGAAACGAACATACGATTACGATATTCTAAACCCGTAATTACGGTTTGGCAGATATTTTGTTTCACAACATCGAATCTTGTGATTTCGATACGATATCGTTATAACGAATTCCTTTTCATAATTCACTAAGGATTTTGAATTGAAGGATTGAAATATTACGAAATGATTCCTCAATATATTTTAACGTCAAACGCAGATTTAACGTCAAAGATTTCATGAAATTTTACGAGAGTGAAGCTTGGAATTAATTTCAATCTTAATTCCTTTATTAAATGGAATATATTTATTTAGTAAGTATGAACTTACTGCGACCATTTTGAGATGAGTCGATTTTGAACGTTTTGAGACGTTTTGAACGTCAACGTCTAGAGACGTTTTAAAAAAATGAGTTTAATGCTCGGGAAATTATAATAATTAATTTCCTATTATTATTTTATATAATTACAGTATTAATAATTATTAAAATCGAATTTTAGCACTTAAACTCGATAATTTCGAATATTAATTTTCGAAAACCCTAAACTTATAAATTAGGGTTTAATCACATGAAATGATACCATTAAATTATCATATGATATCTAAACTATATAATATGATATATATGGATATTATTAAGCATTAAAATCAGTTTTTGAACCATAAAACTCGATAGTTTCAGTTTTTATAAATTTCAAAACCCTAATTTCGAAACTTAGGTTTTTATTGCATGAAATGTGTAATAATTTTATCCTATGCTATTATTTAATATCTAAATCATATATTATGATATATATGATCGAAAATTACATGAGTATCAATAATAGGTGTAATTTATATTTTAATCCTATTTTCCAATTTTATTATCTCAGATTTTAAATTGTGTCTATGTGTTGATTTAATTATTTTTGTGGCTTGTATTATATATCTATGAATCATGTATGATATATATAATGTATTATGTGTAAATTAAAAATAAAATCAGCCTTTAACCTCCCCCCCATGCGCCGATTTCACACCCTTCCCCATTACACATGATTGCACTTTTAAATTTTTCCCAATACATGGAGAGCTCTTTAAACACTCCATAATCATCATCTTTCCCTTCCCAAGGGCTGCATTATTTGTGTGAGAGAGAGAGAGGGGCGCCGAGAGAGAGGGAGAGAGATATAGGGAATTTTCTCCCATTTCATACCCCATTCTCACTCAACACACTCAACACTCAAAACACATTTTCTCTCCCATTTTTCTGCCCAAGAACCGAGAGCAGCCCCTCCCCCATTTTCAGATTTTCCTTCTTCCATTTCTTCTTCTCCATTCGAAAATCTTAGCACCTTGCATTGTTCTTGGATATTATACCATTCTCAAGGTAATACATGGTCATTAGCACCGATTTCATCCTCCATTTATTCCAAAAAAAATCGAAAACTGCTCTAGATATATATGTATAGTTTCGAAACTTTTATGTATGTATATGTATGTGTTTAAATGTTCTTGAAGCATGAGCTATGGTTATCTATGTTCTTGATGATTTTTATTTACAAAGATGTGAGTATACATGTGTAAATGAACATAGGTTGTTATATATGAAATGTATGAATGTATCTAATTTATGCATGATTTTCAACCATAGTATGTATATTGTTATAATTTTCAAAATGGTACAAAATGTTGGACGATGACCGAATGCTTCTTAGTATGTTCTAAGCATGTATTATTGATCTATGTTATGATTTAAGACTATGGTATTGATTTAACATTTTTGAAAACCCTAGCTTAAATCTTGTTAATACCGTGAGCTACATATGTATGTACCTTGATGTATAATTTTTATTTCAAGCTTGTTATGACATATTAATGCTTTAGAACCTTGATTATATGTTCTATGATTTAATTAGAATTTTGAAAACCATATGCTATAATTTTGAAAATACCGTGAGCATTATAATTATATAGGTTGGTGTATGATTTTATTTTGAACATGCAATGGTGTATTAATGCTTTAGTATATTGTTTATGTATTGTGTTAATTAATTAGAATTTTGGAAATCAAATACTAATTTAAATCAAATAAGCCGTGAGCTTTGAGCTCTTGAAGGTGATGATTTAATTGTTTTGATAAATATTATGATGTTATATTACTATACTATAGTGTATAAACATAGTATATAATTGTTGGAATTTTGAAAATCAAATACCATTTTGAATCAAAAACCGAGAGCTATTGAGCTCCATATGGTGATGATTCAAATGTTTTTGGTTGATGTTATGATTTTACAATGTTATAGTATAATGTTTAATCATGTTGGAATTTATTTAGAATTTTTAGAAATTATTCGCTAATTATTTGGTAATTATCTTGTAATTACCGTGAATAATGCTATATATTATTAAATAAATGGTTATGGTGAACTATAGGTTATATTGGTGATTTATATTGATGTTGGGATATTATACTAGGTATATATCAATTTTGGGAATTTTTGATAATTATTCCTAATTATTGAAATTACCGTATGTATATATATGTATATATATTAATAAATAGCAAACAATATCATATGGATTTTATAAATTCATATTCTGGACCATAGTATATAATAATTCACTATATTAATTTAAAAAAAATTTCAAAAGTCATTTGATATTTTTAAATGAATTATCGAGATTTGCGATAATTAATAAGGATTTTAAATCCTTTTAAATCGCTTTATTTATAAAATATATGTTTAATTAATATTCGGACATAATTAAATTTTACAAAATTTTATAAACATAGATTGCTATGTTTGAGACAAACGTTTATTTTATAACGTTTTAAAACCGAAAATACGCGTTTTATTTATAAAAAGGTTTATTAATGCGAAATTATTTATAAGTCCTTGATTTACGTGATAAATCGAAAATAGGACTTTACGTTTCCAAATCGATCAAATTCGATTTATAAAACGAAATAGTAAGAAATTACTATTTGAAAGTCAAAATTGTTGACTTTGTTGACCAGTGTTGACTTCGTTGACTTTTTAAGTCAAACGTACGTTTACACGATTGACGAATACGCCAGTACGCGTAAGTGTCACGACCTCATTCCGGACCAACCCGGACTGGAGGGCGACTAGTACTAGGAGTAGTATTTTAGGGTTACATGGATAAAATAGAGATGAATAAAATAAACCAATACGCTTGAATGTAATATGAGATGATGTTATATTGTTTTGAAAGGTTTAGCCATCGGACCCCAAAACTTGGCCCGATCCGATGGACCTCAATAGTTTATAAACATAAAGCGTAAATAAGGGAGTTCAGAGTATAGCAGAGGAAAGAGTGTGAATACATATATGACGATATGCATTCAAGGTATAACCCACAAATTCAAGATAAATCGGTCAAGGACACCGACTCCTCAACACATTCCCCATCATCACCATCAGAGCTCAACCTGCATATTTAAAAATAAACATGCGGGGCTAAGTACAAGAAATTGCACTCGGTGGACTCATGCCGAAAACATTTGATAGAAATTTGAATTACGCCAATATCGGTAAGTCATGTGGTTTTAGTTAAATGCCAGGCTTACCAAATCATTTTCGCTCAGTAAACATAGCTCGCCAAGCATTTTTGGTGTGTATGGTCCGTATCTCATAGTCATACATAATAATAATAAATAATAAACGCCGAGAGGAGGTCTCCATCTACGACGCCGTGACCGGCCGTAATCCCGCAAAAACACATACTACTGCAAGCATATGTTAACACAACAGATAGTTCCAACCTTCACGCCAATCCTAGCTGGGCATTTATCATCCCATAGACCCGACATTAAAAAGGTTGGGTGCTACCACAACAATTGATATAATAGTTCCAACTATCTCCATAGCCCTACCCGGCAAATGACAGGATCCATACACAAAACGAAATATTTTTGGCGGTGTAATGCAAGAAACATTTGATAATGGTTGTAGAATAAGTACGTAAATAAACTCATTTGGAATAACAAGAAATCACATTTTAGTGGGGTAAAGAAAAGGCCCACATTTTGAAGATAAGAAGCCCACATTAGTGAGGTAAGAAAAGAGCCCACCGACTATGGTTTGTTGTAAAGTCCCAGTTCGATTCGCTCGTCAAAATCCCGTCATTGCGTTTTGCGTCCACACCTTACTAAAAAAGCGAGGCTTTAGTGCGTCGCTCAAGTCTCGAGACTTTCGAAAACTAAGATAAACTTCGATATTTCATATCGATGTAGATCGAATTCTTAGTGAATTCAATACGCTCTTAACACGTATCACGATTGACTTTGCTCGCTCTTCGAGATACTTTTAACGATAAGCACGCGTTTTCGATATATGGACTTCATTTGTGAAATCTTTTCTTACTAATGAGGTATCATACTCAATTAGTATATCTTACGGCGTCTTGACGTATTTATAAACGTATAATCGTACGTTTGACTTGAAAAGTCAACGAAGTCAACATTGGTCAACAAAGTCAACGATTTTGACTTTTAAAATAGTAACTTCTTACTATTTTGTTTTATAAGTCGAATTTGATCGATTTGAAAACGTAAAGTCCTATTTTTGATCTATCTCGTAAATCGAGGACTTATAAATATTTTCGCATTTTAATAACCCTTTTTATAAATAAAATGCGTATTTTGGTTTTTAAAACGTTATAAAATGAACGTTCGTCTCAAACATAGCAATCTATGTTTATAAAATTTTGAAAAATTAAATTCTGTCCAGAATATTAATTTAGTAAATATTTATTAATAAACTGTTTTAAAAAGGATTTAAAAATCCTTATTAATTATCGAAAACTCGATAATTAATTTAAAAATTTCGAATGACCTTTGAAATTTTTTCTAAATTAATATAGTGCATTATTATACACTATGGTCCAGAATATGAATTTATAAAATTCATATGATATTATTTGCTATTTATTAGTATATTTACATATATATTCATTTGGTAATTCCATATAATATGGAATAACTATTCAAAATTCCCAAAATTAATATACACATAGCATAATATCCCAACATCAATATATATCATTAATATAACCTATAGTTCATCATAAGCATTCATTTCACAATATATAACAATATTCACGGTAATAACTTGATAATTACCGAATAATTAGCAAATAATTTCTAAAATTCTAAATAAATTCCAACATCATTAAACATTATATTATAACATTGTAACATCATAATATCAACTAAAATAATTTAAATCGTCACCATATGAGCTTGTAAGCTCTCGCTTTTTTTCGATTTTATTTAGTATTTGGTTTTCAAAATTCCAACAATTATATACTATGATTATATACTATAGTATATTAATATAACATCATTAAATTATCAAAAACAATTAAATCATCACCATATAAGCTTGTAAGCTTTCATTATTTGATTTAAATAGGTAAATGATTTCCAAAAATTCTAATTAATTCACACAACCCATAAACAATATACTAAAGCATTAATATACTATCAGATGATTAAAACAACATCATACATCAACATACACAATCCATAGCTCTCGGCCTTTTATAAAATTAAGCATTTGATTTTCAAAATCCCAAATAAATCATATAACATATAATCAATACATTAAAGCATTAATATGTCATCACAAGCTTAAAATAAAATTTATACACCATGGTACACATTTGAGAAGCTCACGGTATTTCTAAATAATTAAGGTAGGGTTTTCCAAAATTGCTAAATAAATTCCTATGATCTCTAATCACATCATAGAACATATATCCATCCTTAAAATACTTTGAAAAGTGTTCGGTCCTCACAAAACATTTTCATACCATTCTCGAAAATTATTTTAAGCATATCATATGGTTCGAAAATTATATATACATGCTAGATCCATTCAAAAATTAAATAAACAATATCATATGTTTATTCTAACATATATTCACATATTTGGAAATATTAATCATCAAGAACCATTATCTCATGCTCTAGAACATTAAAACACATATGTATACATATATAGAACATTCGAACATACATAAATATATACAAGAGCATGCTCGATTTTTCTGGGATAAATGAAGATATAATCGATACTTAAGGTCCATATTTACCTTGGAATGATATAGGATTCACAAGAGTATTGTAGGTATCAAAGTTTGGGAGGAGAATGGAGAAGAAATGGAAGAAAGGTTTGAAAATGGGAGGTCGCTCTCGGTTTTCTTGCAGGTTTTTGAGAGGAAAATGGAGAAGAAATGTGGGTTGTAGTGGAGAGGGAAGAGTGTATAATGAGAAGTGGAGTGTTGAAGGGGAAGAGTCCCCCCTATTAACCCATCTCTCTCTCTCTCGGTCACACTCACACACACTTCACCAATAGGAATGGTTGCAGCATTTTAGGAGTGCTTAGTGATGATTAGGCTAGTGTTAAAAAGGTGTTCATGCATTGGGTGGAAAAAAGGTGCATCATTGCTTGTGTAAAGAGGGTGGCCGGCGGTTTTAGGGGTGTTTAGGGGTGGTTTAATTTTTATCCCATCCCTAATACTATATATATTAATCATATATGATCATAGATATATAATACAAGCCATTAAAATAATTAGATCAAGCATATACCACATTTTTGAAAATACCGATAGAAAATTAGGAAAATAGGATAAAAATTATAAGTTACACCTATTATTGATATTCATGTAATTTTTGTCCCAAATATACACATATATATCATAATATATGATTTAGATATTAAACAATATCATAGGATAAAATTATAGCACATTTCATGCATATAAAACCCTAATTTCGAAGATTAAGTTTCGAAAATTACAAATATAAGCTATCGAGTTTTAATGTTCCAAAAACTGATTTCATAGCTTAATAATACCCATATATATCATATTATAAAGTTTAGATACCATATGATAATTTAATGGTATCATTTCATGTGTTAAAACCATAGTTTGCAAAACTAGGGTTTTCGAAAAACCCATGTTAAAGAAATCGAATTTTAGATGCTAAAATTCGATTTTAATAATTAATAATACTGTAATTATATAAAATAATAATAGGAAATTAATTATTATAATTTCCTGAGCATTAAACTCATTTTACAAAACGCCTCTGACGCGTTGGCGTTAACGTCTCAAAGCGTTCAAAATCGACTCGTCTCAAAATGGTCGTGATAAGTTCGTACTTACTAAATAAATCTATTCCATTTAATAAAGGAATTAAGTTGGAAATTAATTCCAAGCTTCACCGCCGAGAAAATTTCATAAGGCATCGACGTTTGATCTGGCGTTCGACGTTAAAATATATCGCGAATCATTTCGTAATATTTCATTCCTTTAATTCACAATCCTTAGTGAATTATAAAAGGAATCGTTATAACGATATCGTATCGAAATCATAAAATTCGATGTCGTAAAAGATAATATCTGTGAAACCCTAATTACGGGTTTAGAAAACCGTAATCGTGATATTCGTTTCTTTGGAATATTACATTCCACCCCTTACGAAAAATTTAGTCCGAAATTTGTATACCTCTAGAAAAGAAGATCGGGGTATTTTTCCCTCATCGCTTCTTCAAGCTCCCACGTGGCTTCTTCTTGTCCGTGGTGTCTCCACAGCACTTTGACTAACGGAATCGACTTGTTCCGTAGTTGCTGAACTTTGTGGTCAAGTATGGCTGCGGGTTCTTCCTTATAGCTCATGTCTTGCTCGAGGATCACGTCGTCTTGGTGAATCACGTGCTTTGGGTCGTGAACGTATTTTCGTAATTGTGAGACGTGAAAAACATTATGGACATTTCCTAGGTTTGGCGGAAGAGCCAACCTATAAGCTACTGGACCTATCCTTTCTAGGATCTCATAAGGTCTATAAAGCGGGTCTAAGCTTTCCTTTCAGGCCAAACCTGACAATCCCTCTCGATGGAGAGACCTTAAGAAATACTTTGTCTCCACCCTCAAATTGTAGCTCGGATCTACGCGTATCGGCGTAAGATTTTTGTCTATCTTGAGCCTCTTTGATTCTCATCCTAATTTGTCGGACGATCTCGATCATCTCGTTCACCGCATCAGGCCCTATGACTTTTCTCTCACCGACTTCATCCCAATAAAGTGGTGATCTACACTTCTTGCCATACAAGGCTTCGATGGGGCCATGCCGATCGTCGCTGATAAGCTGTTGTTGTAAGCAAATTCAATCGGTAAAATATCTTCCCATTTTGCACCTCGATCCAAAATTACAGTTCTAAGCATATCTTCTAGCGTTTGGATCGCTCTCTCCGATCGTCCATCGGTTTGTGGGTGGAATCTTTGTCTTGAAGTTTAACTCACGTAGCCAGTTCTCTCGCAAGCTAATCCAAAATCTAGATGTAAACTTGGAGTCTCGATCGAGGTAATAGATTTTGGCACTCCATGTAGTCGTACAATTTCCTTGACGTCTGGTGGGCGACTTATCGGATCCATAAGTGCTTTGAATAGGTGAAAGTGAGCACTTTTGGTAAGTCTATCCACAATTACCCATATGGTGTGTTTCCTCTTTTCGATTTGGGTAAGCTTGTAACGAAATCCATCGTTATATCGTCCCACTTCCATTCGGGATTTCCACGGTTGTAACTTACCGTAGGGTCGTTGGTGTAAAGCCTTCACTTGTCGACAAACAAGGCAGTTTCTGAAAGAAGCTATGTCTCATTTCATGCCTTCCCACCAAAAATTTCCTTGGTCTTGTACGTCTTAGTACCGCTGGGTGGGCGGTGTAGGCGTGTCGTGAGCCTCACTCATGATTTCGTTACGAAGCTCGCGTCGTCGAACGCATATCCTACCTTCAAACAATAAGGCGTTATCGCGCTCTTGAAATTCTGAATCCTTGGACCTTAGTCTTTCTCGGATCTTTTCCAACTTTTCCTCCATCCTGTCTCTCGACAATTCTTTTCTTAGATCGATGTCGGTGTGAGTGTAGCGATCTGACTCACGATTGTCTGGGTGGTTCAACGGTTCAATCCTCATTCTACCAAACTCTTCAACGAGTTTTTCCTCCGGTATAAAGAGACATCCTAACTTGGTATGGCTCTTACGACTCAAGCGTCGACTACTACATTCGCCTTGCGGGTGATAGTTAATACCACGTCGTAATCTTTACCGCCTGCCATCTTCTTTGTCTCATATTCGGATCTCTTTGTTCAAGAAATACTTCAAACTTTTATGATCCGTGAAGATCTCACATCTCACACCATAGAGATGGTGTCTCCAAATTTTAGGGCATGAACTACATTTGCTAATTCCAAATCGTGGGTTGGGTAGTTCATTTCGTGGGTCCGAGTTGTCGGGATGCATAAGCTATCACTTTTCCTTCTTGCATCAAAACGCAACCCACCCCAGTCTTAGATCGTCGGTATAGACCACATACCCTTATCCGCTTCGGGACCTGCTAGAGCTGTGCAACTGGTCAATTTTTCCTCGAGTATTTGAAAACTTCGCTCGCACTCATCGGTCAATTGAACTTGATTCCTTAGGAGTAGGTCGGGTTATTGGCCTTGCAATCTTGGAGAATCCTTGATGAATCTCCTAAAGTAGCCAGCTAATCCTAGGAAACTTCTAATCTCGTCTTTGAGTCTTTGGTGATTTCCATTCTTGCACGGCCTCTACTTTGGTGGATCTACTTTTATACCTTGAGCAGACACGATGTGTCCAAGGAACATAACTTCCTTCACCAAAACTCACACTTGCTAAACTTAGCAAAGAGTCTTTCATTTCTCAAGGTTTGCAAAACCGTTCAGATGTTCCATATGATTCTCTTCATTCTTTGAGTAAATAAGGATATCATCTATGAAGACAAAACAAATTTATCCGAAATGGATGGAATACTGCTCATGAGGTCCATGAATACGGTGGTGCATTGGTTAACCCGAATGGCATAACTATGAATTCATAGTGGCCATATCGGTCTGAATGCGATCTTGATACATCTTCAGGCCGTATTTTCAATTTGGTGGTATCGACTTAAGATCGATTTTCGAGAATACACCGCCTCCTCGCAATTGATCAAACAGTCATCAATTACAGGTAAAGGGTATTTGTTCTTTAGTGTCATCTTATTTAGCTCTCTATAATCGATGCACATCCTCAAAGAACCATCCTTCTTAACAAACAAAGCAAAGGCTCCCGAGGTGAGACACTCGGCTAATGAATCCTAGATCCAGCTCTTGGATTTGGATTTTCACTCTTCTAGCTCCTTCGGGCCATCCTATAGGCGCCCGACACCGGGCTGATCACGGCTCCAAGTCGATGGTAAACTCTAGTTGTCTATCGGGAGGCAATCTGGTAGATTCTGGAAATCGTCTCGAAAATTCTTGGGCGACTTGATGTCTTCTACCCGCTTGGGTTTATCCTCATTGTTTAAATAAACAAGGAATGCATGGCATCCTTACGGTTCATCATCCTCCCAGCTTGTAGTGTCGATACTATCGGAATCCTCCTCCCATGCCGATCCCGTGGAAGTGCGTGGCTTGTCCGGAAAGTGAAACGAAATTTTCCTTTCCTACAGAGAATCGTGGAATGATTCTTAGCTAACGATCCATTCCGAGGATTATGTCTACATCATCCATGGGTATTATGTTTAGGTCGTTAGCGAACCTTAAGTGATCTAATGTCGACTCTAGGTTCGAGCAAAAGTGGGTAACGGTCATAATCCCTCCTATAGGCGATGAGATTCTCATATCACGGCTTGATTTTTCAGACCTAAGGCTCGGCATTTCTACGCATGATTTTGCAATAAAAGAATCTGACGCCCGTGTCGAACAATACTATAACGGTGGGTTGAGTAGAACTCCCATACCGCCAAGTTTCCTTAGTTACTGCTGCTCGCCTCCTATCACGGGCGTAGGCTCTAACTGAGCTTACCGAGGCCGACGGGCGCCGGTCCTGGCTGATTCGGTTGTTGCTGGCTTTATTCTTCTTTGGCTTTAGGCGTGGTGGTGACTCCTGTTGCGGTGGTTCTTGCCCTGCTTTGCGGAATTTTCTTTATTTCTTTGCCATTATTCTTGTTGTTGGAGTTGTTGTTGGTGGGGCATTGCCACCTGGAGTTGGCGGGTTGAAATTCGCAAGCGGTTGTGGGTTGAAGTCATATAGCCCTTAATGGCCGAGCATTGCCCGTTGGTTCGGCCTTACATCCGAGCGTGACTTTGGGCAATTGTTGGCGTAATGCCCGTTGCCCGCACTTATAATGACTTACCACGTTTGCCGTGCACACACCCTGTGTGTCTATGGCATCGAGGGCATTGAGGTGTCCTCATTGTTCATGTGGTCCCTTTTGGTGGAGCATAAACCGCTCTCTTCCGACCTTGTCCTTGTGGCGCTGCGTCTCCTTGCCACGGGCTTGTGACTCGCGTCCCATAGCTCCCGGTTGTTATTCCCATGGTTGGGTTCCCATTTCCCTTTCCTCTGTCAGTGCATTGTGTGTGCGAGATGACACCGACTTATTCTCGATCATGGCGCCTCAATATCTAAAGCTCGTGCGAGAGCTTCATTGCAGGACAGTCTCCATGGGCGGCAAGAGACATGCGTATCTCCATTCTTAGCCACCTCGAACTTTTCCGACATTTTCAAGTCGGTGTCTACCGATTACGGTGCATATCTCGACATCTCGCAGAAAGTGCGATCATAGTCGGTCACGGTCATCCTTTCTTGTTTTAGCGGGAAAATTCACTCGCCCTTCTTCCTCTTATAGCTTTTAGGTATGTATTTTTCATACACTCCTCTTGAAATCCTCACGAGAATTCTTAATTTGTTCATTGTGAAAGTTTTCTTCGGCCTCCCACCGTAAGTCATTTGGTCCTATCGGTGGAAGGTAACACACACGTCTTTCTGTGCGTGCATCTTAAGAAGGTAAAATCCGTTCAATGGCCCTAACCCGTTGTTCTGCTTCTTCCGGCTACCTTTCCTATTAAAGATGTGAGAGGTTGTCTTAGAAACATTTCTTCGATCCTGCGATCGGGTTGAGGTGGAGGTGGTGGTTGGGGAATTTCTTCTGGCTCTTGCTCGGGGATCCTACCCCTTCCTCTTGGCCTTCCCCGACCTCGACCTCTGGGTTCCCGCTCTGGATTTCTTCTCGGAGGCATGCTGCTATTAGAAAACAGGTAATCGTTAGGCACTTATTCTTTTCCCAACTCAACATACACCAACACTATTATGGCCTTATTGTAAAACGATTCCAAACAGAATACCACTCTTAACAAACATAACTTGCCGCAAAAGCCCTATTAGGGTCATGTATATATATATATCCAAAATTTTCTGCCATAGGCAGGATGTTCAAAACTAACGGTTATACAAAAAGAGAAATAAAACATAAGTCCCGGCCCGCACGGCCTTCCAAAGGCTAAGGTTCTAAGTCCAACACTAAAGATTAAACATAGGAAAGGAAAACAACGAAGTTTAATGAAAAAAAAAATCTCCTTAAGCTTCATCGTGGTCTACATCATGAGTCCTCCCACCGTCGTCCTCCTGGGTCTTCCTCCTCCTGAGTCGTCCTCATTGTCGAAATGTCCATGCGGGCGGCCCCTGGATGGACCGGCTCCATCGCTTTCCACCATTGGTATGTCTCGCAGGGGTTAGGCGTTCGTTGCGCATTCACCGATGCTCGTAGTCGTGGCGGATCGGGTTTGTAGCCACTGCGACATCTGTTACCCTCATCCGTCTTTGTCAAACCAAGTGCTCGACCGGTGGTACAGTTTGGGACCATAGGTGGTGGAGGTGGTACTGGTGGACGTCTGGGGTGTCCGGCGGTAAGGGTGGAAATACCGGCTCTCCCAAGGCTGCAGGGGCGGCTTGCCTCTCTAGCGGCGAGGCCTGCCCTCGAAAAGGAAAGGAGGCACGATTGGGTCAATCTGCCTCGGAAACGTCGTAAAGCCACTCTGGCGACTCATCCCGCCAGTATACTCTTAGGGAGGAGGTAGGGTCCTCTCGGCTGCCCAGTACATCTTTGTACACGTAAGTCGGTGACTCACGAAATGGGCAAATCTCCCACCAAGTCGTAGCTGCTGATAAGCCTTAGTTTTACCTATTTTTATAGGTTATATTTATCTGGTTTATAATTGATAAGTGATCTTTTAAGCTATCTTTTGATATATTTTTGTTTACCTTGGAAGATATTATGCCTTGTGTATTTCATGTCATTTAGCATAGGTTTTGATGTCAAAAGGTGGATCACGATAAAGAGAAATCACTAGTCCAGTCGCGAGCTCGTGCGAAGAAGAACTGTTTGAAAACGACGTTGAATATGACGTAATGGATTTGAAAAAGATGGTTGTGCAAAGTGTACTATGTTAAATATCATCTCGATAGGAGTCCGTGGCATAAGCGGATCGCAATTGAGTCCGGACGAGAGGAGCGGAGCGAACGCTAAGTCGCGCGAGGAATCACGCCTCATGAGCCGAGCTCGCGACCGTTGGTCGAGATGCTTGGTCGCGAGGATGGCGAAATTTCAGTTTTTGTACTCTTGGCGTGCCTCCTTCGGGGAAGGTGTAGCTCGCATCGTGAGGTTTAGGGCTGCATATATGTTTATATATATCTTTGGGAATAAACGCATTGTGGGCGCGCACATTGAATTCACGAGAGGGAGAAATTCACGGGAGTTTCATCAAGATATTCTGAACACCTTTTCCCTTTAATTTCTTTTTACGCTTTTTTTTTGTTCGATCGTGATTAGTTTTTTAGTTTAACTTTTGATTTCAATTTCCTTTTCTTTTCCAGTTTTGATAATTAGTTTTTAGTCGAGAATTCAAGTTGATTCCTGGACCCAGTCGCTACAATTGTTCTTCGTGGATTCCTACAGTTTTATTTATTTAATTCAGTTTATGTTATTCTTATTTATTTATTGCTTTAGTAATTTAATTATGCGTAGCTAAATTCCATTCTAATCCTAGGGTTTGCATGATTCGATCCTATATGTTGTGATTCGCGTTATCGCTATTTACCTTCGGGCATTGATTCATGATTCTTGGTGCTTATTTATATGTATTAATTTACGATCAATCTTGATGCATATCTAGTTGCCGATTAACGACGAATGTATTAATTGTCAATCGATCTTGAATGCATGATACTGAATAAGCCTTGAGTCGAATCGAGATAGGATATTCGAGGAAGCATATTCTTAGTGATCCTTTTGGAGTTACTTGTTTTCACCTAGACGCGTATGATAATAGGAAAACTCGTAATCTCATCGCCGCAATTGTCGAATCAAGTTGTTGGTTATTTATGTGATCTTCCATCTTATGCGGATTAAAATTGGCTAATAGGGAGCAGGATAAACATACGTTGTGGATAGGATTAATGTATCTCTAGGGTTAGTCTTTCTTATTTGTTTTATCATCCGTGATTTTATTGCTTTATTTTATATTTACGCATGGTTACCTTTGCTTTGGATTAAATCTCAAGCCCTTAAACCTCTCACCCAATTTACGTAGCGAATAATGATGAATTATCGTTGAGCTAGCTTCTATGTTTTCGTGATACAATCCTCGTGGATACGATACTCGACTTACCTATATACTTACACTTTTAGTGTTATAAAGTGAGCGATCAAATTTTGGCGCCGTTCGGGATTGTTAAGATTGCATAGGAATAATTTGATGATTTGGATTTATTAATTCAAGTTTTTTTTTATTATTTATTTATTTTTGCAAGAGTGAATTCTCTTTTCTCGTGAAGTATATGTTTACAAGATCCTGGGGACCTCATGAAATATTTTTAGATCCCGAGGTGAAAGCTCTCAAAGGAGAGTAGGCGAGAGAAGAGTCGACAAGTTATGGCGTTCCAAACTACGAGTGCCCTCGAACAAGGCTGCAGACTCCCCGCCAAGTATACCGAGATGAAACGCCAAATGACGAACATGGGACTCCTTGTCCATGTTCAAGAGGCCAGGCCGTTAAATTACATGTATCCACCTCCCACCGAGCAGTTCAAGGAGGATGGAATCCGCAGACAACAACCAGACAATGAGATCATCATAATTTGTTATATGCCAACCCCATTACTTTTCAAGAACATCCGGGAGGTTTCACCGTTCGTAATGTAATGATTCAAGAGACGAAGAAACCGAGTGTGGAAGGCGATACAACAAATGGCGATCTACGGAATTCATTTATAAGCGATCGGCGTAAAATTACACGTTGGAGTCTCTTGTGGATCGCTATGAGAAAACACATAAAATTAATGGAGAATCAGTTGGTCACTAGTCTGACGGATCGTAATCATCGGCGAGGCGAGGATGAAAGTGGGCTGCAAAGGAACTTGCGATCGAGCTCGTGACGGCGAGCTCGGCGCAGCAATCGTGCAACGACTCGCCGAGACTTCAAGGCGGTCGCGCCCGCTAGCCCATCGCGATGACGAAGGCCACGCGGTGACACGCTAGTGACGACCGGTGATCGCGAGGTCGACCGCGAAGAACCTCAATAGCCGTTATTCGCGCGTACATTCCACCGGTAGGCGCTATTTGATCACGACTCACTGGCGCTACACACGTCGCATACTTAGAGGGCAATCGATGCGTCGACAAGAACGCGAAGAAGAAGTGGACTCGGCATGGAACTCCGGTGAATCATCCAAGTTTGGGGGGCTACTTCCACGCTCGATGGTGGTCAACGGTGAATGCAATCTGAGGAATTCAAATTTTGGAAGGAAGTCGTTGCCACCAAAACGCGGATTGAAAGGTTAGTGATGGTCTAGCTAAAGGCGTTAAATTAAGCACTTGTTGGGAGGTAACCCAACGTGTTTTTGTTTTGTTTTCGTTTTGTTTTGTTTTGTTTTCTTTACGCTTGTTTTTGTTTGGTTTTCTTGTTTGGGTTTTGTGTATGCATTTTGGGTTGAGTTGAATGATGAATGTTACCCTCATCCCGTCTTTGTCCAAGTGCTCGTGGTGGTACGGCTGGGACCATAGGTGGTGGAGGTGGTCTTGGTGGACGACGGGGTGTCCAAGCGGGTAAGGTGGAAATACCGCTCTCCCAAGGCTCGGGCGTCTTGCCTCTCTAGCGAGCATGCCTTCCTCGTCAAAAGGAAAGGAGGCACGACCGGGTCAATCTGCCTCGGAACTTCGTGTAGAAGCCACTCCGCGACTCATCCCGCCTGTATACTCTTAGGGAGGAGGTAGGGTCCTCTCGGTCTTGCCCGTACATTTGTACACGTAAGTCGGTGACTCACGAACTGGGCAAATCTCCCACCAAGTCGTAGCCGCCCATCGCCCGTAGATGTAATCTCCGATATTTCTCGGCATACCCATCCAGTGCGGGGAGTATCGCTAGTAGGCGCTGGATGCCGTCATGTCGATCCGCCGTGGGCTCGGGCGTCTCTCCAAAGACGGAGATAATATGCCAAGAACTCACCCAAGTCTTCCCCAGCGCACATCCAGCTGGAGCGATAAATACTCACCTCCTCCTCTGGGGTGGGGTGTGGTCCAATCCTCCTCCTCGCGAGATATCTCATCCCCTCCATCTGTCACGAACGAAACTAACATAAGTCAACTATCGTCATCTCAAAAGCAGGCAAGGATATCTTAAACGTAACGTGAAGCAACTAGATAAGGTCAAGCAAGTCTATAAGGTAGGCAATATCATACTGCACAATACTTACCACAACTTACCCTCTTAGTCTTACCCAAACGTATACATAAGCCAACAACATCTTAATATAAGTTACGAGATCCTTATTCTATACCAAACACTCGAACTAGAGTTCAACGGACTCTATCGTATTCTGGAGGTAGAATTATGGATTCATTCTTCATAACAAATGAAGATCAGTGCGTTAGGAGTACGCAGTGAAAACCATGCGTAAATCGAGTCCCAACGAGAGATCTAGCTAAAAAAATTTCGCGCAAGTGCAGGAAACTTGCGCGATCGCGCCAAATTGCAAATCGAGGCGCATGTCGGCGTAATACGTCTATCGCCTTCGGTCTTTATGTTGAGGCTGAACATTCTGAAGCCGTAATTGGCGACGCCCACGCCGTGATTTGTGTCGATGCTCACTCATGTCGAAGTAGTGATGAAGTGTCGACGTTGTTCATCTTTAGGGTTGAGGTCACCCTTGTTCGTCCTTCTCGCTCGTCTTTCGTCGTTCGAGCTCGAGGCCATCATTACTCTCATTCTTCCTATCGTTCTTTGTTATCGTAAGGAAAAAGAAGTTCGTTCTTCTATGTTCTTTCACGATATGTGAACATGCTCCTTAGAGTCTAAGTTCGTCTTATGATAACATATCGTTCATCATAAATAAAATTTTGAAAGTTGGAATGAGGTCTCAATTGAGAAATTTTGGAAATCGATTTCAACATAGCAATCATAATCAACTTATATGCATATCAAAATGGATTCATTCATCCCATGTTGATCATTCAACTAGTACCACCATGTACTTTCATATCAATACTCGAGTATTGCATTAGTTCAACTTAAAAGTATTTGGGAAAATTTTGTTGCTCAACTTTCATTTTCATCATAAAATTTTCATAATAATCAAATCTTTCAAAAGTCCTTCCAATTGTTCAATCATGTAAAACTTCCATTTCATGAGTTTGAGAAAGAAATGCGATTACCTTTTTCGGTTGAGCTCGATGTGATGGAGTGTTGAGGGAGTCAAGAGATTTCTAGAAGTCCGGTGACTCGATCTGCACTTAGAATAAAAAGAATTTGGGTTTCAAAGAGCAAAGGGCTCGATACCACTGTCATCACGACCCCATTCCGGACCAACCCGGTTGGAGGCTACTAGTACTAGGAGTAGTATTTTAGGGTTACATGGATAAAATAGAGATGCGTAAAATAAACTAACATGCTTGAACAAAATATGAGATGATGTTATATTGTTTTTGAAAGGTTTAGCCATCGGACCCCAAAACTTGCCACGATCCGATGGACCTCAATAGTTTATAAACATAAAGCATAAATAAGGAGTTCGAGTATAGCAATGAAAGTGTGTGAATACATATATGACGATATGCATTCAAGGTATAACCCACAAATTCAAGATAAATCGATCAAGGACACCGGACTCCTCAACACATTCCCCATCATCACCATCAGAGCTCAACCTGCATATTTAAAAATAAACATGCAGGGCTAAGTACAAGAAATTGCACTCAGTGGACTCATGCCGAAAACATTTGATAGAAATTTTAATTACGCCGCCAATATCGGGTAAGTCGCGAGGGTTTTAGTTAAAATGCTTGTCTTACCAAATCATTTTCGTAAACATAGCTCGGCCGAGCATTTTCTTGGTGTGTATGGTCCGTATCTCATAGTCACAATACATAATAATACTAAATAATAAGCGTCGAGTGAGGCCTCCCATCTACGACGCGTGACCGCCGAATCCCTGACAAAGATCGCTCTGCAAGCATATGTTAACACAACAGATAGTTCCAACCTTCACGCCAATCCTAGCGGGCATTTATCATCCCAAGACAGACCCGACATTAAAAGGTTGGGTGCTACCACAACAATTGATATAATAGTTCCAACCATCTCCATAGCCCTACCCGGCAAACAGATAGGATCCATACACAAGCGAAATATTTTCGCGTGTAATGCGGTAGAAACATTTGATAATGGTTGTAGAATAAGTATTGTAAATAAACTCATTTGGAATAACAAGTAAAATTACATTTTAGTGGGGTGAAAAGGCCCACATTTTGAAGATAAGAAGCCCACATTAGTGAGGTAAGAAAAGGAGCCCACCGGACTATGGTTTGTTGTAAAGTCCCAGTTCGTTCGTTCGTCAAAATCCCGTCATTGCGTTTGCGTCACACCTTTACGAAAAACGAGGCTTTATGCGTCGCTCAAGTCTCTCGAGACTTTCGAAACTAAGATAAACTTCGATATTTCATATCGATGTAGGTAATTCCTTAGTGAATTCAATACGTCTCTTAACACGTATACGATTGACTTGTTCTCGTTCTTCGAGATACTTTTAACGTATAAGTACGTTTTTCGATATATGGACTTCATTTGTGAAATCTTTTCTTACTAATGAGGTATCATACTCAATTAGTATATCTTACGCGTACTGACGTATTTATAAACGTATAATCGTACGTTTGACTTGAAAAGTCAACGAAGTCAACATTGGTCAACAAAGTCAACGATTTTGACTTTTAAAATAGTAACTTCTTACTATTTTGTTTTATAAGTCGAATTTGATCGATTTGAAAACGTAAAGTCCTATTTTTCGATCTATCTCGTAAATCGAGGACTTATAAATATTTTCGCATTTTAATAACCCTTTTTATAAATAAAATCGATTTTGGTTTTAAAGCGTTATAAAATGAGCGTTAAGTCTCAAACATAGCAATCTATGTTTATAAATTTTGAAAAATTAAATTCTGTCCAGAATATTAATTTAGTAAATATTTTATTAATAAACTATTTTAAAAGGATTTAAAATCCTTATTAATTATCGAAAACTCGATAATTAATTTAAAATTTTCAAATGACCTTTGAAATTTTTCTAAATTAATATAGTGCATTATTATACACTATGGTCCAGAATATGAATTTATAAAATTCATATGATATTATTTGCTATTTATTTGTATATTTACATATATATTCATTTCGGTAATTCCATATAATATGGAATAACTATTCAAAAATTCCCAAAATTAATATACACATAGTATAATATCCCAACATCAATATATATCATTAATATAACCTATAGTTCATCATAAGCATTCATTTCACAATATATAACAATATTCACGGTAATAACTTGATAATTACCGAATAATTAGCAAATAATTTCTAAAAATTCTAAATAAATTCCAACATCATTAAACATTATATTATAACATTTTAACATCATAATATCAACCAAACTAATTTAAATCGTCACCATATGAGCTTGTAAGCTCTCGGCTTTTTCGATTTTATTTAGTATTTGGTTTTCAAAAATTCCAACAATTATATACTATGATTATATACTATAGTATATTAATATAACATCATTAAATTATAAAAAACCAATTAAATCATCACCATATAAGCTTGTAAACTTTCGGCTTATTTGATTTAAATAGGTAAATGATTTCCAAAAATTCTAATTAATTCACACAACCCATAAACAATATACTAAAGCATTAATATACTATTGTATGATTAAAACAACATCATACATCAACATACACAATCCATAGCTCTCGGCCTTTTTATAAAATTAAGCATTTGATTTTCAAAAATCCCAAATAAATCATATAACATATAATCAATACATTAAAGCATTAATATGTCATCACAAGCTTAAAATAAAATTTATACACCATGGTATACATTTGACAAGCTCACGGTATTTCTAAATAATTAAGGTAGGGTTTTCCAAAATTGCTAAATAAATTCCTATGATCTCTAATCACATCATAGAACATATATCCATCCTTAAAATACTTTGAAAAGTGTTCGGTCCTCACAAAACATTTTCATACCATTCTCGAAAATTATTTTAAGCATATCATATGGTTCGAAAATTATATATACATGCTAGATCCATTCAAAAATTAAATAAACAATATCATATGTTTATTCTAACATATATTCACATATTTGGAAATATTAATCATCAAGAACCATTATCTCATGCTCTAGAACATTAAAACACATATGTATACATATATAGAACATTCGAACATACATAAATATATACAAGAGCATCTTTGGATTTTTCGGGATGAATGAAGATATAATCGATACTTAAGGTCCATATTTACCTTGGAATGATATAGGATTCACAAGAGTATTGTAGGTATCAAAGTTTGGGAGGAGAAATGGAGAAGAAATGGAGAAGAGGTTTCGAAAATGGGAGGCTGCTCTCGGTTTTCTTGCAGGTTTTTGAGAGGAAAATGGAGAAGAAATGTGGGTTGTAGTGGAGAGGGAAGAGTGTATAATGAGAAGTGGAGTGTTGAAGGGGAAGAGTCCCCCCTATTAACCCATCTCTCTCTCTCTCGGTCACACTCACACACACTTCACCAATAGGAATGGTTGCAGCATTTTAGGAGTGCTTAGTGATGATTAGACTAGTGTTAAAAAGGTGTTCATGCATTGGGTGGAAAAAAGGTGCATCATTGCTTGTGTAAAGAGGGTGGCCGGCGGTTTTAGGGGTGTTTAGGGGTGGTTTAATTTTTATTCCATCCCTAATACTATATATATTAATCATATATGATCATAGATATATAATACAAGCCATTAAAATAATTAGATCAAGATATACCACATTTTTAAAATACCGATAGAAAATTAGGAAAATAGGATAAAATTATAAGTTACACCTATTATTGATATTCATGTAATTTTCGTCCCAAATATACACATATATATCATAATATATGATTTAGATATTAAACAATATCATAGGATAAAATTATAGCACATTTCATGCATATAAAACCCTAATTTCGAAGATTAAGTTTCAAAAATTACAAATATAAGCTATCGAGTTTTAATGTTCCAAAAACTGATTTCATAGCTTAATAATACCCATATATATCATATTATAAAGTTTAGATACCATATGATAATTTAATGGTATCATTTCATGTGTTAAAACCATAGTTTGCAAAACTAGGGTTTTTGAAAAACCCATGTTAAAGAAATCGAATTTTGGATGCTAAAATTCGATTTTAATAATTAATAATACTATAATTATATAAAATAATAATAGGAAATTAATTATTATAATTTCGAGCATTAAACTCATTTTACAAAACGTCTCAGACGTTGGCGCTCAAAACGCTCAAAATCGACTCGCCTCAAAATGGTCGCAGAAGTTCGTACTTACTAAATAAATCTATTCCATTTAATAAAGGAATTAAGTTGAAATTAATTCCAAGCTTCACCGCCGTAAAATTTCATAAGGCATCGACGCTTGATACGCGTTCGGCGTTAAAATATATCGTGAATCATTTCGTAATATTTCATTCCTTTAATTCACAATCCTTAGTGAATTATAAAAAGGAATTCGTTATAACGATATCGTATCGAAATCACAAAATTCGATGTCGTAAAAGATAATATACGGTAAAACCCTAATTACGGGTTTAGAAAACCGTAATCGTATATTCGCTCTTTCGAATATTACAAAGAAGATATACTAACCGAGTATGATACCTTATTAGTAAGAAAAGATTTCACAAATGAAATCCATATATCGAAAAACATACTTATCGTTGAACGATCTCGAGGAACGAGAACAATTCAATCGTGATACGTGTTGAAGCGTATCAATTCACTAAGAATTACCACATCGATATGAAATATCGAAGTTTATCTTAGCTTTTGGAAGTCTCGAGAGACTTGAGCGACGATACTAAAGCCTCGCCAGAAGGTGTGGACGCAAACGCGGCGATCGGATTTTGACGAACGATCGAACTAGGACTTTTACAACGAACCATAGTCCGGTGGGCTTTTATCTTTAAAATGTGGGCCTTTTTACCCCACTAAAATGTGACTTCATCGTTATTCCAAATGAGTTTATTCTGATATTTATTCTACAACTGTTAACAAATGTTTTTCGCATCACCGCCAAAAATATTTCGTTTTGTGTATGGATCCTATCCGCTTGCGGGTGTAAATTGTGGAGATGGTTGGAACTTTATTATGACGGTTATGTCATTTGGGTCGCGCCTAACCTTTAAATGTCGGGTCCTCGTGTCGGATGATAAATGCCAGCTAGGATTGGCGTGAAGGTTGGAACTATCTGTTGTGTTAACATATGCTTGTAGAGAGTATTTGTCTTGTTTGACGGATTACGGCGGTCACGGCGTCGTAGATGGAGGCCTCCTCTCGACGCTTAATTTTAAATCTTGTTATGAATTGTTACTATGAGATACGGACCATACACACCAAGAAAATGCTCGACCGAGCTATGTTGTTAACCGAATGATTTGGTAAGCACAAGGCATTTTAACTAAAACCCTGTGACTTACTCGATATTGGCGGCGTAATTCAAATGTTATCAAATGTTTTCGGCATAAGTCCACCGAGTGCAATTTCTTGTACTTAGCCCCGCATGTTTGTTTTAAATGTGCAGGTTGAGCTCGATGGTGATGATGGGAATGTGTTGAGAGTCCGGTGTCCTCGACCGATTTATCTTGAAATTGTGGTTTATACCTTGAATGCATATCGCCATATATGTATTCACACACTTTCCCCGCTACACTCGAACTCCTTTATTTATGCTTATGTTTATAAACTGTTGAGGTCCATCGGATCGAGCCAAGTTTTGGGGTCCGATGGCCTAAACCTTTTCAAACCGTTATGACATTATCTTCTATTATGTTCAAGCATGCTAGTTTATCTTTGTTATGCATCTCTATTATAGCCATGTAACCCCTAAAATACTACCTCTAGTATTAGTCGCCCTCCAGTACGGGTTGGTCCGGAGTGGGGTCGTGACAACACATGCCGAAAATATTTATACTTTACGAAATATTGTACTGCCCTCATCACAGTAAGACACAAGGGTTTTATGTGAAAAGGCATTGTTCTTAGTAAATACATTTTTCATTACTTTCTCAAGATCAATCTTGTGATCATTTTCTCATAACGTATATTCCAAGTCGGCTATGGATAACACGCCGGAGGAAGGCCTCCTTCACTGAACGCACGATCGACCGCGAACGGTTCGGAGGTGAAATAACCGATCAGAACCCGGTTCGAAGTCAAGTGTACACAACCCTAGCTAGATTCCCTTCACCTCTAGCTAGGATCGAACCAGTAAAACTTTTCTGTTGCCCTGTGCAACCCGAATGGACATATACAAAACATAAAACATTTTTGGCAGACAATATCGTATCTCATCATTTGTAGAAAAACAGTAAAGTAATAATAGTAAATGATTTTCCAAGAAAGCTTGTAAATGGTTTTGATAAGAAAGCCCACCTCGAGAACTTATAGTTCTTACGTCACTTAGTTCACTTTCCGTTTTCTTTCTCCTTCGAGCAGGACCCTTTTCAATCGTGAGAAACGAGGTTTAGTACATCGCTTATACTTTCCGATAATCATCGATCCGAAACAACAGACTTACATCAATCCTTTTAACGTCAAGGATCCTATTATCATACTTTAACCACTATCATGCTCGTAGCATTTCGAAGAGATATAATATCCTATTCTTTCATTCTTCCCTTAGTTCAAATTATTCGCGTAACGTCTGAACCTTATTTTCATAGCTAACTCAAACGCACTAACTTTACTTCTCAGCTTACGTACATACTTAATTTCTAACGTATTCACAGTCATATCCTCATACGTCTCTAGTTTTCACGTATCATATCATATGATTCACATATCACACATCATGAGACATCATAATTCTTCATGTCACCATTTTCGAAAATTTCAATATAATTTTTAAAAATTTTAATTAATTACATAATATTCACCATATACAATTTGTACACCACTATTTCATGCTTTTGTGATTTTCAAAATTATTATCTCATAATATTCCATATTTTTCCAAAAATTTTCACATAAAATCATACAATTTTAACACGAACAACTATCATTATTTCATGCTCAAAACAACAATTAAAATTCATGTTCATCAACATATAACTTATACTCATTTTCGGTCATAACATAATACTTTTAATATATACTTAACTTTGTACTAAAATCATAATTCATGCTTATAAACGTCATATAAACGTATCTAATTAACAACACAAACATATAGCATACTTTTCACGTACGTCACATAATTTTCGAAAGCATGTAACAAAACATATCATATATGAATTCCTAATATTTTTTCATGAAATAATAAGAGGTGTAGGGTTTCTAACCTTCTAATTAGTTTTGATCGACGCCGGCGACGTTTTTCTCTCTAAGTTTGAAGAGCTTTGGAGAACACTCTCTATTTTTCCCCTATTTTTCTCTTTATTTCTTCCTATTTTTCGGTCATATGGTATGGTATGGGGGTGGTCTCCAATTTATAGTGTTTATAAAGTTGTATTAATCATTACTTTATAAAATATCTTAATATAAAGTCAAAAATTACAACTCCTTTTTATCTCATAAATTTTCGGTCCATATGAGTTGTACATGAGACAATTTTGATCTTATCCTATACTTTAATTATTCATCATATCTTATCTTCTTAAAATTATAACATATTTGGTGTAAAAATCAAAATACAACTCATACCTTATCTTTTTAAAATTTTCGGCCATCTCACTTATGTATGAGATAATTATTTTGTTTTTTTCTATAGTTTATTATGTTATTTTATTATTTAATTAATGTATCTTATAATTATCATCAAATAAATAAGTTATCACTTTATGTGGTGTGTGTGTTTTTCGGTCCCTTCTAGGTCCTTAGGATAAGTTTTTAATTTTTTCTATATCATATACTGTAATATTATCATATAATAATATCATAGTTTAAAATTCAACATTTTCAACTTAGGATAAGGTGTCATTATCATAAGGTTGGAAATTAATTTTTCTAACCTTATAAGTCAAAGTTTTCGGCTATATCATTCCAAAACCATAGGTTACTTGTTTGATTTGATAACCATCTCTACTTTACACCTAATATCATAATCATATCCTCTTATTAATTAAAGTATGATATTTTTATCCATTTCACACATAAAAAGTCTAAATTTTCGGTACTTATAGTAATATTATGCCAAATATTTTATTTTCTCCAATTAATAGCTATGTGACATAATATAAGTCTTAGATGATAAATTAAATCATAGGAAATTTAATTAAGATCAATATTATGTACTAAAGTAAAGTTATCGGCTAATAATTGAAATTAAGATTAAACTATCAAACTTTTATTCTTTTCATAACCAATATTATTTTCATAAAGAATTACATAAATATAATGATATTATATCATAAAATAAATTTTGAAACAATTCTTAGCAATTTTCCTATTGTTTGAAAATTAGGGTTTTAGAGATAAATTTCAAAATTTTCATTCTTTACCTTATTTTATAAATTTTGAAATTTATATAATACCTAGGAGATAAGATTGATCTAGAAATCATGATATTTATCAAGTATTAAAATTTTTGCATTTAAATAAATTATTTAATACAAATATCACATAAAATCATAGGTTTCGAAAATTACATAAAATAACACATTATTTTCGAAAACTATGCAAGCTAGGATCCAAAATATTATCTCCTATGATATTTATCACATTTCTACACATTTCTAAGAGATAAACATTATCTCTTAATTAATCATGACCTTATCTTATCTTTTATAAAAATATCATAGCATACTTATCTCAAAAATGTCATTTTCCAACCTTATCACATACACCTCATTTTCGAAAATCATGCTTGGGTGTACAAGATATTTATCTTATCATATACTATAAGATAAACATGACAACTCATCACATAAAATCAAGTGATCACATATTAAATCACAAATTAATCACTTATTACCTAATATTTTCGAAAATTTCCAAGAAAATAGAAAAATATTTCTTTTTCTTCCTTAGTGTAATACTTGGCTAAATAATATCCCACATTTACTTAAGAACATATTTATTCATATTTAAAATTTATTTCATTTGAATTTTTTAAAAAGAAAATTCAATTTACTCAAAATCGTCAATTACCGACGTTCATTTTCGTACTTATTTCCTTCATAACATTCCTTGTTATTTTCAAAATTTTCAAGCCCAAAATTTCGGGTTGTTATTCTTGGAGGATAGGGCTAATGCCCTCGGAAGGTTTTTCACGATTCTGAGGATAGCCTTGATGTGGTCTTCGCCTTCCTTTCCATACGTATGTCAAACTACAACAAATGTTCGGTATTCCTCTTGCCCAGTTAACGCCAAATTCTTTTTGGTAGTTAACGGGGCTTGGTGTCTATGCCCATCGGCATAATTTTCCTTTTACCCTTGGGCTTGTCCTGAGGTTTTTCATGCTTAAATCCAGCGCGGGGTG
The DNA here is from genome assembly GCA_036937905.1 of Salvia rosmarinus. Taxonomy (NCBI): domain Eukaryota; kingdom Viridiplantae; phylum Streptophyta; class Magnoliopsida; order Lamiales; family Lamiaceae; genus Salvia; species Salvia rosmarinus. Next base: position 201,049 of record JAODLM010000760.1, read on the forward strand.
GTATTATATCTCACCCCGTCTTAGCTTCAAAATAAAAACAAAGTCAAAAATCATGAACCGCAAAAGAAGTTCTTCTTTTATAGGTTCGATGAATCCTTCGATTCGCACGGAATGATAGGAAGTTGGCGAGGTTGCCATTGATGAAAGCTTCGGTGGCTTCGAGGAGGCTTTGGACAGGGCCGACCTTTTTGACGAAGTTTTCTCCGAGGCCGAGCTTGCTGCCGCCTGGCTGAGCCCTTATGACCCTACTACCTGTGTAGTGCTCCTTTTACTTCGCCTCATTATCATCTTTGTGTTGATGTTCGACTTTGCATTATTTTCTTCGCAGTGGACTTCCTCAAAGAAAGAAGAAGAGGAAGAGGTCAAGCTCGGTCTCGAGCCCGCCACCTTGGCATTGAAAGAGTAGAAGCCTCTTCCGAGAGGATCAAGATGTCCCAAATCTCCTTCGCCTGCCCCTCCTTGAAAAGGATAAGGCGTGCGATTCCCGACGCCAAGGCTGCCGACAACCCGGAGTGCGAGATCGTCGGTTCTCAAGCCGCTCGTCGGTCTTTCCCTGAGGTAATGCCATTGTTGTACATGTCACAAAGTTAAGTATTTGTTGTATTCATTTGACATGGTTGGCTATTGCACAGGGGGCCGAGGACATGTCTGTCGAGCTGGCTAAGGTGTCCACCCAACTGGCGGCGACGTCCGCCCAACTGACGGACTACTTGAAGGGCGCTGTCGTTCAGTTTGACGGGGTTGCTCGCTATGCCAGGAAGATGGAAGAGGAGAAGACCCTCCTCGTCCTAGAGGTGGCCGAGGCCGAGGCGAAAGCTCGGGATGCGGCCAGGAGGGAGATCGCAGCTGTGGCGGCTGCCGAGGTGGAGAAGGCAGCCGAGGTGGCGAAGGCCAGGGCGGCGGAGGCAAGTCACTGTTGAAGGCAGTCGCGGCTGCCCGCAGGAGAGGTGCTCGCGCGCTGCGGAGAGGTTGTTCCTGTCAAGGAGATTCTCCGGATTGACCGACGATTTGGCCGAGGTCTTGAATAAGCGTGTGGTTGCAGACACTCTCGATGAAGTTGCCGAAGATTATCCGTAGTTGGATAAGTCCAAGTACGGGTATGAGGTGATGGAGAACGAAGCCCTGCTTTAGGAGTATGCCGAGGTCCTTGCCAACGGCCTGAGGAGCTTGCCCGTGTTGGAGAGCCTGGCCTCCTCTTCAACCTTGCTGACTACGAGGTCAGTTCGTGCATGCTCGGTGGTCCGAGACGTCCTGATCTAGGCTATAATGGCTGATCCAACTAAGGGATTGAGGGCGGCGGTGGCTGAGGAGGCTCTGGAGGAGGCCGAGGCTTCGCGAGCCCGGGAGGAGACTGAGGCTTCCCGAGTCAAGGAGGAGGCCAAGGCTTCCCGAGTCCAGGAGGAGGCCGAGCTTACTGGCCCAGGAGAAGGCTGCTTGGAAGGTCAGTTGATCCTCTATTATTTTTTTTTTGTAAATGTACTTCGACAAAGTCCTGCCTTAAAAGGCCTTAATAAAACTCCCCAATTTTGATGGAAGAAATTTTGTCTTTTGTTTTTGTCTCCAGTCTTCTCCTGAATTTTTTGATGTGTCGCCTTGGTTGGATGAAATTAAAATGTTGACTCGGGCTCTCGAATCTAAAGAGGTTGAAGTCCTTCATTTAGAGGACAAACTTGGCCATGTGCGGGAGGAGGCCGATGTCCAACTCAGGGCTTCTCAAGAGAAGTTTGATGAGCTTCAGGCTCGATTTTTGGACTTGGAGGAGAAGTTCGAGATCACAGAGGATAAGGCCATGTCGGTCGCCGAGGAGCATGCTGAATACGAAGTGGTTATCCGTCTAGGTGGTGGAATGACTATCTCGAGGCGAAGCTAAAGTTTGAGCTCAGCCCGTTGTTGGAGGTATAGGAAGAGTACGATCGGGACTCGGCAATTTCGGGAGCGGATGCCTATCTGAAGAAAGTAGGTGGCCTCTACAAGATCGTCGTAGATCGTCATCCTTTCCTCGAGCGGGTGCTTTGATCGACGACAGAGGCTTCTTCATCTGCCGAAGCTCCTCCTCCTGCCGAGACTTCTTCTTCTCTCCCGACGACTTGGAATGTCGACACTTCTCTTGAGTTTTTTATGCAAGATAGACGTCGCCCATCGCGCAGCCGAGGTCGTGTGTCATCGAGTGGATGAGGTCGTTCGGCGAGGCAAAGTGGTCGAGCTGGCCAAACTCCCGGCGTCGATCGAGGATGAGGCAGAGGTAGGGATATGGTTAGCATAGATGAGCTGTTGAACCCCGACTTCTCTAGGGATTGGCTTAGCTTTTCCCAGCCTCCTGGTCCTTCTTCGTCCTCTTAATATATGCGTTGTATACTTCGAAAATAAGAACAAATTTTTCTGCCTTAGTGTTGATTTTCCTTTTTAAGCAAACGGCGTATATATTCCATCCTCGTAATCAAGCGAAGGTATATCGTCCTCGTAATAAATGAAGGTAGCTCGTCCTTGTATTAAACGAAGGTAGTTCACCCTCGAAATAAACGAATATAATTCATCCTCGAAATAAACCAAGGTAGTTCGTCCTCGTGTTAAACGAAGGTAGTTCATCCTCGAAATAAATGAAGGTAGTTCGTCCTCGTATTAAACAAAGGTATTCATCCTCGTATTAAATGAAGGTATTCATCCTCGTATTAAACGAAGGTAGTTCATCCTCGAAATAAACGAAGGTAATTCATCCTCGAAATAAACGAAGGTAGTTTGTCCTCGTATTAAACGAAGGTATTCATCCTCGTATTAAACGAAGGTATTCACCTCGAAATAAACGAAGGTAGTTCTTCCTCGTATTAAGCGAAGGTATGGGTTCCTTATTTGGCAAGAAGTATCGCTAGGGGTGGTCCCCTCACGCGTATTTAGATCTCCTCGGAAGAGGGTATAGTTCGTCCTTCAAAGAGGGTATAGTTCGTCCTCCGAAGAGGGTATATTTCCTCCTCCGAAGAGGGTAGTTGTATTATGGGGAAGAGGTAGTATGCATAAGTGACAAATGAAATATGCAAGAAAAAGATTTTATTAATAAAATACGACGTAACAACAGAAAAAGACTGAAGGACACGACCGTCATGGACTCAAAATCTGACGTAACAATGAGAAAAGACTGAAAGACACGACCATACAGACTCAAGCTTTGACACTTATGCAAAATATCTCTTGAGATGAATGATGTGCCACGTATTGGGTATTTGCTCACCGGATATATGTGCGAGCTTATATGACCCTTTTCCGAGGACTTCTTCGACCTGGTAAGGCCCTTTCCATGTGGCCTCCAGTTTACCGAGCTTTGCGGCTTTACTTATTTCATTATTTCGAAGCACGAGGTCGCCTACTTGAACCGTCGGGATTTGACACACCGTTGTAATACCGAGCTACTTGTTGCTTGTGCGACCTTCTCTAATGTGGCGAGCTCTCTTTCTTCAAGCGGATCTAGGTCGGTTCGTAGATTCTCCTCATTTACTTGGTGAGAAGTTGATGGTGCGGGGCTCGGCATACCGATCTCTGTAGGGATTACTGCTTCGGTTCCATACACCAAACTATAGGGTATTTCTCCATTCGATGTCCGAGGTGTTGTACGATACGACCATAAGACTTACGGTAAGTTTTCCACCCAGTTGCCCTTCACTCGATCGAGGTAAGTTTTTAGTCCTTTCACGATGGTCCTATTGGTGACTTCGGTTTGACCATTTGCCTGAGGATGGGCCACCGAGGTGAATCTTTGTTGGATCTGAAGTTCTTGACACCACTCTTTGAAGACCTTATCCGTGAACTGTGTCTCATTATCCGAAATGAGGACATGAGGGATGCCGAAACGACACACGATGTTCTTCCAGACGAAGTTGAGGGCGTTTTTGCTTGTGATTTTCACCAAGGGTTCGACTTCCACCCATTTTGTAAAATAGTCGATCGTGAAATCAGGAATTGAAACTGCCCTGGAGCTTTGCAGAAAGGGCCTACAATATAAATCCCCCATTGCATAAATGGCTAAGGGCTTTGCATGCTCACGAGGTGTCACACCCCGACCTATCTAATCTTGTATTGACTGACTAATCGAAGTATGACGGGTGGAAGGAAATGAAATGACTAACTATTTCAAGAGATTCACAAATATAAACAGTTGTCATTTTAAAGAAAGACGAGTCATTAGACACTGTGATTAACTAAATGACCAAAGTTGGATACAAATCAATTTAGCAATGGCGATGCCATGATCTTTGACATGAATTCAAAGATGTCTAACAAATGTCTAACCCATCGAACTACGTATCATAATACATCAAAATCATAACAAGAGTTGGCGACAAGAGTAGGCGAGTTTATGTGTGAAGACATAAACCTGTGGCAAACATAAAACATGATAAAATGTCTTCGCTCAAAGATTCAATCTCGTTGTCATCTCCGTACTACCCGCACATTTAGAAATACATGCAGGCGTGAGTACTTGAGGCACTCGGTGGGCAATTGCGAAAACAATTAAAACATGCTCTTAGAGCTATATAATTGACTTGCCACTTTCTTAGATTCACGGGGTTTTAAGAAATATCTTATGAATCATACTTTCGAAATTTCTTACTTCATGATCAATGCACATGCTAACAATTCAAATCATAACATGTCTACAGACAAATCTTAAATAAACACCATATCTCGCACTTTTGTGTTGAGAAGTAGGCCTCCTTCTCAAACACCTTGGCCAAAGGCCACAGTGTACACAAACCCTTACTAGCGGCTGCCCAGCATAGGGCCGATATCGTCGAATCTCGTAGATGGGTAATATGCAAGGTATGCTCAAAACAGCAAGTCAATTAACTTTATAAAATTCACATGCTCATTTTCATAAACTTGTGCATAAACATATTTTAGTTTAGAAAGCCCACCGAAATCTGCTTACTCGAGACTTTTGTCTTTCATTTCTTGATCTCTATTCGCTCCATTTGTCCTTAAAAGAGATAAGAGGAATAAATACGGAAAGAGGAACTAAGAGTTTCTAACTCTTTAGCCTCTACTAAAACTCTCTCGATACTCTATAGTTAAGCTAAGCTCTGCTAGGTCAATGCATCCAAAACTAAACTATTCAATGTATTGAGAAAGTATTTTATAAGAACATTAATCTTTTCAATTCCTTATATATATATATAAGGGATATCATATCGCTTATAATAAAATCTTTAACTTTCAAATCTTTTCTTTTGGAAACTTTGATCAAGTAAGTCTTGATTAAGCTATATAATCAAAAGAATCTATGTTTTGAAATCAAATTTCAAATATCAAGCTAATATCCAACATCCTTTGAAATTTCGCAAACTAACGAAATCTAACTTTTTCGTATAAGTTTATAAAAATCTCAATAATTCAAAATAGACTAATTTCATATACTAGATCATACTTTTGCAATCAAACAACTCAAATAAAATCAACATAATATGTTCTTGACATTACTTAAACATTTTAAATTAGGGTTTTCCATATATGATGGATTTAATTCCAATTTCTTTTACCAAACACAAGCATATATATATATAATCACATATATATTAACTTTTCTATACAAATCAAAGCTAAATCATCTTAAAATTGAGCCTTCATTTTCGGTTCTCATAGGAAAGTTAGGGTTTCGATTTTATTTCTACAATCGACTCTAATCATGCTCAAATACCTTTAATTACATAAATACAAGCTCAATTTTAAGAAATCAACAACTATTCTTCAAAGTAAGAATTAGGGTTCTTGACTAAAGTTTGGGTTTTTCTTGGAAATAACAAATCAAAGCATAGATCGAACATAAATCACTTCTAAAAGGATAGATCTAAGCATATATGAACTAAAGATCGAAGAACGAAAATTCTTGAAGCTATGCCCAAAGTGGCCGAAACATATTAAGTTTGAAAAGGATTTTCTTTGTTTTCTCCACATAATAACACTCTAATAGGTAGATCTATGCATGTATAAACTAAGAATTGAAGAACAAAACTTGTAGGATATATGGCCTAAATGGCGAAACATATAGGAGCTAGGGATGGATTTTTCATCATAATTTCTACTTCAAAACTTGAAATAAGTTAGTGATTTACCTTCTTAAGACGTTGATCTACCGATTTGAAAAGGATTGGGAGCTTGGATCTTGATTTTGAAAGAAGAAAATTTGAGTGTGTGTGGTGTGTGGCTCTCGAAAATGAGAGGAAAAATGGGAGGAAATTTTGTGGAAAAGTGAATCCTTAGAGGCTAAGTACATATTTATATAAAGCCCTATCTCACTATTTAACTCTTCTCTCATAAGCCATTGGAAAGCTTCTTTGATAAGCTAATATGTTCTAGAAAATTCTTAGCTTTCTTAATAAGCTTAGAATAATGATATCATAATATAACTTTTGAAATTATAAAATCAATATAAAGCTAATAGAATATAGAAATTTCTAGCGAATCGAAACTTCATAAATCACTTTTCTAAATAAACACTGAAATAAAATACTAATCGAAGATTTATCATTCAATCAATCAACTGTAAAATTCTATAATAAATCTTTAAGTTAAAACTTTTATAAAATCTTATCGAGGATGCATTGTTCCTAGTCACTCACGTAATTAATTTCTAATTAATTACGTGCTTAACTTAATGAGAGCTATGAGGATCTGGGGTATTACATTCTCTCCCCCTTAAAGAAATTTCTTCCCGAAATTTAGTACCTCTGAAAGTAGCCCATGGTACTTCTCTTTCATCTTCTCTTCTAATTCTCAAGTCGCTTCTTCTAGGCCATGATGCCTCTATAGAATCTTCACTAAAGGAATCGACTTATTCCTAGTTGTTGATTCTTTCGATCTAACGATACATTAAAGCTTCTCTTCATAGCTTAGATATTGTTCGGGAACAATTCTCTTGATATCGATGTGTTTGGATTAAACACATATCTTAAATAGCTGACATATGAAACACATACGGATATTGCGAAACTTGAAGGCAAAGCTAATCAGAGGCAATCGACCCAAATCTTCTCTAGAATCGTGCGATTTAATAAATCTTAGTCGAGCTTTCCTTTAATTTAAAGCGATGCATTCCTTTGGAATGAGATACTTTCAAGAATCTGATGTCTTGATCTTGAAGCTTAGCTCCGTCGTTTTTATCTGCGCGGGACTTTTGGCGTTCTTGAGCTTCTTGGATTCTTTTCTTTATTTGTCGTGCGATTCGACCATTTCTTGAATAAACTCGGTCCAAGCACTTATCTTTCTCCAACTTTGTCCCAGCGGTGATCTACACTTTTCGTCATAAAGGTTTCATAAAGCGTCATATAAATCGTTGCTTGGTAGTGTTGTAGTATCGAAAATCAATCAATGGTAGGACTCGCTACCGTTGATTTCCTTGCTCTTATATCAAGATTACGATCGTATATTTTAGCGTCTATATGGTTCTTTTGGATTGACCATCTGTTTGTGGATGAAGCGTTGTATTGCAATTCACTCTTGTACTCATCTCTTATTGAGATTTCACCCAAATAGTTGTATTATCACGCTCATTTTGGGTAAACTAGTCACGAAATCCATAGCTATGTGATCTCATTTCCATCGAGGAAATCTCCGGTGGTTGCAATTTACCATCGTTCTTTGGTGCAAAGCTTTAATTTGTTGACACGTTAACATTGATCAACAAGCGAGGCTATCTCTCGCTTTATTCCTACTCTCACAAACCTTTGCTTTAGATCTTGATATATCTTTGTGCTTCCTGGGTGTGCGGTGTAGGGCGTGTTATGAGCTTAACTCACAATCTTGTTCTTTAAATCATCCTCATTAGTGCACGCACATCATGTTTACGAACATGATTGCGTTATCCAACTTCATGATATTTTACGGCTTTTCTATTTTGATCTTAACTCGTAGCTTTTCCATCTGTTGATCTTATCTTTGATCCTTCGCGATTCTTATTCTCATATCGGGGTATCGACAAGAGCGACTATAATCTCCTTTCGCAATTTCAGGTGGTAGTATCACTTGCAAACTCATCTCTTCAAACTCTTTGATCAACTCCTCTCTCGAGTAAGGACGAATCCGAATCGAATTTGGCTTTTTCTCGAAAGCATCGGCGACAACATTCACTTTTCTAGGGAGATACTTGATCTCGCAATCATGATCGTTTACTAGCTCTAGTCATCTTCTTTGGCGATGCTCAAATATTTACGCTCGAAGAAATACTTGAGCTCTTGTGATCGGAAAGATCTCACACTTGGATCTATGCAAAGATGTCTCAATTTCTTGAGCATGAACAATAGCTGCTAATTCTAGATCATATATAGGATATACGGCTCTTGAGGTCTCAAGCGTCGTGAAGCATAAGCTATCACTATTCCTTCTTGCATCGGGACCATTCTTAGTTCACTCTTTGATGCATCGATATCTGAGTATACCCTTTTCGATTACGGTATTGCCAAGCTGGCGTAGTAGTCAATCTGTTCTTTAACTCTTGACTACTTTCCTCATATTCTCGAGTTCGTTGCGACATAATTCCTTTTTGAAGGTATTGAGTCTTAGTTCTCGCAATCTTGGAGAATCCTTCTATGAACCTTGGTAATGTCTGCTAAACCTAAGAAACTTGAGTCTCTATCGTGTCGTCGGCGATTTCCAATCGCGTGCGCTGAACTCTAGCGGGGTCGACTACGATTCCATCTGTTGTAATGATATGTCGAGGAAATTCACTTCCCTTGGCCAAAGCTCACATTGCTATACTTAGCAAACAATCGTTCTATTCTCAACGTCTATAGAATGGTTCTTAACTGTTTTTCGTGTTCTTACTCGTTCTTCGAGTGCACAAGAATATCATCGATAAATACCAAACAAATTTATCGAGATAATTGTGTAATACACAATTCATCAATTCCTTAACACAGCTGGTGCATTCGTCAAGCCAAATGGAATTACTACGAACTCGTAGTGGCCATACTGCGCTTGAAACGTAGTCTTAGCTATGTCCTTCTAACGAATCTTTGATTGATGATATCCTGACTTCAGGTCAATCTTCAAGAAAACACTGGCACCTTTCAGCTGATCGAACAAGTAATCGATCCTGGGTAAGGATACCTATTCTTCAAGGTTAACTTGTTCAACTTTCTGTAATCAATACATATCCTTAAAGTTTCATCCTTCTTTTTGACAAATAGAACTGGCACTCCCCAAGGAGATACACTAGGTCGAGAAAACCTAGGTCCAAAAACTCTTGCAATTGGATCTTTAACTCCTGTAATTCTGTTGGGGCCATTATAATAGGTGCTTTTGAAACAGGTGATGGTCCTGGTTCAAACTCAATGGAGAAACTCTAATTGTGCATACGAAGGTAGCCACAGTAATGTTTGAGAAAACATCCTGAAACTCTCTAACCACGGGTACATCTCCTACCTTCTTCTCGGACCTGACATCGACATTCAGATATACAAGGTAAGCACAATCTTCCTCGTTGTTCATCAGCTTTTCGGTTTGTAAGGCTGAGATCATAGGAACATGGCTTCTTCTCTTCTTAATACCATAAAACAGGTAGGTTCTCTTCTTGACGACTGAAACGCTATTTCTCTTTGCTCGCATCATATCATTGCATAATGCACTGTCAATCAGCACCTTCCTATATAAGATCCACGTCCTTCGTGTGCAACAGCTGCAACGATCTCGCTCTAAGCTTAAGGGATCCTAGTTCGAAATCTAGGTTAGAACATACGTGCATGATAATGATAGCTCCATTCAACGAGATAAGCACGTTTAAATCTTGTGCAGCACATTCGTTGTTGAGCTTAAGAACATCTGCCAAGTTGCTTGGCATTCTTCTCGAGTTGCTTTTAAGAGGCGTATGCTCTTTGATATAGAGGTTGAGTACGGTCGGCGTCGGTGATTGCGTTTCTGGCGATGAAGGCGGTTGTGGCGGCAGCGATGGCGGCAGTTGCGGTTGATGTAGCGGCATCTCGATCCGATGAAACGGCTACTTTGAATATCCACTTACGGTTTTCATTGGTCGATCATCTCGGACGGTTCGCTTTCCTTCATCATTAGTTGTTTCTCGGCGATTCGGATATTGACTTGCATAGTTGCCTACTTGTCCATATGCATAACAACTGCTACTTTCCCATGTGCAAACTCCAGAATGTACTCTGTTACATTTGGGACTCATTTGCATTCTTGACTGGCTTGGGAAAGATTTTCTCTGCGTAGACTGATTCGGTTTCTGCTATCATTTCTTGTTTAGGAGAGTCTTGTTCTCCTAATTCTTTTTCCTTTTTAACTTCTGATCTGGAAGAAGAAATCTTGGTGAGGCTTGCCAAAATGATTCTGATCTCATGGCGTAATCTAGCTCAAAACAATTCTGCCATTTTCTCATCTGTCTCAACTTTTAAAGGAGCATGACGGCTAGATTGCAGAATTCACTATTATATTCTGCCACAGTCTTTTTACCTTGCTCAAGTTCGCAAATTTCAATCTCTTTCTGCTGCTATAACTTTGAGGTATATACTTCTCAAACAATTCTCTCTTGAATTGTTCCCTCATAAAATTCTCCAATTGCTCAGGAGTAAGAACTTTCTGATGCAGAAAAAGCTCTGCAATTCTACGATCGCTTTGAGGAAGAGAAGGTACAGGTAAATCTTGAGGAGAATTTGCACTTTCTTATTCTTTTCTTCAAGATATTCACAAGAGTCGAGAAAACTTTGCGATTGAAGATTCTCAAGCATATAGATGCTTTGGTATCTCGACAAAACATATCCCAGACGACTTCTCAAGCATACTACCGCATCATAAGATATCTATAGGCATCACTAATCTGTATGTACACATATATACATACATGTGTATCCATCTTGTCTACAAACCGCCGACTTCCACTCTGCTCGCTACTAGCTTCATTACGCTCCACGAAGGTACGTCGTTGTTGACATCATTTCCTTCTTCTATCTCTACTACTCAATTCTCACCGCCATTACGGCTTCATTGGAGTCTGGTATCTCTACATCTTTCTCAATATCGGAGATGGTGATCAAGAGCACGCTCGGGAAATAAGTATAGGGAATTACTCGGGATAAAGGATATCAAGATCGGTCACAAAAGACATTTGACTAATATCTAGGGTGTAGATATCTTTGTGCTAACAACTGGTAAAACTCAGGTTCATACATGAAAAATCTTGAGACACCTGAAGGTCTTGATAAACTAGCTTGAGTCTCTTCTGGGACCTCCAAGGAAGAAGTCTCATGAACATGAGAAAAAGAAATCGACTCAATCATTGTAGGGATCTCAGGAGTTGCGAAAGACTAACCATACCAATCTAGGTAAATAGGAATCATTTCGGTATTGAGCTAAGAGAAATCGAACTGTGTAAGAGCTACATCAGACTCGGGTATAGACAACTGAGTATCTGGTAAAGATGATTCTATCTCTAGAGTATAGATACTAATGTCATACTCAGGAATAGAAGAATCAACATCAATGGGTTCAAGATCCTCATCATTATCATCATTAAAAGGAAAAGAAGGGACACCAGTCAACTGGAACTGATGAACAGCTGAAATAAAATCATCAATAGGGGAATTTGAACCAGTAGGAAGACTCAAGTATACATAATACTGAGAACTGATGGTAACTAGGAGTCTGGGAAGATTAACTTGCTCTGAAGCTATAAAACCAGGCTCAATGTAATTAACGGCAACAACAACGGCCAATCTTGCCACTTCTTAGGCAATAAACAATCAATCGGAGTATTCCAACTAGTCCCGATATGCCGTGATCAAATGCCTCCTTTCTCCACATCTGCTATATTTTACTATCACACAGGATCTACTACTAATGACTACTACTTGGATCAGGCTCTTCACTCCTGGTGATGTTCCTCTTTATCGCAGCTTCATTGGTTGTTGCTTCTTCTTCAAAGAATCGTTCGATCTCATCTTCCCAATGGGACTGCTGTATCTGGGTGTTGCAACTGCAAAGAATCCATCTCCTCTTCATTGTAGTCTAGCACTGGTGATTTAGGAACATTGGGGTTGTTGTCATGTGAAATTACTTTAAACTCAGGATATAGGATGTATGGGTCAATAACGAAAGACATTTCATTGACTGGGAGGTACTCAAGCTTGTACTTACTAACGGACTTAATATGTTCAGGTTCATACTAATAAGATCTGGAAAGACCTGATGGTCTAAAAGAACCGGTCCCCTCATCTTCGTGAGGAGGTGACTCTTGAAGTGTATGAATCTCTTGTAAACAACTAGGAATATCGGTGAAATTGGGTGGGACTCGGGAGTTATGGCGAGTGTCGGAGAAGCTGCGTGAATTGGGTAAGAGCAGGAACTACTTGAAAATGTAATTACTAGGGTCAATCACGAGAAGACATTGGATTATCAAAATAAATCGAATAAGAAGGCGAGCCAAAACTAACGGCTTCTAATAGATCCGCATCAATTTTCGGTATCTTTGGACCCGAATAAGAAAAAGAAATATTTTCGTGGAATGCATATCAACAAACCACGGATCTAATGCGGGGTAACATCGATCATCGGGACCACGATGGATATCTGAGTCCATCAATAGAGGAGAATCAAGCGGCTCAACAATGTCGGAGCTAAAGGAGTACGATCAATCAACATAGACTCATCAAATCTTGGAGCAAGAATTTAAAGAGGTAGTACACCAATAGCGGTGGGAAGAAAGATCATCCTACCTCACATAATGCTCGCAAAAAGGCGCGAACATAAGAATGAAAATGATCGAGAGGAATAGTCACCGGGATGGACCTTAATGATCCCGATTACGTGCTCGAATGAAAGCATGGAATCAAAGAAATTCCCGACTTTTCGAGTTTCTAGAAAAATCAATATAATCGAAACCTTTGGAAAAGCCTATCCTTGCTCGTGTCTTTGGCAAGACTTGAATCATCAAGTATCGCATCGAAATCGTTAACCCCATGCTGCTAACGAGAAACTAGTTATTTGCCGAGAAACTCGAGAAGTTCACCTCTTGTTCCGACCTAAGCTCATAGAATGCATGCATCGTCCAATCGAACGATCTAACTCTAGTACTATTAGCGGCGTAGTCCGCATCTAATTAATTGTAACTTAAACATCGGGACAATCATATCGATATGTCCGATTTCCCATCTTAGGATACTAATCACATCGCATGCATAATCAACTCATGCAAGATACAATACTAAGCATATAAAGATAGCACAAAGCTATAAGCAATGTAGAAAGAATTACGAACTCATAATACAAGAATCAATTACTTGTACTGATTGTCTTTGGAGATAGCGGACTTGAGATCTTGAGCTTACATGATTTAAGACAATCAGGTTAGACTCAAGAAAGACTCACGGGACAGGCGAACAATTGCTCGATACCATTCTGTCACACCCGACCTATCTAATCTTGTATTGGTGACTAATCAAGTATGACGGGCGGAAGGAAATGAAATGACTAACTATTTCAAGAGATTCGCAAATATAAGCAGTTGTCATTTTAAAGAAAGGCGAGTCATTAGACACATGATTAACTAAATGACCAAAGTTGGATACAAATCAATTTAGCAATCGATGCATGATCTTTGACATGAATTCAAAGATGTCTAACAAATGTCTAACCCATCGAACTCATATCATAATACATCAAAATCATAACAAGAGTTGGCGAAAGAAGAGTAGGCGAGTTTATGTGTGAAGACATAAACCTGTGGCAAACATAAAACTTGACAAAAGGTCTTCGCTCGGCATTCAATCTCCGTTGTCATCTCCGTACTACTGCACATTTAGAAATACATGCAGGCATGAGTATGATGCACTCGGTGGGCAATTGCCGAAAAAATTAAAACATGCTCTTAGAGCTATATAATCGACTTGCCACTTTCTTAGATTCACAGGGGTTTTAAGAAATATCCTATGAATCATACTTTCTGAAATTTCTTACTTCATGATCAATGCACGTGCTAACAATTTAAATCATAACATGTCTGCAGACAAATCTTAAATAAACACCATATCTACGCACTCTTGTGTTGAGAAGTAGGCCTCATTCTCAAACACCTTGGCCAAAGGCCACCTGTGTACACAAACCCTTACTAGCATCTCGTCTAGCATAGGGTCGATATCGTCAATCTCTCGTAGATAGGTAATATGCAGTATGCTCAAAAACAGGCAAGTCAATTAACTTTATAAAATTCACATGCTCATTTTCATAAACTTGTGCATAAACATATTTTAGTTTAGAAAGCCCACCGAAATCGCTTACTCAAGACTTTCATCTTTCCTTTCTTGATTTCTATTCTGCTTCCATTTGTCCCTTAAAAGAGATAAGAGGAATAAATACGGAAAGAGGAACTAAGAGTTTCTAACTCTTTAGCCTCTACTAAAACTCTCTCGATACTCTATAGTTAAGCTAAGCTCTGCTAGGTCAATGCATCCAAAACTAAACTATTCAATGTATTGAGAAAGTATTTTATAAGAACATTAATCTTTTCAATTCCTTATATATATATAAGAGATATCATATCGCTTATAATAAAATCTTTAATTTTCAAATCTTTTCTTTTGGAAACTTTGATCAAGTAAGTCTTGATCAAGCTATATAATCAAAAGAATCTATGTTTTGAAATCTAATTTCAAATATCAAGTTAATATCAACGTCGCTTTGAAATTTCGCAAACTTACGAAATCTAACTTTTTAGTATAAGTTTATAAAAATCTCAATAATTCAAAATAGACTAATTTCATATACTAGATCATACTTTTGCAATCAAACAACTCAAATAAAATCAACATAATATGTTCTTGACATTACCTAAACATTTTAAATTAGGGTTTTCCATATATGATGGATTTAATTCCAATTTCTTTTACCAAACACAAGCATATATATATAATCACATATATATTAACTTATTCTATACAAATCAAAGCTAAATCATCTTAAAATTGAGCCTTCATTTTCGGTCCTCATAGGAAAGTTAGGGGTTTCGATTTTTATTTCTGATCGACTCTAATCATGATCAAATACCTTTAATTACATAAATACAAGCTCAATTTTAAGAAATCAACAACTATTCTTCAAAGTAAGAATTAGGGTTCTTGACTAAAGTTTGGGTTTTCTTGGAAATAACAAATCAAAGCATAGATCGAACATAAATCACTTCTAAAAGGATAGATCTAAGCATATATGAACTAAAGATCGAAGAGCGAAAATTCTTGAAGCTAGGCCCAAAGTGGTGAAACATATTAAGTTTGAAAGGGATTTTCTTTGTTTCTCCACATAATAACACTTCTAATAGGTAGATCTATGCATGTATAAACTAAGAATTGAAGAACAAAACTTGTAGGATATATGGCCTAAATGGCGAAACATATAGGAGCTAGGGATGGATTTTTCATCATGATTTCTACTTCAAAACTTGAAATAAGTTAGGATTTACCTTCTTAAGACGTTGATCTACCGATTTGAAAAGGATTGGGAGCTTGGATCTTGATTTTGGAAGAAGAAAATTTGAGTGTGTGTGGTGTGTGTGGCTCTCGAAAATGAGAGGAAAAATGGGAGGAAATTTTGTGGAAAAAGTGAATCCTTGGAGGCTATGTACATATTTATATAAAGCCCTATCTCACTATTTAACTCTTCTCTCATAAGCCATTGGAAAGCTTCTTTGATAAGCTAATATGTTCTAGAAAATTCTTAGCTTTCTTAATAAGAATATGTTCTAGAAAATTCTTAGCTTTCTTAATAAGCTTAGAATAATGATATCATAATATAACTTTTGAAATTATAAAATCAATATAAAGAAAATAGAATATAGAAATTTCTAGCGAATCGAAACTTCATAAATCACTTTTTCTAAATAAACACTGAAATAAAATACTAATCGAAAGATTTATCATTCAATCAATCAACTGTAAAATTCTATAATAAATCTTTAAGTTAAAACTTTTTATAAAATCTTATCTGAGGATGCATTGTTCCTAGTCACTCACGTAATTAATTTCTAATTAATTACGTACTTAGCGCTTAATGAGAGCTATGAGGATCTGGGGTATTACACGAGGTCAGTTTGAGGTAGCCTCGACACGTTTCCATGAATTTGGCACTTGGACACTTCTTCACGAGGTTAATTGAGTCTTGGAACATCGGCCAATAGAATCCCCATCGCATGACTTTCTTCGATAAAGTAGCGGGTCGATGTGACTTCCACATGATCCTCCTGTCTTCTCGTAGTACCTAATCAGCTCGGTTCGGACCCAAACACCTTAGGAGGTGGAGGTATGATTTTACGTAGAAATTCCTGCTCAAGTATATATCGCAAAGATTTGCTCAAGATTTTCCTAGCCTCAAGTTTGTCGTGGGGTAGTTCACCATTCTCCAAGTATTGTTGAA
This sequence comes from Salvia rosmarinus, assembly GCA_036937905.1. Taxonomy (NCBI): domain Eukaryota; kingdom Viridiplantae; phylum Streptophyta; class Magnoliopsida; order Lamiales; family Lamiaceae; genus Salvia; species Salvia rosmarinus. Next base: position 217,441 of record JAODLM010000760.1, read on the forward strand.
CGGGAGTCATCCAATGGGTTCTTAAATGCGAGATTATCTTGATCTCGGCTTGGTATCGGTATCGTTTATGCTTGTTTTGGACTTCTTCTCTTGGTGGGCTTGTTGACGAGGCCAATTTGCTTAAGATGTCATCTCAGCTATTTTGCTCCTTGGGATTCGAACCAACTGGAAGTATGAGAAAGATTGTTGCAAGCACGGTTTTCAAGGTATTTCTTCATCCTGTTGCCTTTTGCCTCGTACTTTTCCAACATGTGGCTTACTATGACTTGGGAGTCATTGTAAACTTGCACGGCTCAGTCTCGAAGACTTTGAGCTAGGCGAAGTCCCATAATTAAAGCCTCGTATTCCACCGTTATTCGTATTTTGAATGTGGTGAAGTGCGTGGGTGATCTCTTGGCCATTTGGTCCCGAGTAAGATGCGCCCGTTACCCGTTTTCCCCGAAGCTCCATCCATATAGATTTACCAGTAATTCTCGGATGCTTCTTTGATGGGTTCAGCTTCGGTGTTGTCCGAGGTCGGCTCGGTGGGTTTCGGCTTTTCTACGAAGTTAGCCTCGACCAGGAAGTCGGCTAAGGCGACCCTCGACGGCAGCGAGGCGAGAAAGATATAGCGTGTTCTCTTAGTTCGATTGCCCACCCGCAATTCTCCACGAAGTTTACGGCTTCGTCAACACTTGCCGAAGTGGATGTTCAGTGAGAACTTGTATGGGATGTGCGTGGAAATAGGGGCGTAGTCTTCTTGCAGCATTTACTAATGCCAATGCGAGCTTCTCCAAAGGCTGATACCTCGTTTCTGGCCCTTTTAGTGCTCGGCTGATAAAATACATAGGGAGCTGACATCCGTCCTCTCATACCAAAACTGCACTTATGGTTTCGTCCAAGGTGGCGAGGTATAGGGAAAGGACCTCTCCTTCTTTCGGGACGGATAAAGTGGGAAGTTTGGCGAGGTAGTTCTTGAGATCTTCAAAAGCTGACTTGTGTTTATCATCGGGGGAACTCGGAGGTTTTGAGTATTTTGAAAAATGGGGCTGCTTATCGCGGCTTTTTGAAAGAAAGCGGCTTAGTGCTTGACTATGCACACTGTCAACTTATATGCGTCGTGGATGGTCTTGACATCTTCATCTCCAAAATGGTTTGAACCTTGGATGGGTTGGCTTTTAATCCTTCTTGAGACCCGGCCTCAAAAATTTTCGCAGACGAAGCGTGAATGTACACTGGGATTTAGCTTTAGGTTTACCTTTCAAGTAAGCGAGGGCGATCTTTGAGGTTGGCAACACATGTGGCTTCCTCATTACTCTTGACGACGATGTCATCTACATATACTTCCACATTTTGACCTATGTAGGGCTGAAATATCTTGTCCACCATTCTTTGATAAGTGGCCCCTGCATTCTTGAGTCCGAATGGCATCTTCTTATATGCAAAGACTCCGAAGTCCGTTATGAAGGCTGTTTTGGATGCGTCCTCGTCACTCATCAACACTTGGTGATATCCCTTGTATAAATCCAAAAAGCTGAAGACTTCGTATCCGACCAGAGCGTCAACCTTTTTGTCGATATTTGGAAGGGGATAACAGTCCTTCGGGCAGTGTTTATTGAGATCGGTGTAATCGATACACATTCGCCATCCCCCTCCTCCTTTCTTGACCATCACCGGGTTGGCAATCCAGGTCGGATACTTGACTTCGAACAATATGCGTGCTTTTAATAGTTGGTTCACCTCGTCATGTATGACTTGATTCCGTTCATTGCAAAGATCATTGCTTTTGCCGGCGGTTTTACGCTTGGGTCGATATTGAGCGGTGGTGATAATACTTGGTGAGACCCGGCCATGTCGAGGGGTGACCAAGCAAACATGTCTCTGAATTCCCTTAGGAGTTGGATGATCTGTTTTCTTAGTTGAGGTACTTCGGTAGAACCTACTTTGACGACCTTGAGTGGATCGTCTTCATATAGTGTGACCTCCTCTGCCGGACTGTCGGGAGCAGTCGACGTCCTTTCCAGTTCCAACTCCTTGGGTTTCTTTAATTGCTATGCCTGTGGGTGCGGGGCCGAAGTCCCTGCACCTCTTAAGGCGACTGCATCATTCTTTGGCTGCTTTCGATCTCCCGGATCACGGCTACCTCTCTCTTGTGGGGATCTTCATTGTCAAATGGTATGTTGAGCATACCGCCCTCACGCGTTTAACGGTCCGTCCTAGTATGATGTTATCTGACGGTAGGCATTTACCACGAAGAACTGTACCACCTTGGTGGAGCTCGTCTTGCTCTTCCTACCGTGATGGGTAGTTCAATGATTCCATACGGGCGCGTCTCCTCTTGCGAAACTTGGGTGGTAGCGAGTGGTGTGGTAGCGCCTCCTCAACTTCTAACTTGTCGAAGCATTCCCTGAAGAGATGCTTACCGACGCACCACTGTCGATGTACACGCGCTTTACCAACTTGTTGGCGACCACTGCCTGGATTACCATCGCATCCTGGTGGGGTACTACGGCTGGTACGGGGTCGTCCTCGGAGAAGGTGATTGCCTCGTCCCTTTTAAACCTCTTGTTCATAGATTCGCTGGTATGGGGACTTCGGGCCTCAGCCTTAAGAGAGGACTTCATAGCTCCGCGAGGGAGCCCCGTGATGGTGGAGATGATCCCATCATATTGGGGTTTGTCACACTACTACAAAACCACTTTTCTCTACACCTTATAGACTCGGCTTTTTCGTGGCGTGGTCTATAGTATAACTCTGCTTTTTATCAGCGTGGTCTATGTCTTGATTTTTGAGTATAGACTACGGCAACAAAGCGTGGTGCTGGCGTGGTCTATGGTGGGTATAGACTACGGCAACAAGGCGTGGTGTAAATCGTGGTCTATGGTGGGTATAGACTACGGCTTAAAAAGCGTGGTGTGTGTTTTTATAAAAGCGTGGTCTATGGTGGGTATAGACTACGGCAACAAGCGTGGTGTAAATCGTGGTCTATGGTGGGTATAGACTACGGCAAAAAGCGTAGTGTATGTGCGTTTTTATAAAAAGCGTAGTCTATAGTGGGTATAGACTACGGCAACAAAGGCGTGGTGTAAATCGTGGTCTATGGTGGGTATAGACTACGCTTAAAAAGCGTGGTGTATGTGCGTGTTCTTTATAAAAAGCGTAGTCTATTCCTAAATTAAAAAAAAAAAAAAAAAAATTCACAATCGTGAGATTCGAACTCACGATGTGTGGGTTATTAACATGACACTTAACCATTCCACCAACAATTGACATCTCTCATATGTGGGCTTTATTTATATTTATATTATAACTAAAACACAATTTACAATACTTAATTCACTTGTTTGAGACAATTGATACTCGCCCTTCACTCCGCTGCTGACGATACACATTCTCTTCACCTCCTTGCCTAGCACCGTTGTTCCATCCTTGCTTGTCATCGTCCCGCTCCACATTCTCTTCCGCGTCGCCGCCTTGCCCGCCGCTCGGTGAGTTCTCTTTCTTTAAATGCGCAATTTTATATTTGAGACACGACCCAACTTCACACACTAAGTTCAAATTTTCTTATCTACTTTAGGTATATAAATCTTTATTTGTTATTCTTGTTTACGAATTTTATGTGTGTCTATCTATGTTCAAATTATAGTTGGTGATGGCTTGATCTTTGTGTAAAGTGGATGTGTAGTTAATTTATTATCGAAGATGATTTGAGTGTTAGCTTGTATTTTGTATACTAGTATTCAGATACAAATCCTAGAATATTCAGCAAAGAAGATACATTTAGGCAGAAAGTAAACTCTTGTTATTATTTTTATTCCTATTTCATGTTTATCTTTCTTCTCGTCTCTGTTTTTATGCTTCTAATTTCGTTTTAATTTTTAAGGTTTCCAGACTATGAAATCATATTATCGATGTATGAGTTGGCTTGTGGCGTGTGAAGAATGATATTAATATGATAGTTTGTTGTAATGCTAACAACTTGGCTGCTTACATCAATATCATATTTTGTTTCTTCTATTTGGATGGTCTTGAGTAAATGGAATTTAGAGGCAAACCTTGAGAAGGATTATCTTTGTGTAATAAGTGCGCAAAGATAATCGGGATTCAGAGGTGATAGTTCTTTGTTTTAAATGATTCTCTGCGTTTTAAATCGAGAGTTGGTGTACTAAAAATATGAAAAATGTAGGGGTACATTTCGATTATCTTTGAATTGTTGGTTTCTTTGCGGAAGAAATGAGAGATATAAGGAAGAAAGCCTTTGTTGTATAAGAGAACTAAAGGAAATATTTTGCCAATTTGAGAACTACTATTTGGGCGGAAAACACAGCTCGGTTGTGGATGTAAAGGTGAGAATGGCTAAGGTTAAATAGAACCGGGAAGAAATTTATCGTGGAGGCTGGAACAGTAAAACATTAATCCATCATTAAGATTAATTAATTTGGATTAACAAAATATCTGGTTTAAATATTTGAGCTTCTAAATCATAAATGTTCGCCCACAAATATAAAAGGCCTATACATTAAACATCTATCGATTAAAACTTGGCCTAAATTAGTTGTACACGTGTTTGGCATTTGAAAAATGTGAAAGCTGTAGTAATGGGCATATTAGGTGCATTTCACCAAATGTGAAAGCTGTAGTAATGGGCATAGTAGTAATGGAATAAATTATGAGTAATTTATTCCATGAACTGAGAAGTTAACTATTTAAGGAATCAATCGATTATGATAAATCGGCATCTTTGGGAGGAACCTATAGCTTTCTATCTGAGACTAGACGAGCGATCATGAACATTTGTTCACTCTTCTAAAGCTAATTCACACATGATATTCTTTCATCTTTCTTAGAGATTCATTCGATTTACAAGATAACATTTGCAGATTACTTTCCATAGCAATGCATAAGCAGGAAAGTCAGTCTTGTGATGAAAAATAATCTCTTGATCAATTTAAGCAAATTGATTTTATCTAATGATTTATCAAATCTTTGTTGATGGGCTATCTGTTTTACGCAAGTACCAAAACCGACAAACCATATTTGGGAAGGCATATGAGGAATCTAGGTTCTTTTGTCTTATATAATTTGTTTAATCCGATAATAAATTAAATCCACTTCATAGGAGGTTTGCATCTTGTTAAAATAGCGGGACCACATCAAATGGATCTATGAGTAAACTATTGAGGAGAATGAGTTTTGATTTTGATGACAAAATAATTTAATCTTGAAACATCATCTGAGAACAAGCTGAGTCTTTTAATTCATAAAATCCTGCGACAAGTATATCAACACAATTATTCATGTTGCACGAGATAGTTTGTTCGGGAATAGAGTACAAAGGGTATAGATTCACCTCTGTGGCCTTTACGATAGGAATAGAGTACAAAGGGTATAGATACAATGTAAATAAAATAAACTTTGTGAGGGTTCAAAGCAGAAGAAAACAAAAACAACGTAAGCTTGTTATTCTCTGATTCTTTCCTCACCCCCATATGTCTTATTCAACTCTCTTAGGTAACCAAGTCCAAGTTTACATAGTAAATAGTGCTAAAAGATTCTAAATAGAAAGAAATGCCACTTTCTAGTTTGAAAAACTCGATCTCTTGAATATCACGCATCGACCTTGAAACAAATTTATTTGTATAATCCTCACCACCATAGTTTTAATCGACCATTGGTCTACTACATATAAGCGTTACATGGGAAAATATCATTCATACTTTTCTAATGCCAGCTTTCTAATGTTGTTGATTCAATCCATAAATATAAGGCACTAAATGCTTTTCTCAGACAATGTGGCATTTAGAAAGAGAATTTGGGAGGCGAAAATCTTCTCAATCTTGTTTGGTCTCATCAAGTAGGAGTAGCATGGTGAATATCATTAGAATGCATTTTCTAAAGGTTAGTGACTTGAGTTGTTTCTTTTCGATCGGTTTGTTAGGTCATGAACTCTAGTAGAATAGATAAATGTTGTTGACATAAATATAAGGCACAAAGATGTTTGGTATATGTCATATTTCACTTTTCGAAACAAGTTACACCATTTCACAACTTTAACTTTACTTCTATTACTTGGTTGAGTAGTATGTGTGTTTACTACTTGATTCAAGCGTGGTTAAATGTTAGAAATGTTTGGCATTTATCGATATAATATGGTTTTAGTGTTTTGCTCCTTGTCACAAAAGTTGAATAGATGGTTGATTAGAAGAATTAAGAAACCTTAGCACTTCTTGTTACCCATTGCATGAGATACCAATATAAGACAAGATAGTAAACAAACACTAAAATAAACTCTCAAATGGTTCAAACAAAGGAAAGCGAAACAAGTTTTTCTTTTAAGCATCTTTTCTCTCACATCGGTTTCAAATCTAGGAATCCAAATTTTCCTTGTAAAAGATGTGAGATACATTCGAAGGAATACCAAATCAACTTTACGAGTCTCCTTGCATATAATCCTTAAAGAGGCGCTATGTCCACACGTACACTCTCTCAAAAGAAACCTTGTTAGAAAGAACGACTTGTTCCAATTTAAGGAATAGGAAAACAATTTGAACACAGATATTCCTTAAATAACACATGTATCACAAAATTTAATAGGTAAAAGCTGAAATATGTTTTCTTGAAACCTAATCCATTGTCTCTTATATTTGTTTCTCTTCTTCGCTAACGTTATTCGACCGGTTTATACTTTAAATCAATGTATAGATGCAACTTTATTTTGATTATGTAATTATCTTATGAATTTGGCGGTATTGACATATTGATAGTTTGATCGATTGGGAGGATAAGAGGTGCATTACATATTTGAAGTAACCGACATGTTAAATTTAAGTCGTGAATTATGATTTATAAACTTTGTAAAGTATCACCTTGTTTCTCATAAAATTGCTTGGTTGAATCTGCATAAGGTATTCCACGGACTTAGAACTTGTTCTTTTGGCCTTTACTTGCTTAGGTTGGATCTAGGCGGTACATTGTATTCCACAGACGGTATATCTACCTTGAGAGGCTTAAAGGCGCAAGTGTACACGACAAGTAAGTTTACCTCTTTAGTAAAGATATTTTTAGAATCTTATGATGGTCGATAAGTATTTGTCTTTCTAGTTTCCATTATGTCGATAGTGATTGATTTGCTTAATAAAACTTCATATCTTTGGATTTGGGGTGATAAGTTCACCAAGTTATGTGTTAGAATATAAAATTTAATTTTGGTTGGTAGAAGAGATGATAATTAATTTTGTTTGCTAAATTTATGTTTCTTTGGTACTATTAGGTTGTGAATTTTGATTGTTCAAGATGGACAAAGCATGGATGTCGATGAATAGATTATCACGTGAATCGAGCATGGGGTAGAATCTTTCTTACAATTTGCATTGCAAAATCGAGAGATTCTAACCAAATACCATGTCCTTGTGCAAAATGTGGTAATTTAAAAAGAAAATGTATCTGCAATAAGGCGCACTTGTGTTGTCATGGTATGGATCTAACATACCGAGAATGGACATTTCATGGGGAAAAATCGATGCACATAGCGTAGACAATGAAAAGATAGAATATGGGAAGATGGTCAATATCGGAAGAATGAAGATCCTATTGATATGATACATGATGCGTATGAGACTTATCGAGAATAATCGAATGAATTTAGGAAGTTACTTGAGGATCTTGAAAAACCTTTGTATCCGGTCGTACAAAGTTCTCAAAGTTATCGACAATTGTGAAGTTGTACAATTTGAAGGCAAAGTATAGGTGGTGCGATACGGCTTCAATGAGCTATTAGATTTATTAAGGAAATGCTTCCAAATTGCAATGAGATGCCTTCGTCTCTATACTGATGCAAAAAAAATCTTAAGTACCTTGGGCATGAGTTATGAGAAAATCCATGCTTGCCCAAATGATTGCATCTTATATAGAAAGATATATAAGAGCTGTGATGAGTGTCCTACATGTGGATTGTCAAGATGGAAGAAGAGTGGGAAGACAACTAATTTACATATTGGCGTTCTGCAAAGCTATTGTGGTACTTTCCACCAATACCAAGATTTTTGAGAATGTTTGAAATAAGGAAACATCTAAAGACTTAACTTGGCATGCTAATGAAAGATGTTCGAGACGGTATCTCGACATCCGATGCACCGACACTGGAGATTAGTGGATGAAAAATGGCGAATTTGCTTGGAGAATCGGAATCTTAGGTTAGCTCTATCCATGAGATGGTGTCGATCCACGACTAATGAATTTCACGTATAGTTGTTGGCGAGTTTACTTGTCACGTACAATCTACCTCCTTGGTTATGCATGAAGAAAATTCATGATCTTGGCGTTATTAATATCGGTCCAAAACAACAGGGAGCGACATTGATGTGTATTTGTCACCTTTAATTGATGACTTAAAGGAGTTATGGGATGTGGGTATCAAAGCATATGATGCATCTGAGAAGAAAGTTTCTTGCTCAAAGCTGTTACATTGTGGACAATCAATGATTTTCACGCCTATGGAAACCTATCGAGGTGCTACGTAAAAGGATATCAAGCATGTCGGTATGTGGAGAAGAAACATATCGAAGATGTTGAAACATTCTAGAAAAATGTCATATACGGGGCATAGAAGATTCCTACACACATCATCCTTATCGGCGACAAAGAAGGCTTTTGATGGTCGACAAGAGTTTGACTTTGCCCTAATCCGTTGAGTGGCCGAGGTAATTGAAAGAGTTAAGAACATCACTTGTTCTTGGGAAAAAAGGATGTAAATAAGTCAATTATGATGATGGCGGTCAGCCGAGAAAAAGAAAGGCAAAAGAAAACCAAAGACACAAGAACCACCACAAATGGATAAAGGCAAAACATGTTGGAAAAAAAGTCGATATTCTTTGATCTTGCGTGTTGGGAACATCTACATATGCGACATGTTCTTGATGTGATGCATATTGAGAAAAATGTGTGTGAAAGTTTGATTGGCACATTACTAAACATTAGGGAAAAGGCGAAGGATGGAATTGCGGTGAGACAAGATTTGATGGAGTTGGGTGTCCGACTTGAGTTGGCACCGAAGTGATTGGATCTAGAACATTTTACCTCACTGTCATACATTAAGTAAAGAAGAAAAAGAAAATTATGCGAGTTCTTTGCATGGAATGAAGGTGCTATGGGCTATTAATCTAATGTTTCGACTTGGTGTCCATGAAGGATTTGAAACTAGTTGGACTCAAGTCCCATGATTGCCATACTTTAATGCAACAATTGCTTCCGGTTGCCATCCGTGGTGTTTACCAAAACATGTGAGGTATACCATCACTAGGTTGTGTTTTCTTCAATGTGTTGTGTGAGAGAGTTATTGATGTGTCAAAGTTAGAGCAAATTCAAAGAGATATTGTGACGACTTTGTGCTTGCTTGAAAAGGAATTTCCTCCGTCATTCTTTGATATAATGATTCATTTAGTGGTCCGTCTTGTGCGAGAGGTGGAATTATGTGGGCGGTTTGGTATAGATGGATGTATCCGTTTGAAAGATTTATGAAAATCCTTAAAGGATATGTGCGTAATCGTCGTGTCGGCGGAAGGTTGTATTCTTGAATGCTATATTCTTTGAAGAAGCGGTGGAATTTTCTGTGATTACTTATCCAATGTCCCACGATTGGAATCCGTACATTACTCTGCAAGCCATCGAACAAGGCCTTTAACAAGTGCTCAACACCACCTGATCGGTGTTGAGGGTGGAAGCGAGCACATCGATATGTATTGAACAATGATATTGAGGTCGACCCATATATTGAGTATGTCCTCAACATATGCCCGACTTAATGATAGCCTTCATTTTAAATAATTATGCACTAATTTTTATGGATGTATCTTTTGAATGAGAGAACATACGGAACTTGTGAAGAAAACATATCCTACCAAAACTTTAACTTGGCAACAAAGTGAACATAACAAAACTTTCATCGATTGGTTTCGTGAGCGTGTAAGTGTTATAGTTTAAAAAATATTAAACAATTACAACAACAAATCCTTTTGTATTAATTTTAGTTTCTTACGAAGGTTGGGTGACATCGGCACGTTCATCAAATCAAGCACATTCATTAGAATCAAGCACATTCATTAGTCAAATCTCAACAAAATTTGAAGTGGATGGCGCATGGACCTAGCAAAGTGTTCTAAAATATCAAAGCTATTTGATTAATGGTGTTACTTACAATACAAAAGAGCGTGATAATCTACGAGTTGTTCAAAGTGCAGGTCGACTTAGTTGCAAAGACAATGCGGGTTTCAAGTGCGAGGATAAAAACCCGATTGTCACGAGATATGACGTTCTATGGGGTAATTCGGAAATTTGGGAGCTTGATTATCAAGCATTTCGGATGGTAGTGTTTAAGTGTGATTGGGTTGAGAATAATGGTGGCGTGAGTAGATGATCTTCGTTTTACCTTAGTGAACTTGAAAAGAATTGGGTTCAATTGGATTCGTTTATATTAGGATGTCGAAGCTAAACAAGTGTTCTCGTTGAAGACCCTCAAGATCCTATATAGTGCATGGTACTCTCATGTCCCAATAAAAGTGCCGTGAAATGATTAGTGGTGCGAGTTGGAAGATATTGCTCTTAGTTACCAAGCTTTCAATAATGAGCTTCACAAATGAATTTGAATGATGACCGTGATGAAAATGAACCATCATGTGTTCGTCGAGATTGTGATGGAATTTGGGTTAACAATCTGAACTCTTAAGCTGGTACAATCCCATGTTTGTGTGTTTTGCATTGTACATTGCTTATTTTATTTATGGTAAGCTAATTATTTGTATTGATATTTTTCAATAGGTCTTGTGGTTACCATGGTTACGGTGATGATGATAATGATGGATTGGACTCAAAGAAACACAATCAACAAGAGAAATGTGTGTTTGGTGAGCTTGCAAAGCGGGCGAAAGGATAAAAAGTTGTTGAATTTAATGTGCGAGGACAACCAATTGGTCGAGTTGCGTGAAATGCAAAGCTATATTGGTCTTCTTGCTCGACAAGAGGTGAAGATAAGTTATAAGACTTGGAAAATGGTGCGAAAAGAAGTGAAAGACATTATTTGGGAGCATGTGAATGTAAGTATGCTTGTTTAAATTATTCTTCTGATCATATATAAATTGAATAATTGTAGCCTTAATATTTATGCATATTTATTTAATATTGCACGATTTTATGGAATAACTTGAGCAAATTCTCTTTTGGTTTATTAGGTAGCATATGTAGTTCAAAAGACTTGGAGGCGGGATGTGCGAGAATCTGCGGGCACAAAGTGGCGGCGGTGGAAGTCTAAATTATATAAAAATACATTCTTCCCAACATAGACAATCCTCGGCTGAATGATCCACCCCATGCGGTGGTATTCTACGTGAAGATTGGATTTGAATTTGTGCTATCTAGAGTAACGAGATGGTTTTAAGGTAAGCAAATGACTTATGTCGATCCACACGACTGCGTCTGAAATTTGGATTATTATGTGTTTATTAAATATTCTAAGATATTTTATTTGTGATGAAGTGATTTTCATCTTGTGTTATAGGATATGATTAGTTAGGATACATATTGGGGCTTTTGGGTGGCTATTTAATTAGTGTTTATCGATGACTTTACTTGAATAAACAAAAGTCATCTGCTGACATTGTAGTATTAGGATTACGGTTTCATGCTAATGCCTTTGCCTAGCTTGGTAGTGTAGCTTGTTTATTCGATCGGCAAGCATGGCTTCAAGTTGTAGTTTATTTTACTTAACTATTACGATACCTTATGGCACCAACGAAGCGCCTTTATGTAGAAAGTATCTTCTAGTGCGATATTTTAATGATGAATTCACTTCATATTGTAGAAATGGAGTGAAGAGCAAGCGAAAGGGTAAAGAAGAACATTTACCCACATAGACTTTCACGAAGAGGCTATCGGGGTTGGGTGAAACAATGGTAGTTTTCCTTACTTAGTTCATTTCTTATTTATTTTCTTGAACACCGGTTGATACATTCTCCTTTATGCTTCATATCCTATGTACATACTTTTTATTATTGTAGAAGGACGAATTATGTGGAGAGGATGATGTAGATAGAAACGTGATGTGGAAGAAAGCCGAATTCAAAGAAAAGCGATATAGAAGATGATAAATTAAAGCAAGCTGTGCGAAAGGTTGTAAGATGTTCCATGCTTTTTTTATGATACATGCATTATAAATTTTTATAATACATGCTAGACGGTGGGCTACTATTTTAGGGACATTCCATGTTTAATGAGATGTAAACTTTTGTCTTGCGTGTTTTTGGGAAGAATGCAATATTTGGTTTGAGCATTCGATATAGCGTATAAATATGCTTTAATTAGGCCAAATTTGAGAATGTTTTTGGAACTAGGATGACCTTTTGAAATTGTCAGCTATTATTGAAAAATATTCCTTGTAATCCCAAACAGTTTGTATCTAAGGTTTGTTATGGTTAATTATTTATTTATGTTCAGATTTTCGATCTGTTGGAGCTTATTACTTGGAAATGGATATTTGGTGACTCTAAATAATTAATTTTGTTTATCGTAGAAGATAGTGGATTAAGTCCTTTTTCCATTGTTTTGAGTCTTTAGAACCAGTTTTGTATGGTGTTGCTTTGGTTGATCATGTAGAATTGTAAGCTTAAGTTATAGAATTGTTATCTTTTGACAATTATTTTGGAGCAGTTTGTTGAGTTGTGCTTGTGATGGAGAAAGGGCTCTCTCGAGTTTGAATTGCATTTGTTGAACTAGTACTTTGTAATAGGTTGAGTTTGTCTTATAGAATTGAGTGTTCATCACATTTGGTATATATGGAGCTTTAGTTTCTTTGTAGAGATTGAAGGAGTACTTAGCGATTTTATCGAAATGTTTACTAGATTCATGCGTGAGATGATGCTTGTGTTGTGTGGTCTCTGATTGAATTTCTTTGTGCATTTCTAAATGTGGAGGTTCTTCCTTCTCTGAATCTCTCTTGATAGACTTGTAAAAAAATATGCTTGCGCTTGTCAAATTTACAATAATTTGCGTCCAAGTCAAGTGTTTAGCCTCTCCATTACGATGGCACATCATTGTTGAGACCAACTTTTCATCACGAGAACTCAATTACATTCCGACTTGAAGCATTTCGCAAAAATGTTATATCTCACAAACATAATGTGATTTTCCCATGATTTATGTATATAAAGCTCTTGTACCAATGTTTTACATGTCGAGATTTTATTTTGTCGAAATGATATGAATTTTCATACATGTCGGGATAATGTTCGACTTATAAGGCTGACATTGTAGAATTGTAGATTTTCATACATGTCGGGATAATGTTAGACTTATAAGGCAAAGCATTGTAGATTTTCATACATGTCGGAAAATCGAACCTGATAGACGAGGTTTTGAAATGTGTTTTATCTACTAGTTAGGCCTGACATTGTAGTATTAGGATTGCTATTATTATAACATAAATTTTTTATAATACATGCATATACTAAGCGCCTTGAACAAGCATTACGAATCTTCATTTGTATACTAAAGGATGATTGCATACGCTAAAGGAAGAAGGTGAATTGAAGACTAATACTTTGGGAGAAGATTTGCTTCGTGTGCATTACAAAGCGAGCATACAGGCATGTCGGGGAGTAGGTAGTTATGTTACTCCTACTACTTTCTTGAAAAATCGAGGAGCATAGACAAGGTAAGTTGAAGGGGAGATAAGAAAATGGGAGAACAACAAGAAATGATGATATGTCACCTACGATAGAGTGAAAAACTTGAAGCGAATTACAAAATTTGAAAGACCGGAAAGATTATGAAGAAAATGGAAGTTGTTCGATCAAACAAGTGAATTTTGAGGTGGATGAAGACCTCGAGGACAAAGTGAAGGAGAATGAGAAGGAAGATGATTGCCAGTGATCTTGATTGAGAAAGTTGATCGTTCTGGTATTATTTTTAGTTTAACATGATTATTTGTTATTATTATTATTACTTCAAAAACTTATGCTTCTTTGTTATTATTATTTGGTGTTCATTGTCTTCATAAAAGTTTTGCAAGAACAATGTCTAGGCATTAATACACTGCTAGAATTGTCTAAGTTACATTTCTATTTTAACTCACTAGATGAGAGACAAAGCAAGGAGACAGTGGAATCATTAGGCATTTTAAGCTGCCTCTTATAACCATGAAAATACCAGTTTTCTGTTTGTTCTATTTCATTTCCCTTTGTCCATCAAACATCTAGCTGGGAGGCAAGACGTGTGATCTGTGCCTAACTTGCAACTTGCATAAGAATAATAAGATAGTTTAACTACAAATTTACAATTTTTACATATATTGGATGACAATACAAGTAAAATCTTCTTAAAAGACAAGTGAGCGTTGGAATATCTTTGTTTCTGAGCACTTTGAGAAAAGTTAGTGCGATAAGGAGCAACCATTTTGTTTCTAACTGTACTTGAACCACCACTCTTGAATGCCATCCATGTACAGCATGCGATTGAAATAATCAATTTCACGAAAACATTTGAAAATAATCGACCTATCTAAAGTTGAAATCTTAGGCTAACAAATGCAGAAATTTACTACATTCACTACAATATATTGATAGGTTAACGACCCTTGTTGTGAGAATCCAAACCGATGCATCTTTACTCCGAGGGCTTGTTTGTTATTAACCATCAAGTAACAAATAATTAGTGTGTGAGCGTATTGATTGACAATGATGATTATTTGTTATTATTATTATTTACATTTATGCTTATGCAAATTAGGGTGTCTTTTGCGAAGAAAACAAAAGTAAAGCAAAGAGTTGTTAAGGAGAGAAATGTGAAGTGTTTTGACACTTTGCATTAGTCCATGAAAGTCTTTGTATTTACATGTTGAAAAAACTTTGTGGATGGGAAAGGGATATTAATTCCATTTGAAGATGAAATCTTTGGTAAGCCACTTTGAGATTTTCGTACATCTTGAAGACATCATCCAGTTTTGTGAATTAGAGCCGATTCGGAAATTGCGTTGTGGTTTATATGTGGTAAATTTACTCTTTCAAAATTTATTTTGCAATGTTAAGTATATGTTTATTTAATACATTTTATTTATTTGTTAGTCACTTATTCAAGAGTTCGAGGAGAGTACAACTACACTTGGTCATTGCGGTTTGTGAATCCATTTGAGATATCATATGTTCCCAGGCGATCAAGATGCACGAACACGTGCTTTGGCTGATAGGTTTGAGGTGTATCTCAAAATCAATTAGTGATAGTACCGTGCAATGTAGGGTAAGTCTTAAATCTTAGTTCATCACCATTATCTTCTTTTTCTCAACATGTCTAATATTATATGTTTTCTATTGATTAGGGAACATTGGATTCTTCTGATGGTTGATCCTCATGGAGAAGCGATTTATCTTCTTGACCCTCTTAGTCATCGCATTCGTGATGATAGCGGAAAGCAATAGTCGACACGTAAGATTGACTCCCTTTAATTCCTTCTTTTCTTTTAGTGAATTGGAAATTATTTGTTGGGTTTGGATGACTATTTGCTAGATTATAACACTTAGATAAATGATTTCTTTGTTAAGAAGGCATTATGTATATGGCAAATTAATGTGACCACTACGGTATTCCCCAAATACTCTACGCTTTTTATGCGTAGTGTATACCCACTATAGGTTTACGCTTCAGTGAACATCATTGGAATGACCATTCTAGTTGTTACTGCTTCTTTGAAGAGTTAAATGGTTTACGCTTAAGGTGTGGGTTTTGAGACTTTCATTTTGCTAATCTAGCACTCTTGGTATCGGTTATCAACGGCTATGGAAGTAGTGTCTGAATTCACTGTGAACACAGTAAAATTATTGATCACCCCGCCTTTAGTTAAAATTTTCAATCTTTATTAGTTGCCTTAGCGCATATTTGACCGGTTTTAAAGTGAAACTAATCGATGGAGCGAGGAATGGCGTAATTTTTACTTGAAAAAAGTGACTAAAATATTAAAACAAAGTAATTAAATAAGCTCAAAGCACGTTATATCATTCTCCATTAACTCACACGATAACTGGGTTCGATTAAAACAGGAGGTGTGCGATTGATGATTTCATGCAGGACTATATTTTGTTGGAAATGGCATTTAGTTTGAGATATTTTAAGTTGTTTCTGAATATTAGATAAATATAAATTTGGGTTTAGCAAAATATATAGTGTACATGTTCAAGTTATTTTAAGGAAATGGGTTATTTAACTAATTATTGTATGAGCTAGTTGCGTTCAACACAGACCGTTTATATATGTTAAATGATTTGCTAGTTTAATCCGACACTGATGCTTTTTGGGTGACTCGTTGGCCATTTATAAGGTGTTATCGAATTTTGGAGTTGCCAAGAATGACAACTTATGAATAGTCATAAACATGTTTGAGTGCTTGATAAAACCGATCAAATAAACATATGCTCAAGTCAGATTAGTGCTTTACTAATCGATGGAGCGAGGAATGGCGTAATTTTACGTCTGCATATCGGAAAATATGCGATTGACCGATTTTCACTTTCCGTTGGGTTAGCGCATATTTGACCGGTTTAATATTTGCATTGCCATGAACATAATGTTTGAGCATTCTTGATCTTGTTTATTGTAGTTTGAAATATGTGTATTTGTGGTAGTATCTAACTACTATTAATTGCTTGAAGGGCAATTTTATGTTTAATCAAAATTGGAGAAAAGAGGGAAGAAGCAACCAACTTGGGAAATTGTAAAGGTATTTTCATTTATCAAATCATGTTTGTTTTATGTTGGATTTCATATACATCTACATGTTGTTAATATTTGATATTTTAAAAAGTGTCGAAACGACCCGATTCAAGCAATGCGGGTTCTTTGTACTACGATTCATGAAAGATATAATTGAAGAAGTTATGAAGGCGGTTCCGTTTCTTTACGTTCACATGTAAGATAATTCTATTTCAATTCTTTAATATAATCATTTTTTCATACAAGAGTGCTAATATTCTATTTTGAATTGTTAATAGTTTCAAAATCGGTCTTACTCTCGAGAGGACATTGATGAAGTTCGCGTTGAATGGGCAAATTTCATGCTTCTTCACATATAGTCTGTGATGTTTTAGTTGTAAGTGATTGATATTTTGAATTATTTTGTCTTTGTGATATTTGGGATACGGTGTTATTGTTTTGTTATGTGATGTGCATAGTATTTTTGTATAGTGATTTTGTATTTGTAATGAAAGCAGTTGTATATTTTGTATAGTAATTTTGTAGGTATAATGAAAACATATTGTATATTTTTGAATAGTGATTTTGAGCGTAATCGCAAGTATATTTTAATCTCGTTTGCTTGTGCTTTATTAATTATGCGAGGTTTAAATAAAGAAATTAACTACGGTTGAAATTGAAAAACCGTAGTTGTTATTAAATTGACTACGGGTTGTAATAGAAAAAGCGTAGTAAATTTGGCATTAAAACCGTAGTAAATAAACTCAAAACCGTAGTTAATACATATAGACTACGCATAAAAGCGTAGTGTATGTGCGAAATTTTTGTGTGATGCATGGGTATAGACTACGGCGTGGCGTGGTCTATGTGCTGGCGTGGTCTATGGGGTATAGACTACGCGTAAAAGCGTGGTGTGTGGCGTCTTTTACGTGAGTGCGGGGTATAGACTACGGCGTGGCGTGGTCTATGTGCGAAAAAGTGTAGTCTATGGTGGGTATAGACTACGCATAAAAGCGTGGTATGAACTAATGGCGAACTAATGTGTGACTGCGTGCGTGTGTATAGACTACGGCGTGGCGTGGTCTCGTGCTAAAAGCGTGGTGCGTGGTCTATGGTGGGTATAGACTACGCGCTAAAAAGCGTGGTGTGTCGCGTCTTTTACGTGATGCGGGGTATAGACTACGGCGTGGCGTGGTCTATGTCGAGGCGTGGTCTATGGTTGGTATAGACTACGGCAAAAGCGTGGTGTGTCTGGCGCGTTTTACGTGTGCGTTGGTATAGACTACGGCGTGGCGTGGTCTATGTCGAGCGTGGTCATGGTTGGTATAGACTACGGCAAAAGCGTGGTGTGTCTTGGCGTTTTACGTGATGCGTTGGTATTGACTACGGCGTGGCGTGGTCTATGTCGAAGCGTGGTCTATGGTGGGTATAGACTACGGCGGGGTTGGGTTATATGCTTATTTGAGTTATCTCGATATTTCAAAATAAAACATGTCTGAAGTAAAATGTTTTGATGAAGTTATTCTTGTTCTCAGATCAGAGATATAGTTATATTGTGATTGTGCGGATCTCTACGCGTTGGGTTGATCACCGATCTTGGTATTGATCGTAAGGATGAACCCAGAACAGTGGTTATGGTTGAAGGGATAGACCACGAGTCCACCCAGGAAATGGTAATGAGGTGGTTAGGTTAGGCGAGTTTGACCCGCAGTCCACAGAGTTAACGGCATTGGATACGTTCGGGCATGGGTTGTTGGATATGTTCGGGCGAATGAATGAATGGATGAATTTGGCGGGATACGTTCGAGACTCGTTCTTGGTTTATGGCCGGATATGGATAATAACGGATCGGTTCGAAAAATGAAAATTCTATTTTGTTTACTTAGAAGTGGGCTTATGTTTTAAAACCTTCTAAGGTAAGTGCTCATACCGGCATCATGATTCTTTTTTGTTTATGATAAAACCCATGGGTATCGCTAGTACTCATACAACTCTTTCAAATCTTTTCACGAGATGGAGGAGATTGGTACAGACGACGTATTGAGGGGTGGGCTGAGGTTCTTCATCTTGTCTCGATGTTGTGTTATATCAGTATACGATGTTGATCTATTCTTGTCCCTTATTTTTCTTTCGATTGGGAACAAGATTTGCTATTATGTTATTATCTTGTGAGTCTCCATATGGCATGCTATATGGTTGACCGATCTATGCAGGGTGTAATGCTATTTTGCTTTCTTGCATTACTTGTTATAAACAGATCATGTTTACGAGGTTATGATATCGATATTATTACATTGGTGGATTGTTTGCGCCCCTCGCCGGGATATGTCTAGTTATAGAGGAATCTTTTAGATTTCATGGTCACGTCTTCTATCATGTATGTTATATGCCACTTACCATTAACCCTTTGTAATCATATCCGGCTGGTGCCTTCCCATCGAATTGGGCGTGACATATCGTGCATGTAATTATCTTCTAGAACTTGTGTTTTACGTGTCGTGTATGATATGTGTTTTGAATATGGAAAGGATAAAATGCCATCTTCTGCCCACATATTGACCCAAACACTAATGATAATATATACCGTTGTCTAATACATGAGCCTTTATTAGACTTTATTCTTTTGATTAACTGGATGATAGGAAGTGAGGATGGATATGGAAACCAAATGGGAGAAAAGTTGTTTTGATATTCTAAGTTGAGGACGAAAAGAATGGTACGTGTGAAAAGAATAGACACAAAGCTCTATTACAAAGCGAAAAAGAAAATTTTGTGAAAAATGTGAGCATAAAGTCGATTATCATAATATATGGTACATGAGTTGCTAAATGATTGAATTAGCATGTTGGAAAGAAAGAAATGAACAAAGTCCTATGAGTTGATTATATAAATGGAGGTGCTTGGAATATATTTGAGTCACTTGCCGATATTATCTACCTTACATGTGCTACATTCTGACCTATGAAAAGTCCTTTTGATCCTAATTTGAGCATTTGATGTGGTGGAGATATTAGAAATAGCGAAACTATGGTGAGATTTTGCATTCATTGATTTTGAGTGCATACTGCGTCGCTTTTTATTTCTTTATGAGTTGAGAATACTCTATATATTACACACGTACCATTGTGAGGTGGAATTGAATGAGATTTTGCTTTCGATGGTTGTACATTGTCCGATTGACTAATATAAATGTATAGCTAATGATTTTGAGCTTTGAGATATTACGAGGCCTAATTGTGTTAATCAGTCTTTCTTGCCTATTCGTTGATCTTCGTTGTGTCTTGTCTTTCTTTACATTTTGTTTTGTTTGAGGACAAACAATGCTTTAAGTTTGGGGGTTTGATAAAGCGCATTTACACATTTATTGTTGGTATTTAAAGATGATTTTAGATCGATAAAGGCGTGTATGTCTTGGATCTCAATCTTTACATATTCTTGGAATTCTTGCTCTTGGGTTCCTTACGATTGTTTTAAAGCTTATAAGTGAAAACGAAGCATGGAGCGAGGCAGCGGCGAAAGAGGGCTGGCGAGGCTAGCGATGTAATATTCAAAAGCGAACATCGATTACGGTATTCTAAACCCGTAATGGGTTTTCGAATATTCTTATCTATATGACATTGAATTGTATTTCGATTCGGTATCGTTATAACAATTCCTTTTTATAATTCACTAAGGATTTTGAATTCAGAATTGAGATTTATGAAATAATCTGCGGTATTATTTTAACGTCGAGCACGTGTCGACGTCGACATTTATGAAATTTTACGGCGGTGAAGCTTGGGATAAATTTGTATTATTCCTATAATAATTATATTTATTTATTTAGTAAGTATGAACTTCTGCGACCATTTTGAGATGAGTCGATTTTGAGCGTTTGAGGCGTTTTGAGCGTCGGCGTCTAGAGGCGTTTTGAAAAAATGAGTTTAAAGCTCGGAAATTATTATAATTAATTTCCTATTATTATTTATGTAATTACAGTATTAATAACTATTAAAATCAATTTATTTGCTATTAAAACTCGATAATTCCAATTAATGGAATTGAAAATCTAATGTTGTAAATTATGGTTTCACATGAAATGATACCATTAAATTATCATATGGTATCTAAACAATATAATATGATATATATGGATATTATTAAGCATTAAAATCAAAGTTTGAACCATAGAAATCGATAATGCCTAATTATAAAATTTGAAACCTAGTTTGAAATTAGGGTTTTAATGGTATGAAATGTGCTATAATTTTACCTATGCTATTATTTAAATATCTAAATCATATATTATGATATATATGATCGAAAATTTCATAGTATCAATAATAGGTGTAATTTATATTTTAATCCTATTTTTGATAATTCTATCGGTAATTTCGAAATGTGCATATATTGTGGTTTAATTATTTTTATGACATATTATATATCTATGACCTATAATATGATTAATACAATGTATTATGTGTAACAAAAAAATAAAATCAGCCCTAAACCCATGATTACCGTCATCGTCATCCATGAAACAAAGCATGGGATTATCTTTTGAATTGGCGATGCATGAAGAGCTCATAACTCTTGATCATCTTATTCAACTCCAAGGCTGCATTTTTTCATTGGGTGGGAATGAGAGAGAGACGGCGAGAGGGAGAGAGAGAGATGGGAGACCATTCCCGTTCTTACTCTCATCATACCTTCTCGACATAACACTCTCTCCGAACACCCTTCCTCTCAATATTTTCAGGAAAAATCGAGAGCTCAGCCTCGTATCTGAAATTTTCTTCATCTTCCTCAATCCTCTTGAAAACCTTGATACCTAGCATTGTTCTTGTGATCCCATACCATTTCTAAGGTAATACATGGACCATAGTACCGATTTATGCGTTTATTGAAAATCGAAACTATTTATATATATATATGTATGTGTTGAAAATCTTGAGTATGTATATACATGTGTTTAATGTTCTTGAGCATGAGCTTGTTTACATTTTGTTTATGATGTTTTATTTACAAAATATGAGCATATATGTTGAAATGAACATAGGTTATCATATATGACATGTTACTGGGATTTAGGATGTATAGGTAATTTTGAACCATATATCATGTTAAAATAATTTTCAAAATAGTATAAAATGACTAGTGATGACGAACACTTGTGAAAATGTTTTAAGGATTGATTATTGATCTATATCATGTTTAGAGTTCATATGTATCATTTAGAAAATTTTGGAAAACCACAGGTATTTTTATGAAAATACAGTGAGCTAAAAATCAAACCTTGGTGTATGATTTTATTTCAAGCATAATGACATATTAATGCTGAACCTTGATTATATGTCTATGATTTATTTAGAATTTTTGAAAACCATATGCTTGATTTTGGATAGTACCATGAGCTTATAAGTTGGATACCTTGGTGTATGATTTTTATTTTAATCAGCATGATGGTGTATTAATGCTTTAGTATATTGTTTATGTGTTGTATGAATTTGTTGGAATTTTGGAAATCAAATACTAATTTAAATCAAATAAACCGTGAGCTTGAGCTCTTGAAGGTGATGATTTAATTAGTTTTGATAAATATTATGATGTTACATTAGTATACTATAGTATATAAGCATAGTATACAATTGTTGAAATTTTGAAAACAACCTACATTAAAATCGAAAAAGCCGAGGCTTACAAGCTCATATGGTGACGATTTAAATTGGTTTAGGTTAATATTATGATATTCTGATGTTATAGTATAATGTTTGATCATATTATAATTTATTTAAATTTCTAGAAATTGTTTGATAATTATTGGGTAATTATCTTGAAATTACGTGAATATTGCTTATTAATTATGATTGAATGGTTATGATGAACTATAGGTTATATTTATGATATATATTGATGTTGGGATATTATACTAATGATATATATTGATGTTGGGATATTATACTATGTGATATCAATTTTGGAAATTTTTGGATAATTATTCCATATTATATGGAATTAGAATTATATATGTATATGTATTAATAAATGGCAAACAATATCATATGGATTTTATAAATTCATATTCTGGACCATAGTGTATAATAATACACTATATTAATTTAGAAATTTTTTCAAAAGTCATTTAGTATTTTTAAATTAATTATCGAGATTTTGATAATTAATAGGATTTTAAACCCTTTTTAATTCAGTTTATTAATAAAATATATGTTTAATTAATATTCTGGACATATTTGAATTTTATAAACATAGATTGCTATGTTTGAGACAAGCGTTTATTTTATAACGTTTTAAATCAAAATATCGTTTTAATTTATAAAGGGTTTATTAAATGCAAAATTATTTATAAGTCCTTGATTTACATGATAAATAGAAATAGGACTATGATTTCAAATCGATCAAATTCGATTTATAAAGCGAAATAGTAAAAATTCTTATGTTGAAAGTCAGTGTTGACTTTGTTGACGTGTTGACTTGTTGACTTTTAAGTAAACATCGACTTTCGATTTATAAATCGTTATGCGCGTAAGATATACTAATTGGTATGACACCTCATTAGTGAAAAGGTTTCTAAATGAAATCCGTATATCGAAAAAATGGCTTATCGTTGAGCGTATCTCGAGGCGAGAACAATTGATTATATCGTGTTGAAGCGTATTTAATTCATTGAGAATTCAGTTTACATCGAAATAAGATATCGAAGTTTATCTTAGCTTTTGAAAGTCTCGAAAGACTTGGCGGCGTACTAAAGCAACTGTTTTAAATAAAGGTGTGGGCCTTAAGCTGGTTGGATATTGGTCTGAGCGAACTGGACTCAATTCTGACAAACCGTAGTCCGGTGGGCTTACTTTTCAAACAAGATGTGACTTTCTTGTTATTCAAAATGAGTTTATTCTGATGCTTATTCTATAGCTGTTGAAAATGTTCTTGCATTACACGAAAAATATTACATTTTGTGTATGGATCTTCATGTATGCGGGTGAATGTGGCGATAGTTGGAACTATATTGTGACGGTTATGTCATTTGGGTTTGACCTTTTAAATGTCGGGTCTGTGCGGATGATAAATCTTGGCTAGGATTGGCGTGAAGGTTGGAACTATTGCAATGTTAACATATGCTTGTGAGGTATTTGTGTCTTTTGCGGGATTCTGGCCGGTCAGCGTCGTAGATGGGAGGCCTCACTCCGGCGTTTAATTTTATCTTGTTATGAATTGTTACTATGAGATACGGACCATACACCGAAAATGCTCGGCGAGCTATGTTTATGATGAAAATGTTTTGTAAGCCTGGCATTTCAACTAAAACCACTTGTACTTACTACGATATTGGCGGTAATCTTATATCAAATGTTTTGGCATAAGTCGATGAGTGCAATTTCTTGTACTTAGCCTGCGTGCTTGTTTTTAAATGTGCGGGTTGAGCGATGATGGTGATGGGGAATGTGTTGAGGGTCGTGTCCTGACCAATTTATCTAAATTTGTGGTTTTCACTTGAATGCATATACGTATATGAATTCACACACTTTCATTCTTACTCTAACTCGTTTATTTATGCTTTATTATTCGAACTATTGAGGTCCGTCGTGTTGGTTTGTATCTTGAAAGCGGTTTGGTTGAGCTTGTATACAATGTTTCATTACCACTATTACAATCTCTATCGATTTGAATACTTGATTGCATATATCATGTCCTTATCTCATATATAAGTTAGATCATACGATGTGTGAAGATCACAGTGACGTATGATTGGTCGAAACAATGAGATATAAAAGTTTCCTGGTGAGACAACTTAAGGGCGAGTTGTCGGTTTGAGGTGCGATATAGATAAGTGACTTGACTTAGTTGCTTGTCTATCTTTGATGCGTCTCGGCGTATTGAAGGATCACGATGAGATGTGTTCTTCTTCGACCGTCGTGAAGAACGATCTCGGTGACTTACGATGATCTAAACCTCGATAAGGTATTAGGTGAGTATGAGTTCTTGACCATCACTTTGACTTGTTATGAGTGAGGTTATATGTTCTAAAAATTCTCGCATCTTGGGTGGTGGCTTGTATGTCGCTAGTTATCATGTCAGTCACGTATCCGTTAAGGATGATGGCGTCATAAGGAGCTCAAATGGTTTATTGTACTAAACCCTGCGGGTTGAGTTAGCTCAAGTACAATAATAAGGTTGAGTGGTACTACTGAAATGAAGTTATTAATTATTTTAAGCGATCGAATGCTATAAATAATTAATGGACGTTCGATATCTTAAATCTGAGGATTCGTAATGTCTAAGTGCAAGCCGACTCAACTTGGTAATAAAGGGTAAGTCGATTCTTTCTCTAGTGGCTTGATCGAATGTTTATAAATTAATTTATGTTACGGTGAACATAAGATAATTAATTTATTGAGGCCATCTTTATTCCTTGCATTTGATCCACAGTGTGGCCGTCGATTGTAGGAAAATCGGTATATAAGCTCTCTATGGCGAGATTTTGTTCTCTTTATCCTCGAGGATATTATTATATTTATGGTATATGCATAGATCCTTTCCATATAAGATTATGGTAATAATCACGAGTATGGTAATTTCCATAAAGAATAATGGTAATTTCCATATGGGATTATGGAATTTCCATATAGGATTATAGTAATTTCCATATGGGATTAAGGTAGTGCATTATAAATATAAGGTATGAGATAAAGTCAGGTTAATGCTCATTATAGAGACCATATTTTGAGAATTCCTTGTGAGGAAGAGATAATTTTGAGAGTTGTAAGAGAGAAAGGGTGATTTTCGATGCATTCTCCATAGATCGTCGCTCACTTGGAGATTGGGCAATGGGATCTGATCCAGGAAGGTGCGAGTCCGTTCCGTTCGATCCGTTCGTTGCGTATCCTCGGATCGAAGATAAACAGAAAACCCTACGTGTTGCGATTAATTATATAGCGCATGCTGGTATATAATCAATGTATGGTGAATTAAATATCGAGATAGATCTCAGGCGATTGAACATTCGTCAACAATTGGTATCGAGCACGGATCGAATCTTGGCTCTGTTGGATTAATCAGTTTGATTATTACGTGCGTTTAATTAATTGTGATCATCGTTCATATGGCTAGTTTTTGTTTTGTTGGGTTTTGTTTTACACCAGAAAATCCGTGGTTAGATTAGATTTTATTACGTAAATCTTATCAGTAAAGAACGAGCGAAAGACGAAGAGCAAGCCAGGGAAAAAAGGTCTCTCGGCGGTCCTCGGGCGGTTTCATGGCGAGCCTCCGATTCGCGAGCGTCGCAAGGCCCGCAGGCGATGGGGCGTTCTCGCGAGATCTGGCGCCTAGCGAGCTCTCGGTCGTGAGGATGACCCGACAGCGCGCTCGCGACTACGGGCGGCGGCGGCGCGTTGTGAAAACCCGGCGGCGAACCGCAGA
Source organism: Salvia rosmarinus (assembly GCA_036937905.1). Lineage (NCBI taxonomy): Eukaryota > Viridiplantae > Streptophyta > Magnoliopsida > Lamiales > Lamiaceae > Salvia > Salvia rosmarinus. Next base: position 243,559 of record JAODLM010000760.1, read on the forward strand.
TCCGAGTTTCGGCTGGCGGCGACTCTCGGCGGATGTTCGGTGGCTCGGGTGCAGCGCGTGCTCGGCGGTCAGCGGTAGCATTAGCGACCGGTGGCAGAGGCAGGCACGGGGGTGGCCGGTGGGCTTTGACTGGCCGGCACGAGTTGGGCCGACCCGGCCCGGACCGTTTTCGAGCAGTTCTCGGTCCGTGCCCGTCGCGAGGCCCGTTGTTGAATCCGGTCCGTGCGGGTGCCCGAGGCCCGTTCGAGTTTAATATGCTTTGCAAATCTATGTAATAGATTGGCTAGAAAGTGCAAGTTTCACGATTGGGCGCGATGAGCGTTTATTTTATTTTATCGTTCATATGCTATGTGTGGATGTTTATTTTATGCGTAGGCATGCTATGTATGTTTAAATTCGTTGACAAACCTTTAAGGTTTCACGTAATTGGATCGCATAGTAAGCATGCTAGGTTTATCGCATTTATCGAGCATATTTTAGAATTACTGCGAGCATGTTTTCTTTGAGTTCTATGAAAAGCATGCTGGATTACGTGATGCTGCATGGACAAACCTTTTGAATAAAAAGCTAAGCAAGCAACCCGACAAATTAATTTTCAAATTAAAATGTCAAGACCTCCTTTTGATCTCTAAACAAAGTGAGGCATGCGTGATGGCGTCCACAGCTGGCTTGCTTGCATTGTTTATCATAAGTTTGTTAGATGAGATTTCTAAATAAAACATTTTAAATCTATTGAGAAGTGGGAGTTTCGTGTGTAGCGTCCACGCAGCGCTCTGCATGTGCGATTTTCATAAGTTCTCTAGAGATAGATATAAAATGAGATAACAAAAATTTGAATTGGGCGGTATGGTCGGTGAGTATACCAATTCTAAGAATTCATTTCTATTAAATTGTGGTCATTGCTTAGACATCACCTCAAGTACAACTTCCTGAAGTCCCTTCTTGCGATAGTGATGTGGTCAGTAAGGTCGATCGTTAATTTCATTTGTCATAAGGATAAGTTGACATGGATTGAAATTAAGCGACTAAAGGTATATTTTAGTGCAGTCGGGGGTTCATGTCTAGCGTCCACAGCGTGACTTGCATGTGGTTCCTTGGGCGATTGGAGGTTTCAATTAATATTGTTTTATCAATTACTATTATTATTCAATTATATCGATCGTATGCTTATGTGTTTACATTATCGTTTGAGATATGTCTCTTGCGGATTTTCAATATGCTGCAAAATCCGTTATCGGTCCAAATTTTATCAAGTGAAGCATATGGAATATGTTCTTATCATTTGAAGCACATGTTTGTTCTCACTACTCCTAAACCCGATGCCCTTCTGACCATCGACTAATGAGCGCGAGTCGGCGGACTTTGGAATAAGTCGAACAATATGGCTAAATGCTATATGATGACTACTATGTCGAAGCTTGCATGACATCGATCGATGGTAGATCTGACGATATTTGGTCGAGTCTCGAGGTAAGTTTGGGCGATCGGATCGGACGATCCTCTTCCACACAATGAGAGAAATCTTGGCGTGTAAGATGGAAGAAGGAAGTTCGGTCCATGAACATGTCTCCCATGACTCGTCATGGATAGTCTTGATCGGTTGGGAGGAGGTATTGGCTGAAGCAGGTCGATATCATCCTCAATACCGCCAAGTCTTTTGAGAACTTTCGCGTAAATGCGATCATGAGCAGAGAGTTTACACTTAGTCGGTTCTTAATGATCTGTGTACGAAAGGAGTTATGGGAAAAGGAGCACATGCTCTTGCTAGCACATCTAAGGGCCCAAATTTTCCGTTGCAAAATGGGAAAGAAAAGGGCACCAAAGGTGGTGAAGCGAGAAATAGTGGGAGTAATGGGAGCAAGAACATGGCTGCCAGGAGGCTGAAGAAGCTAGGGAGAAGGCAGTGCTTAGCTGCGGCAAGGCGGGCATTGGAAGGCTAAGTGCCCTATGCTCAAGGCTCGAGTGCGCGGTTTGCTTTAATGTGAAACATGTAGCTACTTGTTCTACCCGTTCTTGGGTAGTAGACACGAGTGCTTGTGATCATGTTGTTACACTTGCGGGGATTCTGCGGACAAGGGAGCTAGCTAAGCGAGATAACGATCTCCATAGACGGGCAAAAGTCGAGCCGTTGCGGTTGGAGATGTTACTTTATGTTTTGAAAGCAGTTTTAGTTTTAAAGGCGTTTTATATGTGCGGTTGGTGGAACCTTGTTTACGTTGAAATTATTTACTCATGGATATTACATTATTTTTGATAGTAGTGTTTCTATCATAAGAAATGGAAGTTATCGTGTTGTACGTTATATAATTAAGCTTTATCTATTTACGCAAACATAATACCTATAACTATGTTGCATCTTAGTCAAACCACAAAAGAAAGTTTTCTTGAAGATGACTTACTTTTCTCGGCTCTTAGATTAGGTCACATCAATCTAAATAGGATCAGGCGGCTAAGAATGGGCGTTGGGTAATCTCACGGTTACTCGGTTCCCGTCTGCGAATCTGTATAGAAGGTAAGATGTCGACGGACCCCAAGCGAAGGGTTATAGAGCGAAAAATGTTGGGTTTGTCCATTCGACACTGTGACCGATGTCACACAAGCTCGTGGAGAATGCAGTATTTTGTCACTTTCATTGTGATTACTCAGTGCGGATCGTATACACCTTCGCAAGTCGAGATGCTTTGAAATTGAAGAGTTTAAGGCGGAGAGTGGAGCGAAGCTAGGTAAAATGTCAGTCACTGCGTTACGATCGCGGTGGCGAATACCTCGATGAGTTTATGGACTATCTAGTGAAGTGTGGGATTACCTCCGGCGCGCTTCAAGACACCTTCTACAAAACCACTTTTCTCCACTTATACTGCTTTTGTGTGGCGTGGTCTATAGTATGAACTCTGTTTTTATCAGCGTGGTCTGTATCTTGAGTGAGTATAGACTACGCAACAAAGCGTGGTCTGGCGTGGTCTATGGTGGGTATAGACTACGGCAACAAGGCGTGGTGTAAATCGTGGTCTATGGTGGGTATAGACTACGGCTTAAAACGTGGTGTGTGTCGTTTTTATAAAAGCGTGGTCTATGGTGGGTATAGACTACAACAAGCGTGGTGTAAATCGTGGTCTATGGTGGGTATAGACTACGGCTTAAAAGTGTGTGTGCGTTTTTATAAAAGCGTGTCATAGTGGGTATAGACTACGGCAACAAAGCGTGGTGTAAATCGTGGTCTATGGTGGGTATAGACTACGCAAAAGCGTGGTGTATGTGCGTGTTCTTTATAAAAAGCGTAGTCTATTCCAAATTAAAAAAAAAAAAAAAAATTCACATCGTGAGATTCGAACTCACGATGTGTGGGTTATTAACATGACACTAACCATTCCACCAACAATTCATCTCTCATATGTGGGCTTTATTTATATTTATATTATAACTAAAACACAATTTACATACTTAATTCACTTGTTTGGACAATTGATACTCACTTTCCACTGCTGACGATACACATTCTCTTCACCTGCGCTTGGCGTTGTTCCATCTGCTGTCGTCGCTCCACATTCTCTTCATGTCGCCTTGTGTAGCTTCGGTGAGTTCTCTTTCTTAAATGCGCAATTTTATATTTGGAGACCACAAACTATCACACTAAGTTCAAATTTTCTTATCTACTTTAGGTATATAAATCTTTATTTGTTATTCTTGTTTAATTTTATGTGTGTATCTATGTTAATTAGTTGGTGATGGCTTGATCTTTGTGTAAAGTGGATGTGTAGTTAATTTATTATCGAAGATGATTTGAGTGTTAGCTTGTATTTTGTATACTAGTATTGAGATACAAATCTAGAATATTACAAAGAAGATACATTTAAGGAGAAAGTAAACTCTTGTTATTATTTTTATTCCTATTTCATGTTTATCTTTCTTCTCGTCTTGTTTTATCTTCTAATTTCGTTTTAATTTTAAGGTTTCGGACTATGAAATCATATTATCGATGTATGAGTTGGCTTGTGGCGTGTGAAGAATGATATTAATATGATAGTTTGTTGTAATCTTAACTGACTTCTTACATGATATCATATTTTGTTTCTTCTATTTGGATGGTCTTGAGTAAATGGAATTTAGAGGCAAACCTTGAGAAGGATTATCTTTGTGTAATAAGTGCAAAGATAATCGGGATTGAGGTGATAGTTCTTTGTTTTAAATGATTCTCTGCGTTTTAAATCGAGATTGGTGTACTAAAAATATGAAAAATGTAGGGGTACATTTCGATTATCTTTGAATTGTTGGTTTCTTTGAAGAAATGAGAGATATAAGGAAGAAAGCCTTTGTTGTATAAGAGAACTAAAGGAAATATTTTGCATTTGAGAACTACTATTTGGGCGGAAAACACGACTCGAGTTGTGGATGTAAAGGTGAGAATGGCTAAGGTTAAATAGAACCGGGAAAATATCGTGGAGGTGGGCAAGTAAAACATTAATCCATCATTAAGATTAATTAATTTGGATTAACAAAATATCTGGTTTAAATATTTGAGCTTCTAAATCATAAATGTTCGCCCACAAATATAAAAGGCCTATACATTAAACATCTATCGATTAAAACTTGGCTAAATTAGTTGTACCGTGTTTGGCATTTGAAAAATGTGAAGCTGTAGTAATGGGCATATTAGGTGCATTTCACCAAATGTGAAGCTGTAGTAATGGGCATAGTAGTAATGGAATAAATTATGAGTAATTTATTCCATGAACTAAATTAACTATTTAAGGAATCAATCGTTATGATAAATCGGCATCTTTGGGAGGAACTATAGCTTTCTATCTGAGACTAGAGAGGCGATCATGAACATTTGTTCACTCTTCTAAGCTAATTCACATGATATTCTTTCATCTTTCTTAGAGATTCATTCGATTTACAAGATAACATTTAGATTACTTTCCATAGCAATGCTAAGCAGGAAAGTCAGTCTTGTGATGAAAATAATCTCTTGATCAATTTAAGCAAATTGATTTTATCTATGATTTATCAAATCTGTTGATGGGCTATCATTTTACGCAGTACAAAACCGACAAACCATATTTGGGAAGGTAGAGGAATCTAGGTTCTTTTGTCTTATATAATTTGTTTAATCCGATAATAAATTAAATCCACTTCATAGGAGGTTTGCATCTTGTTAAAATAGCGGACCACGTCAAATGGATCTATGAGTAAACTATTGAGGAGAATGAGTTTTGATTTATGACAAAATAATTTAATCTTGAAACATCATACAAGAACAAGAGTCTTTTAATTCATAAAATCCTGCGAGTATATCAACACAATTATTCATTTGCGAGATAGTTTGTTCGGGAATAGAGTACAAAGGTATAGATTCACCTCGTGGCCTTTCGATAGGAATAAGTACAAAGGGTATAGATACAATGTAAATAAAATAAACTTTGTGAGGGTTCAAAGCGAAGAAAACAAAAACAACGTAAGCATTATTCTGATTCTTTCCTATTCATATGTCTTATTGACTCTCTTGGTAACCAGTCCAAGTTTACATAGTAAATAGTGCTAAAAGATTCTAAATAGAAAGAAATGCCACTTTCTAGTTTGAAAAACTTCGATCTCTTGAATATCACGACCTTGAAACAAATTTATTTGTATAATCCTCACATGTTCGTCTGTCATATCTGATCATATACTAATATCATTCGGTTTTCTAATGCCACTTTCTAATGTTGATTGATTCATCCATCAAATCATAAATATGAGAGCTAGTATTTACTATATATTTCTTCTCTGTACTAGGCTGATTAATCACTCCTCGTGTCTGATGTACTATTAGCATATCGTATCATCTGAATATCATTCGTTTTCTTTGTACTTGACTTGTCGATGAACTTGTGAATGACAACAAAGATGTTTGGTATATGTCATTTCACTTTTCGAAACAAGTTACACCATTTCACAACTTTAGCTTCTATTACTTGGTTGAGTAGTATGTGTGTTTACTACTTGATTCAAGCGTGGTTAAATGTTAGAAATGTTTGGCATTTATCGATATAATATGGTTTTAGTGTTTTGCTCCTTGTCACAAAAGTTGAATAGATGGTTGATTAGAAGAATTAAGAAACCTTAGCTTCTTGTTACCATGCATGAGATACCAATATAAGACAAGATAGTAAACAAACACTAAAATAAACTCTCAAATGGTTCAACAAAGGAAAGCGAAACAAGTTTTTCTTTTTAAGCATCTTTTCTCTCCATCGGTTTCAAATCTAGGAATCCAATTTTCCTTGTAAAAGATGTGAGACTTCTTGTACATTCGAAGGAATACCAAACTTCTCTTCGAGTCTAACCAACATGTCACCACAAAATTTAATTAGGTAAAAAGCTGAAATATGTTTTCTTGAAACCTAATCCATTGTCTCTTATATTTGTTTCTCTTACGCTAACGTTATTCGACGGTTTATACTTTAAATCAATGTATAGATGCAACTTTATTTTGATTATGTAATTATCTTATGAATTTGGCGGTATTGACATATTGATAGTTTGATCGATTGGGAGGATAAGAGGTGCATTACATATTTTGAAGTAGACATGTTAAATTTAAGTCGTGAATTATGATTTATAAACTTTGTAAAGTATCCTTGTTTCTCATAAAATTGCTTGGTTGAATCGCATAAGGTATTCCGGACTTAGAACTTGTTCTTTTGGCTTGCTTAGGTTGGATCTAGGCGGTACATTGTATTCCACAGACGGTATATCTACCTTGAGCTTAAAGGCGCAAGTGTACCGACAGTAAGTTTACCTCTTTAGTAAAGATATTTTTAGAATCTTATGATGGTCGATAAGTATTTGTCTTTCTAGTTTCCATTATGTCGATAGTGATTGATTTGCTTAATAAAACTTCATATCTTTGGTTTGGGGTGATAAGTTCACCAAGTTATGTGTTAGAATATAAAATTTAATTTTGGTTGGTAGAAGAGATGATAATTAATTTTGTTTGCTAAATTTATGTTTCTTTGGTACTATTAGGTTGTGAATTTTGATTGTTCGAGATGGACAAAGCATGGATGTCGATGAATAGATTATCACGTGAATCGAGCATGGGGTAGAATCTTTCTTACAATTTGCATTGCAAAATCGAGAGATTCTAACCAAATACCATATCCTTGTGCAAAATGTGGTAATTTAAAAAGAAAAATGTATACGCAATAAGGCGCCTTGTGTTGTCATGGTATGGATCTAACATACGAGAATGGACATTTGTGGGGAAAAATCGATGCACTGCGTAGACAATGAAAAGATAGAATATGGGAAGATGGTCAATATCGGAAGAATGAAGATCCTATTGATATGATACATGATGCGTATGAGACTTATCGAGAATAATCGAATGAATTTAGGAAGTTACTTGAGGATCTGAAAAACCTTTGTATCCGGTCGTACAAAGTTCTCAAAGTTATCGACAATTGTGAAGTTGTACAATTTGAAGGCAAAGTATAGGTGGTGCGATCGACGATGAGCTATTAGATTTATTAAGGAAATGCTTCCAAATTGCAATGAGATGCTTTCTCTATCTGATCGAAAAAAAATCTTAAGTACCTTGGGCATGAGTTATGAGAAAATCCATGCTTGCCCAAATGATTGCATCTTATATAGAAAGATATATAAGAGCGTGATGAGTGTCCTACATGTGGATTGTCGAAGATGGAAGAAGAGTGGGAAGACAACTAATTTACATATTGGCGTTCTGCAAACTATTGTGGTACTTTCACCAATACCAAGATTTTTGAGAATGTTTGAAATAAGGAAACATCTAAAGACTTAACGGCATGCTAATGAAAGATGTTGAGACGGGTATCTCGACATCCGATGCAGCACGGAGATTAGTGGATGAAAAATGGCGAATTTGCTTGAGAATCGGAATCTTAGGTTAGCTCTATCATGAGATGGTGTCGATCCACGACTAATGAATTCACGTATAGTTGTTGGCGATTTACTTGTCACGTCAATCTACCTCCTGGTTATGCATGAAGAAAATTCATGATCTTGGCGTTATTAATATCTGGTCCAAAACAACGAGGGACGACATTGATGTGTATTTGTCACCTTTAATTGATGACTTAAAGGGTTATGGGATGTGGGTATCAAAGCATATGATGCATCTGAGGAAAGTTTCTTGCTCAAAGCTGATTACATTGTGGACAATCATGATTTTCACGCCTATGGAAACCTATCGGGTGCTACGTAAAAGGATATCAAGCATGTCGGTATGTGGAGAAGAAACATATCGAAGATGTTGAAACATTCTAGAAAAATGTCATATCTGGGGCATAGAAGATTCCTACCACTCGTCCTTATCGGCCACAAAGAAGGCTTTTGATGGTCGACAAGAGTTTGACTTTGCCCTAATCCGTTGAGTGACGAGGTAATTGAAAGAGTTAAGAACATCACTTGTTCTTGGGAAAAAAGGATGTAAATAAGTCAATTATGATGATGGCGGTCAGCGAGAAAAAGAAAAGAAAACCAAACAAGAACCACCACAAATGGATAAAGCAAAACATGTTGGAAAAAAAGTCGATATTCTTTGATCTTGCGTGTGGGAACATCTACATTGCGACATGTTCTTGATGTGATGCATATTGAGAAAATGTGTGTGAAAGTTTGATTGGCACATTACTAAACATTGGGAAAGGCGAAGGATGGAATTGCGGGAGACAGATTTGATGGAGTTGGGTGTCCGACTTGAGTTGGCACCGAAGTGATTGGATCTAGAACATTTTACCTCACTGCTCATACATTAAGTAAAGAAGAAAAAGAAAATTATGAGTTCTTTGCATGGAATGAAGGTGCTATGGGCTATTAATCTAATGTTTCGACTTGGTGTCCATGAAGGATTTGAAACTAGTTGGACTCAAGTCCCATGATTGCCATACTTTAATGCAACAATTGCTTCCGGTTGCCATCCGTGGTGTTTACCAAAACATGTGGTATACCATCACTAGGTTGTGTTTCTTCAATGTGTTGTGTGAGAGAGTTATTGATGTGTCAAGTTAGAGCAAATTCAAAGAGATATTGTGACACTTTGTGCTTGCTTGAAAAATTTCTCCGTCATTCTTTGATATAATGATTCATTTAGTGGTCCGTCTTGTGCGAGAGGTGGAATTATGTGGGCGGTTTGGTATAGATGGATGTATCCGTTTGAAAGATTTATGAAAATCCTTAAAGGATATGCGTGTCGTAATCGGCGGAAGGTTGTATTCTTGAATGCTATATTCTTTGAAGGCGGTGGAATTTTTGATTACTTATCAATGTCCACGATTGGAATCCGTACATTACTCGCAAGCCATCGAACAAGGCCTTTAACAAGTGCTCAACACCACGATCGGTGTTGAGGGTGGGCGAGCACGTCGATATGTATTGAACAATGATATTGAGGTCGACCCATATATTGAGTATGTCCTCAACATATGCCCGACTTAATGATAGCCTTCATTTTAAATAATTATGCACTAATTTTTATGGATGTATCTTTTGAATGAGAGCATACGGAACTTGTGAAAGACATATCCTACCAAAACTTTAACTTGGCAACAATGAACATAACAAAACTTTCATCGATTGGTTTCGTGAGCGTGTAAGTGTTATAGTTTAAAAATATTAAACAATTACAACAACAAATCCTTTTGTATTAATTTTAGTTTCTTACGAAGGTTGGGTGACATCGACGTTCAAATCAAGCACATTCATTAGAATCAAGCACATTCATTAGTCAATCACAAAATTGAAGTGGATGGCGCATGGACCTAGCAAAGTGTTCTAAAATATCAAAGCTATTTGATTAATGGTGTTACCTGTCTACAAAGAGCGTGATAATCTACGAGTTGTTCAAGTGCAGGTCGACTTAGTTGCAAAGACAATCGGGTTTCAGTGCGAGGATAAAAACCATTGTCACGGATATGACGTTCTATGGGGTAATGGAAATTTGGGAGCTTGATTATCAAGCATTTGGATGGTAGTGTTTAAGTGTGATTGGGTTGAGAATAATGGTGGCGTGAGTAGATGATCTTCGTTTTACCTTAGTGAACTTGAAAAGAATTGGGTTCATGGATTCGTTTATATTAGGATGTCGAAGCTAAACAAGTGTTCTCGTTGAAGACCCTCAAGATCCTATATGTGCATGGTACTCTCATGTCCCGATAAAAGTGCAGTGAAATGATTAGTGGTGCGAGTTGGAAGATATTGCTCTTAGTTACCAAGCTTTCAATAATGAGCTTCCAAATGAATTTGAATGATGGTGATGAAAATGAACCATCATGTGTTCGATTGTGATGGAATTTGGGTTAACAATCTGAACTCTTAAGCGGTACAATCCATGTTTGTGTGTTTTGCATTGTACATTGCTTATTTTATTTATGGTAAGCTAATTATTTGTATTGATATTTTTCAATAGGTCTTGTGGTTACCATGGTTCGGTGATGATGATAAGATGGATTGGACTCGAAAAACCTGATCAACAAGAGAAATGTGTGTTTGGTGAGCTTGCAAGCGGGCGAAAGGATAAAAAGTTGTTGAATTTAATGTGCGAGGACAACCAATTGGTCGAGTTGCGGAAATGCAAAGCTATATTGGTCTTCTTGCTCGACAAGAGGTGAAGATAAGTTATAAGACTTGGAAAATGGTGCGAAAGAAGTGAAAGACATTATTTGGGAGCATGTGAATGTAAGTATGCTTGTTTAAATTATTCTTCGATCATATATAAATTGAATAATTGTAGCCTTAATATTTATGCATATTTATTTAATATTGCCGATTTTATGGAATAACTTGAGCAAATTCTCTTTTGGTTTATTAGGTAGCATATGTAGTTCAAAAGACTTGGAGGCGGGATGTGCGAGAATCTGCGGGCACAAAGTGGCGGCGTGGAAGTCTAAATTATATAAAAATACATTCTTCCAACATAGACAATCTCCTGAATGATCCACCCGTGCGGTGGTATTCTCGTGAAGATTGGATGAATTTGTGCTATCTAGAGTAACAGATGGTTTTAAGGTAAGCAAATGACTTATGTCGATCCACGACTGCGTTTGGATTATTATGTGTTTATTAAATATTCTAAGATATTTTATTTGTGATGAAGTGATTTTCATCTTGTGTTATAGGATATGATTAGTTAGGATACATATTGGGGCTTTTGGGTGGCTATTTAATTATTGTTTCGATGACTTTACTTGAATAAACAAAAGTCATCTGACATTTAGTATTAGGATTACGGTTTCATGCTAATGCCTTTGCCTAGCTTGGTAGTGTAGCTTGTTTATTCGAGTCGGCAAGCATGGCTTCAAGTTGTAGTTTATTTTACTTAACTATTCGATTACCTTATGGCAAGCAAGCGCCTTTATGTGAAAGTATCTTCAATGCGATATTTTAATGATGAATTCACTTCATATTGTAGAAATGAGTGAAGAGCAAGCGAAAGGGTGAAGAACATTTACCCACATAGACTTTCACGAAGAGGCTATCGGGGTTGGTGAAACAATGGTAGTTTTCCTTACTTGTTCATTTCTTATTTATTTTCTTGAACACGGTTGATACATTCCCTTTATGCTTCGTATCTATGTACATACTTTTTATTATTGTAGAAGGACGAATTATGTGGAGAGGATGATGTAGATAGAGTGATGTAAGAAAGCCGAATTCAAAGAAAGCGATATAGAAGATGATAAATTAAAGCAATGTCGAAAGTTGTAAGATGTTCCATGCTTTTTTATGATACATGCATTATAAATTTTTTGGAACTAGGATGACCTTTTGAAATTGTCATCGTGTTGCTATTATTGAAAATATATTTCCTTTATATGTAATCCCGACAGTTATGGGATTGTATCTAAGGTTTGTTATGGTTAATTATTTATTTATGTTCAGATTTTCGATCTTGGAGCTTATTACTTGGAAATGGATATTTGGTGACTCTAAATAATTAATTTTGTTTATCGTAGAAGATAGTGGATTAAGTCCTTTTTCCATTGTTTTGAGTCTTTAGAACCGGTTTTGTATGGTGTTGCTTTGGTTGATCATGTAGAATTGTAAGCTTAAGTTATAGAATTGTTATCTTTTGACAATTATTTTGGAGCAGTTTGTTGAGTTGTGCTTGTGATGGAGAAAGGGCTCTCGAGTTTGAATTGCATTTGTTGAACTAGTACTTTGTAATAGGTTGAGTTTGTCTTATAGAATCAGTGTTCATCACATTTGGTATATATGGAGCTTTAGTTTCTTTGTAGAGATTGAAGGGAGTACTTAGCGATTTTATAGAAATGTTTACTAGATTCATGCGTGAGATGATGCTTGTGTTGTGTGGTCTCTGATTGAATTTCTTTGTGCATTTCTAAATGTGGAGGTTCTTCCTTCGAATCTCTCTTGATAGACTTGTAAAAAAATATGCTTCGCTTGTAATTTACAATTTGCGTCAAGTCAGTGTTTAGCCTCTCCATTCAGATGGCACATCATTGTTGAGACCAACTTTTCATCACGAACTCGATTACATTCCGACTTGAAGCATTTCGAAAAATGTTATATCTACAAACATAATGTGATTTTCCCATGATTTATGTATATAAAGCTCTTGTACCAATGTCTTACATGTCGAGATTTTATTTTGTCGAAATGATATGAATTTTCATACATGTCGGGATAATGTTAGACTTATAATGACATTGTAGAATTGTAGATTTTCATACATGTCGGGATAATGTTAGACTTATAAGCAGCATTGTAGATTTTCATACATGTCGGAAAATCGAACACAAACGAGGTTTTGAAATGTGTTTTATCTACTAGTTAGGCCTGACATTGTAGTATTAGGATTGCTATTATTATAACATAATTTTTTATAATACATGCATATACTAAGCTTGAACAAGCATTACGAATCTTCATTTGTATACTAAAGGATGATTGCATACGCTAAGGAAGAAGGTGAATTGAAGACTAATACTTTGGGAGAAGATTTGCTTCGTGTGCATTACAAAGCGACATACAGGCATGTCGGGGAGTAGGTAGTTATGTTACTCCTACTTTCTTGAAAAATCGAGGAGCATAGACAAGGTAAGTTGAAGGGGAGATAAGAAAATGGGAGAACAACAAGAAATGATGATATCACCTACGATAGAGTGAAAAAACTTGAGCGAATTACAAAATTTGAAAGACCGGAAAGATTATGAAGAAAAGGAAGTTGTTCGATCAAACAAGTGAATTTTGAGGTGGATGAAGACCTCGAGGACAAAGTGAAGGAGAATGAGAAGGAAGATGATTGCCAGTGATCTTGATTGAGAAAGTTGATCGTTCGGTATTATTTTTAGTTTAACATGATTATTTGTTATTATTATTACTTCAAAAACTTATGCTTCTTTGTTATTATTATTTGGTGTTCATTGTCTTCATAAAAGTTTTGCAAGAACAATGTCTGGCATTAATACCTTGCTAGAATTGTCTAAGTTACATTTCTATTTTAACTCACTAGATGAGAGACAAAGCAGAGGCAGTGGAATCATTAGGCATTTAAAGCTGCCTCTTATAACCATGAAAATACCGGTTTCTGTTTGTTATTTCATTTCCTTTGTCCATCAAACATCTAGGCGGGAGGCGAGGCGTGTGATCTGCCTAACTTGCAACTTGCATAAGAATAATAAGATAGTTTAACTACAAATTTACAATTTTACATATATTGGATGACAATACAAGTAAAATCTTCTTAAAAGACAAGTGAGCGTGGAATATCTTTTTCGAGCACTTTGAGAAAAGTTAGTGCGATAAGGAGCAACCATTTTGTTTCTAACACATTGAACCACCACTCTTGAATGCCATCCATATACAGCATGCGATTGAAATAATCAATTTCACGAAAACATTTGAAAATAATCACCTATCTAAAGTTGAAATCTTAGGCTAACAAATGCAGAAATTTACTACATTCGGCTACAATATATTGATAGGTTAACGACCCTGTTGTGAGAATCCAACCGATGCATCTTTACTCGAGGGCTTGTTTGTTATTAACCATCAAGTAACAAATAATTAGGTGTGTGAGCGTATTGATTGACAATGATGATTATTTGTTATTATTATTATTTACATTTATGCTTATACAAATTAGGGTGTCTTTTGAAGAAAACAAAAGTAAAGCAAAGAGTTGTTGGAGAGAAATGTGAAGTGTTTGACACTTTGCATTAGTCCATGAAATCTTTATTTACATGTTGAAAAAACTTTGTGGATGGGAAAGGGATATTAATTCCATTTGAAGATGAAATCTTTGGTAAGCCACTTTGAGATTTTCGTACATCTTGAAGACATCATCCGTTTTGTGAATTAGAGCGATTCGAAATTGCGTTGTGGTTTATATGTGGTAAATTTACTCTTTCAAAATTTATTTTGCAATGTTAAGTATATGTTTATTTAATACATTTTATTTATTTTTAGTCACTTATTCAGAGTTGAGGAGAGTACAACTACACTTGGTCATTGCGGTTTGTGAATCCATTTGAGATATCATATGTTCCCAGGCGATCAAGATGCACGAACACGTGCTTTGGCTGATAGGTTTGAGGTGTATCTCAAAATCAATTAGTGATAGTACCGTGCAATGTAGGGTAAGTCTTAAATCTTAGTTCATCGCCATTATCTTCTTTTTCTCAACATGTCTAATATTATATGTTTTCTATTGATTAGGGAACATTGGATTCTTCTGATGGTTGATCCTCATGGAGAAGCGATTTATCTTCTTGACCCTCTTAGTCATCGCATTCGTGATGATAGCTGGAAAGCAATAGTCGACACGTAAGATTGACTCCCTTTAATTCCTTCTTTTCTTTTAGTGAATTGGAAATTATTTGTTGGGTTTTGGATGACTATTTGCTAGATTATAACACTTAGATAAATGATTTCTTTGTTAAGAAGGCATTATGTATATGGCAAATTAATGTGACCACTACGGTATTCCCCAAATACTCTCGCTTTTTATGCGTAGTGTATACCCCGAGACCTTAAGAGGAACTTTTGGTGGAAGGATGAAAAAGGATGTAGCCGCGTTTGTGGAGCGTTGTTTGGCTTGTCGACAAGTGAAAGCCGTACACCAACGTCCGTCAGATTGTTGCGACCGCTACCTATCCCGAATGGAAATGGGATCATATCGGTATGGATTTTGTGGTGAGTTTTCCAAGGTCGTGAGAGGAAACACCGCTATATGGGTTGTCGTCGATAGGCGAATCAAGTCGACTCATTTCTTACCGTCTGGATGATGTACGGGTTGGATAAGCTTGCTCGACTTTCGTCGAAGAAATCGATGGTTACATGGTGTACACTGTATCGATTCGTCGAGATCGTGACCGAGGTTCACGTCAAGGTTTTGGAGGAGTGCGGGAAGCCGTGGGAACCAAGGCGAATCTCGATAACCTTCCATCCTCAAGCGGACGGTCGATCGGAAAGAGCGATTCGAGTTTTGGAAGACATGCTGCGGTAGTCGTGGCGATAGAGGAGGAAATTGAGAAGAGATACTACCTTTGGTAGAGTTTGCCTATAACAGGTTATCGAGCCACCATAGGAATGGCTCCTAGCTGAAGCGTTATGCGGAAGGAAGTGTCGATCGCCACTTTATTGGGACGAAGTGGGCGAGAGGAAGATGTTAGGACGAGATGGTTCAACAGAGCGGTCGAGGTTATCGATCGGATCAGCGAAGGATCACAGGCGCGTGGCGGGCAGAAGTCTATCTTGCGACAAGCGTCGTCACGGATCTTGAGTTCATGATCGAAGATCGTGTTTTCTTAGGTTTCCCCAGCGAAAGTCGTTCTTTTGGGAAAGCGAGGTGAATTCTGACCGAGTTCGTTGGACCTTTCGAAGTTCTTGAGAGAATAGGCCCGTTGCTATAGATTAGCTTTGCCGCCTAGCATCGGAGATGTTCATGGCGTGTTCACGTTTCTCCGAGAAAATGCGTGTTCGACCCAAAACACGTGATCAAGCATGACCAAGTGGTTCTTGCTCAGGGATCCGAGTTACGATGAAAGGCCGTTGGCTATCTTGGAGCCAGAAGTCGAGGAATTGAGGAACAAGCGATTCTCATTGGTGAAGGTGTTGTGGAATCACCGGAGAGGAGGAAGCTACGTGGGAGATGGAAGACAAGTTGAGGGCTTAGTACCACCGAGTTGTTTTCTCCACGTGTTTGAAATTTGGGGCGAAATTTTTCTAAGGAGGAGGGATGTAATACCCGTCTTTTAAGTTTCTATTTGCGTAGCACGCTTTTAGAAAAGGTTAAAGGTTGAGTTTTTTGTTTGGTGATGCGATCATCACGAAACCTCGAGCGCTAGGAAGAGTGTCTTATGATTCATAGACACTAAGTATCTGAGGTTTCGACCACCATGAAGGTTTGGCACTCGGGGAAGTTATCAAAACCGAACTTTTCATGGATCTTTTAAAAGCATATCTTGTTTATAGTCGTTGTGTCCGGTATTTTATTTCGTGTCCATGGGTACCAAGTTTGCTAAATTTGGAGTCCGTTTGCAAAAGTTGCGTCGGTTTTGTGTTTTCGAAAAGGGCAGCTACTTGAATGACAATGACCCCTGCTTTCCTATAAATAGGAGGCTAGGGCCTTCATTTTCAGCGTTGATTTCCTTCGTCTCTCGTGTTTCTGAAAGAGCCGAGCAGCTCCAGTGCGCTGCGGGCCTGGAGGAGTGGGGATCGGCCGGGAGGCTCGGAGGCGCCATTGGCCGCCGAGCCACCACCGCCGATCAACCCCCGGGCAGCCCGTTTTTGTTTTGCCCTTTCTTGTTTTGATTCCGCTTTTAGTAGATCGATAGCATAGAACTCGGGATTCTAAAGGGACGAGAAAACGGCGGAGGCCGCCATTTTAACCAAACCGCCGTCTGTTAAGGCCGCCACCAGCAGTGAGCTTTGGCCGCCCGATTTGGTGGCCACCGAGCCACCTTAACAGCTACGGGTCCTTTAGGTTTTGAGTTTGAGCTATGCATTCTACTAAAGTACCGATTCCGTTTTACTTTTTCGCGTTTACGCATGTCGATGTTTTCGTTGCTTGAGTTTTCTAAAGGAAGTACATGCCGGGTTATCCATTTTCAACGTCGTTTGTCATTCCATGTTCGATCCGTTATGCATATTGCTTATGTTTCCATTTTCATGCATTGATTTTGGATGGTTTATCCCAGATCCGAGGATAGCATCGATTTTGAAGCTTCTTGTTGCTAAGATTTGAGTCGACTTGCATGCATGCATATTTTGAAAGTACCTATTATGGTCTTGATGCCTGAATATATTTCCATACGACGAAAGTTGATTTGAAAACCCGAGGTGCGAATGTGGGTTCGAGAAAATCGAAAACCTAATTTTGCTATGATGCGTCGTTTGGATCACGTTGTTGCTTTGCTTTGGAAGTGACCCCAAAAGTTGTTCGTCTTGTTACGGTACCTACGGTCGATCGGTGAAGTCATCGGATCCGTAGATATCTCTCGGTTGGCGTTTTAAATACATTCGAGTTGGGTTATATATGCTTATTTTGAGTTATTTACTCGATATTTCAAAATAAAAATGTACAATAAAATGTTTTTGAAATTATTCATTCTACGATCGAAGATATGGTTCTATCATGGTTGTGCGGATCTCTATTCGATGAGTTGATCACCATCTTGAGTATTTATCATAAGGGATAGACCCAGAACACGTGGTTATGGTTACGAAGGGGATGGACCGGAAGTCCTACACGAAATGGTAATGAGGTGGTTATGGTTCTCGACGTGATTGACCCAAGTCCACACCGAGTTAACTTACCGGATACGTTCGGGCGTGGGCGATTGGATATGTTCGGGCGAATAGATGTCATGTGATGGGGTGGCGGGATACGTTCAGCCGTGGTTCATGGTTCCCATGATGGGAATGCTTGGTAATAACGGATCGGTATCGAAAAATGAAAATCTATTTTGCTTACTTAGAAGTGGTTTACGTTTTAAAACCTTCTAAGGTAAGTGCTCTAAACACTGACCTCATGATTCTTTTGATTTATGATAAAACCCGGTGAGTGCGCTAGTACTGCTTCCAAACTCTTTTCAAATCTTTTCACGGATGGAGGAGGTATTGGGCCGAGCGTCTTTGAGGGTGGGCTGCGGGTTCTTCATGCTATGCTTCCGCGATGTTGTGTTATATCGTACTCGATATTGATGTATTCTTGTCCCTTATTTGCTTTCCGATTGGGAGCAAGATTTGTTATGTTATTCTCACGTGAGTGCAAATACGAGCATGCTATGTGGTTGACCGGTCTAGTTGGCGGTGATGTAATGCTATTTTGCCTTCTTGCATTACTTATAATAAACCAAGATCATGTTTTACGAGGTTATGATATCGATATTATTACATTGGTGGATTGTTTGTGCCCCTCCCTTCGAGGATATGTCCTAGTTATAGAGGAGATCTTTGCCCGTTTCATGGTCACATCTTCTTATCATGTATGTTATATGTATCCCCTTCTTCCCTTCTTAACCCCCACCCTAATCACACCCGGCATACATTGCCTTCCTCGGGAATTAGGCGACACGTCCTCAGCCAGGCGTTGACAGGCAGCCGTGGCAAGCTCTCCGTGCCCGCCCACAGTGTAGCGCCATCTCCATGACCCACTTGCGCTCGCCGCCCTCGTCTCCTCGGCCGGCGCTTATTCCTGGGCCGCTCACCCGAAACTCACCTCTCCGCGCGCTCTCTTGGTAACGCCTCACTCAGCGCCTGTAGCCTGCACGCCTCTCCGAACACGAGCACGCTCGCATGCCCAGTGACCCTCTACCACACACCTGACTGCCACCTAGCTCAGAGCTCCTTCGGGCATTTACGAGCATGGTTCGCACAAAACCCTCTAGCCTCTTTGGCGAAGCAGATGGCGGCGAAGGTGCCTCGGGATCAGTGAACAACCCGAAGATCTCAGGCGAACTCTGATGCCCCATTCGTGATTTTCGCGCCCAAGAAGGTATCTTTTACTCCGTTATTCGTTCGAAGATATCGTCACCACGTTCATTTGATTGGAATAGTTTAGCTTCATTGGGTGTTGATGGATCGTGAAACGATATTTGAAATTATGGGGTGCCTTGGTTTGGCAACTAGGGAACGAGAAGATGGTTTAAGAATATTGTTAGGAGTTTTGTACAACACTAGAGCCGGTGATGATTTTAAGTGCGCATTACGCTGGGTTGGGGAGACTAGATGCGCTATTACACCTAAGGTTACAGCGTGAGGTTTTGGGTTTTCATAGTAGTGGTTTTACGATGTACGGGTTTCCCTATGGGTGAGACATGGAAAATTTTAACTCGGTTTTGACAATTGGTCATCGTGAGCACTCCTAGTGCCTTTATTCGGACCCCGCTTTGGTTATCGCTCATAAGTTCCTAGCATACAACCTAACGGGGGAAAGAGCAAGCCAATAAAGTGAGTGCTTATAGAGCTTTTCCTCTTGTGGTGTGCTATCGATAACAAGAAAGTTTGTCGGCGCCTTTCTTATAGGCGCCCGATTGAGTATATGAGGCGCACCGTAGTGCCAAACTCTCCTTGAGCGATACCCCTTCATTCTAGCCAAGTATTTTGTGGGAATCACTAGTGAAGATGGTCCTATTTCGGGCTCGGGCGTGATCGAGAATATTCGATCACTTTCGGTGATTTCCGGTTGATTACTTGACCCGCAACTTTGCTTCCTTATGAAGCACGGGCGCATCGTCTTGAGAGTATATCACGTTCAGCGAGCGACCATCCGGGTCTAATGTGGGATAGCTACCCCAATGGATGAAGATTCCCGATGATCGGGCCATCAAGAAGGACAAGCGGCACCCAATGTCTCGCCTCCTTGCTTTACCCCTACTCCCATGGGTCCACGGCGATTTCGGTGGTCTTAGAGCTCATTTTGATTCCGGTTTTGGCGGTTCGGCGGGCCACTTCACAGCGAGTTTGGGACTTTAGCTCCTCACGGAATCGAACTTTGAGAGGTATCGGCGGCGATGGGTCGGCAATTCACGATTCGACCAATCTTGACCGAGGTTTCGGAGAGTTCCGTCTTGAGTATATCGGTGTCTTGACTCCCAAAATCGCCAGATTCAGCGCCTTGATCAATCTTCACAGCGGGCGTTTGGGGATTTCGTCAAATGTTTTACGGCGTTTGAGACACCCATGGCGACATTTGGGCGACCTTCAAGCCCGAATGGGACACACGGTCCCTATCCCACACCGCCTCTCCACCACCACCATCGCGGACCAGCGGTGAGGCTTCACCATTGGAGTATATATATATTTCCTTATTTCTTTTTTACTCGTCCTTATTTCGGTGGTTCGTTGTTTCCTTTTGTGGTTTGTTTGTTTTTCTTGTCTTTTACGGTGCTTGCTGCGAGGATATCCTTGGAACTTCGATGTCCACCGACCTCCTTTTCTCTCGGTATTATCGGGGAAGTCTCGTTCTCTTTGGCCTTATTTTGTTGTTCATGTTTAGAGCTCACGGGACAATGCTCATCTATGTGTGGGAGTTGTTGATGATATGTTGTATATGTTGTGCTCGGGTATGTATGATTGACACCATGGATCTATGCTTATTTTGTCATCTTGTACTCAAGTTTTTGTCTATCACGAATAAGTTAGGATTGTAATTTATGCACGAACTACGTGGTATTGGTCGAACCTTGATGTGTTCTCTTTTATCGTGATGTTACGTTATTGAAGTGCAATGTGAATGAGCGAGGTTGTGTGAATAAATCTTAAATCGGGGTTATTGATGTGATTTGTCCGGCTAATGTTAGGGAGTGTTAACGTTTGGTTACCTATATACTTGTTTCTTTAAAAAATAATAATAATATTATTTTTATGTGAGATTGTCGAAACGGAGGATGGGATTACGCCTCCTCGTAAATTGAGAAATGGGCATGGGAAACCATGATAGGAGACTCGAGTTCATCGAGACTTCACCTTTCGAATATTGTTCCAAAATCTGTTAATATTTTCTTTGTGTTCTCAAAAGAAACTTGTTGCTAAAGGTAACCATTTTAGTTAATTCACCCCTAACGGAGAGTTGGGTCTGAGCAAAAATGATCCTCTTGTTTATTTGACTTTCTCACAATCTTAGATTTGTTTCGCATTGACTTTGATTATGTATTCATCATATTTGGGGGAATTTCAAAAAGAGGTTTGATTGATTGGATTAAGAGTTTAAGTTGCATGAGTTATTTTTCTACTCTTATTAGTATAGACTTTGCTTGAGGACAAGCAAATGAATAAGTGTGGGGGAGTTGTTTGGTTTGAATTTGTCTGAATCTTGGTGTTGTTTGCATGTTGTCTTCATTAGTTTATCCCTTTTATGCCGTTAGTTCGATTATTGTTTATCGTTTGGACTTACTTGGTTTGTTTCAATGTTTTGCAGAAATCGGCATTAAATAGGATGAATTGAATATACCAAGAATAATGTATAATTGAAGAGCTTTTGGACAGAGTTCATAGGCGGCGGATCGCCGTCGGAGTTCAAACGAGGAAGAGCGGAGCGGCGACAAAGTTGCGCCACGACTTCCGTCGCCGCACGAAGCCACAAGACGCCATCACCGTGCGCCCGCACTCTCACACGCCCGGCATCCCAGCGGCGCTCACTCGGCGGCTCCTCACTACGCCTTACCGCCCAGCGCTAAGCGCCCACCATCCGCGCCCGCCCGCCCCGCGGCCGCGCCCGCTCACCGCGCCACGCCTTGGCGACGCGCGGTTCACCGAACACGCGTTCCCAATTTCCCTCGCGCTTTCGGTTGAACACCGCTCGCCATCGCTTCACCGCCAAGACCTCGCCCGCGCGCTCGCCCGCACACCCCGCACGCACGCCTCGCCTCTCGTGCGCGTTCATTTCAGCCGCGCTCGGTTGCCTTCCTATATATAGGCTATTTTAGGTTATTTTCCGTAGTCGACATTACGTATTTTTTCTCGATTCGTTCGCCATTGCGCCGTTGGGCTGTTCTTCAATTTGTTACAATTCGGACATTGATTCACGTTGGTACTCTATTTCTTTATGAATTCTAGCGTCGGTTATTTGATTTATGGATTCTAGCAATATCGGTGTGTTATTTTGGATTGGATTGAAAGTAATTTCTCGGTATATTGTTCCTTTGTTCTTGATCGTTTCGTTTACGTATTGATTTATCTGCTTACGTTTAATTCACATTCTTGTTGGGTTCTTGATTAGTTCTTGCTTTTCGGCTTTAATAATGGAATTCTATGCAAGTGGTGTTGAACTTTAATTTCATGATTAATCGTTCTTTGTTGAATTTCATCGTTTCTTGTTTGGAGATCACGAGTTAATTGCTTTCGATTTGTTTACCCCGTTTACGTGTTTACTAGTTAATCATCTAGGGTTTGACAACCTCTAGTTTAGATCTATTGCTTTCGTAGTTTAGCTCGGGATTGACAACCACGCTTAGGTTCTTCATTTAATTCTCATGTTTGATTCCTCGTATGTTTGAAAACCCGTATTGGTATTAGAATGTTTAGGATTTAATCGTTTTACATGAGCAACATGAACATTAGGCCCTCATTAAGTTTTCCTTGAGAGCGACTAGGGTTAGCTTTCCTACTATAACACCTCGTCGATTGCGAGTCAATTAAGAGTATACTTTTGATTGAGCAAAGAACCGTCGATATCTCTGACGTAAAAGGCGAGCAAGTAGGTTAATGCACATCCATTGACCCGTCCTTCTTCTTGATGAGCAGGCGGCTCTCCCACAAATGACACGATAGGTTGGATAAAACCTAGATCCAACAACTCCCCGAATCGTTTTAGTTTTTGTAATTCTCTAGGTGCCATTTTGTATGGTGCCTTTGATCTTGGCGCCTCCCTGCTCCAGATCAATAGTGAATTCCACTTGTCTATCGGTTGGTATGCTTGGCAGTCTTGATAAACACATCCGGACATTCACACACCACGGCTCCTCTTAGCTGTTTGCGTGGTTCATCGTGCCCTGTCGAACTTACCAAGAAAGTTTGATGACTTCCTTCATGATCATCCTCATTGCCTTGGTCTTTGATCATTGGCACGGAAACACCCATCCTTATGCCGTGGAAGCAAACTTCCACTCATTTGGATGTTTGAAAAGCAACTTTCTCAAGACAGCGTATGGTTGCCTGTGCTTTTCAACCAATCCATGCGAAGATGACATCGAAATCTTCCATTTCGATGACATGCAATTGACAAGGACCTTCGCTCACGATTTCTACCTCTGGTTGGGCAAATCTCTTTTGCCTTTAGCACTTTCACGAGGGATGCTAATTTCGAGTACTACTGTAATTCCTTGGGTACAAACCCAACCTCTCACATGCAATTCTCGAAATGAATGAATGTGAGGTTGTTTAGTATGATTTTGTGATGATTCTTGGTATTGTTTCGTGTCATTTTCTATGGTTTGTCCTATTTATGCCGTTGGTTTGATTAAGATTTATCGATTCGGACTTACTTCGTTCGTTTCGGTGTTTTGTAGGAAAGCGGCAGAAAATAGGATAAATGGATCTGCCAAGGATCAGAAATATATTGAAGAGCATTTTGTCGAGGAGTTCGTGGCGGCGTGTCGAATCGGAGTTCGAGCGAAGGAGAGCGGGTGAGCGACCAAAGTCGCGCCGGCACCCGTCGCATGGCCGTGCGCCCACGCATTCCCATGCCCGCCACGCACGCTCCGCCCGCCACGATGCCCGGTACGCCCGCGCTCTCAACTGCTGGGATCGGCGCACACTCACTAATTTCGAGCGTGCTCAAGGCCGACCCGGGCTCGCCTTCCGCGCGCCCACCCGGCGCCTCGCCTCTGCCGTCGGCGCCCAGCCTCGCCCGGCGCCTCGCCCGCCTCGCACCCGGTGAGCTCAGCCAAGCCTCGCACAAGCTTCACTGCGCCAGCTCACTTTAATTAATATATATATGCCGCGTTTAGGTTTGAGTTCGAGTTTTTGAATTTCGAGCTCATATGACTACTCTCCATCGAGGCTTCTTTCAAGATTTCTTGGACATGATAACGACTGATAATAGTTAGATTTAATTCATGTTCTCTTGTTTATCTTTGAATAATCTTGTTATCAATTTATGCTTTGGATTATCAGTTCTTGTGGAATCAATTTCATAGTTTATTATTTGATGATTTTTGTCGATTCGATTCATAGTGACAAATGGATTGGATTTTTATGTTCCGTTGGTTTAATTTGCTTAATGATTTATCGCTTTCATAGTTCAACTAGGGATTGACAACCCCTAGTTTAGATTTATCGCTTTATTAGTTTAGCTCGGGATTGACAACCCCCAGCTTAGGATGCTGTTTAATTTTATGTTTACTCAGTTTTGTGTGCGTGATAAATAGTTTCGTATGCTTAATGACATGCCCTTGTGCTTATTTTTTATTGTTTGGGCGTAAGCTTTGTCTGCGACGTAAGTTAGGATCTTGATTTGTGCAACTCGAACTACGTGGTATTGATCAAACCGATTTTGAATTTCGAATCTTTTGGTGATATATGATTTGAGTATAATGTGAATTAGCGAGGCGTGATTGATAGAAAATGAATAGGGAAATTGATGTGATTTGTCCGGCTAATGTTAGGGGGTGTTAACATTGTGGTTGCTTATATACTTGTTACATTTTATATATAAAAAAAAGAAAAGTGAAAAAGAAGTAGAAAATGAAAAGAATGAAAGCTCCAGTATTTTGTTGAGATTGTTGAAATAGAGGATGGGATTATGTTCCTCTTTCTCGTAATTTGAGAAATGGACATGGGAAACCACGTTAGGAGACTCGAGTTCATCGAGAGTGCACCTTTCGAATATTATTCCAAAATCTGTTTAAACATTCTTTGTGCTATATAAAAGAAACTTGTTGCTAAAGGTGACCACATTAGTTAGTTCACCCCTAACGGAGAGTTGGGTCTGAGCAGAGATTACCTTTTTATTTATTGGAAGTCAATTGCCGTTCTTGATTTATTCGCATTATCTTTGAATTCGTAAACACCAAATGTGGAAATGCAATAAGGTTTGATTGATTAGAATAAGGGTAAAGTTGCGTGAGTTATCTTCGACTCTTATTAGTATAGACTTTGCTTGAGGAAAAGCAAATGGATAAGTGTGGGGAGTTGTTTGGTATGATTTTGTGATGATTCTTGGTATTGTTTCGTGTCATTTTCTATGGTTTGTCCTATTTATGCCGTTGGTTTGATTAAGATTTATCGATTCGGACTTACCGTTCGTTTCGATGTTTTGTAGGAAAGCGGCAGAAAATAGGATGAATTGGATCTGCCAGGATCAGAAATATATTGAAGAGCATTTAAATCAGAGTTCGTAGGCAAAACCGTGCGTAAATCGGAGTTCGAACGAAGGAGAGCGGGTCGAACGACCAAAGTCGCGCCGGCACCCGTCGCGTAGCCGTGCGCCCGCGCACCACGCCCGCACCCGCCGTACGCCCGCCGCGCACGCCCGCGCCGACGCCCAAGCACGCATACTCAGCCGGCGCGGGGATCGAAACGTGCTCACCAATTCGGCGCTCAAGGCCGCCGGCCTTCGCTTCCGCCCCCACTCGCCCGGCGCCTCGCCTCGCCCGCGTGCGGCCGCCCGCCTCGCCCGGCGCCTCGCCACGCCTCTCACACCGGCTGGAGCCAGGCTTCGCCAGCTCACACACGCCCGCGCTCGCCCGAAGCGCTCGCTCCAGCGCCCGCATGCCGCGCCGTCGTCTCGCCCGCCTAGCTCGTCCGTCCGGCATTGGACCCCAGTAGCGGTTTACGCGCCAGCGCTCCGCTCGGTAGGCGTTCCTTTCCATCGCAGCCCGGTGCATTTTTCCTCGCCGCTCATTTCTTCACCGGCGCCTATTCCTTCCGGTGCTCACGCCGCCTCGGCCATGCCTTTCACCCACCGGCATTCGCTTTGAATCGCGGCTTACGGTGGAGTAGAATGTTTTGTGAGCTCTCGCTCCCAAGCCGGGCAGCCACTTTTTAATATATATATATGCGTTTAGGTTTGAGTTACGAGTTTTGAATTTCAGCTCCCGCGACTACTCTCCATCGAGGCTTCTTTCAGTTTCTTGAAAAATAACGAGATAATAGTTAGATTTAATTCATGTTCTCTTGTTTATCTTTGAATAATCTTGTTATCAATTTATGCTTTGGATTATCAGTTCTTGTGGAATCAATTTCATAGTTTATTATTTGATGATTTTTGTCAATTCAATTCATAGTGACAGTGGATTGGATTTTCATGTTCCGTTGGTTTAATTTGCTTAATGATTTACTGCTTTCGTTTATTTGCAATTAGATTTAGATTAGGGATTGACAAACCCTATGAATAATATGATTGCATATGCTTTTGTTTATCGCTTTGATTTATCGCTTTCATAGTTCAACTAGGGATTGACAACCCCTAGTTTAGATTTATCGCTTTATTAGTTTAGCTCGAGATTGACAACCCCGACTTTTAGGATCTGTTTAATTTTCCGTATTTCAATTCTTGCATGTTTCAAACCCCCGTTGATGTTAGAATGTTTAGGTTTTAATCGCTTTACGCAACACCGAACAATGGCCCTGTTAAGTTTTCCTTGAGAGACGACTCGTGTTAACTTATCAAGCTACGATTACCTCGTACGATTGCGAGTAATTTGAGTGTGTTTTAGCTCGATCAATTTTGGCACCGTTCGGGAAAACTTTAAGCGTATTGTTTGTGTTGTTAGTTTTACGTATTTCTTTTCTTTACTGTTTGGTTATTTTCTCCCCAGTGCGTGTGATCTTGTTTTGTTGTTGGTGTCATTAATGCGGGGTTACCAGCAAGACGAGTATGGTCGAGCGGGTTGGGGGTGCAAGCAAGTTCGTCGATTGGGCAAATTCTTCTTATGAAGAAGCTCAGCCCGATTTTTCCGAGGATACCCGTCAAACCATGAGCATCAAGCATACGATCCCTGCAGGATCAACCACCTCCACCACAAGACGAGGAACAAACCCTATGATCCCAACTGGAACCAACCACCTCCACCGTGCTTTGAGGATCAAGCCTCCAATCCCTACTTGGGATCAACCACCTCCGCAACACTATGAGGATCAATCCTATAATGCCCACGGGAGCAACCACACCTCCACCTCGGTATGAGTACCCACAACAACCACCTCCACCTCATTACTCATACCAGCAGCAGCCACCTCCACCTCAAATGACGACTGGGAGGATGAGTTAACTCAAAAGAGAAGTCATCCATTCAAAAACGGATGCTTTAGTCCAAAGTTTGGATCTTGCAAATGCCTCGACTTTGCGTTTGGAGACGCAAATAGGATATGTCGAGCACCTTGATAAGGCTGTGCAGACAAGGAGGAACTTCCAAACCAATCCGATCCAGATCGATCGGTCCTTTTTCTAGAAAGTGATCGATAGTTGAAAATTGGGTGGAAGAGACATCGGATGAGTCTGCTGCGGTCGAAGGGGTGGAAAACGAGGAGTGGTGAAATCACACCTTTCCGCACCAACCCGATCAAGCTCAGATGGTCACTACTCTTGGAAGTGACCCAATTGTTGAAGATGGGGTGGGAGAGACACCTGAAGAGCCGCTGTAGCGAGATGAGGTGGAAAGTGAGAACGAGTGGGCACGTGTGGATGAGAAGCATAATCAGAGCCCCGATGGCTTTTTACGAGCGGATAACAAGGAAGAGTGGGCAAATCCAGTCGATAGCATTCCAACACTCACTCTGGAGGTGAAAGAATTATCCAAACACGTGGAGGAGGATGAAGAAGGGATGAAGCAAGAGTGGGCACTCGAAGTTGATGACATGCCAAAACCCACTCTGAAAGTGAGAGCTGCCTCAACATGTGAAGCGTGTTCCACGAGGAGGACACGGTGATAACAAAGGTTGAGGTAACATCCATGATTTGTCGACTTCCTATTTCTCCAAAGTATTGTGCTTTGGGAATTGAAATTATCTATTTCACTTTGGAGAATAGGATGTTCGACTTGAGCTTAAATGATTTGTTATTTTTTTTCTTTATTGTCCTTTGTGCATATATGGTTACTACTGATGTTCTGGCCGAGATGGTATTCCTGCAGGTGAAGGACTATGGATAGTCCATTGTTTACCGGAACACGTCGTGCTCACGACGTTAAATTGAGTACTACGTGGGAGTTTACCCACGGTTTTTTCTGTTCTTTTCCTTTCTTTCTTTTTGTTTGTTTTCGTGTTTTTCTTTGATCTATCTGTTGTTGTTGAGTTTATTTTGCTTAGATCTGGAAAGTTGTCAGCAGCGAGATGAAGCCGTGATGCTCCAAATCTACAACGCACATTCGCCGATTATCGTGAAGTATCATCCTCTATAGTCATTTGAGCTTTCAATGTTTTGAGCACCGGGACGATTACTCGATTTAAAATGCGGATGTTTACTCGGTTTGTGTCTTGCCGATAAATAGTTTTGTATGTTAATAGCGTGCCCTTGTGCTTATTTTGATTGTTTGGACGTAAGCTTAGTCTATGCGAGTAAGTTAGGACCTTGATTTGTGCAACTGAACTTTGTGGTATTGATCAAACTGATTTTGAATTTCGAATCTTTTGGTGATATATGATTTGAGTATAATGTGAATTGGCGAGGCGTGATTGATAGAAAATGAATAGGGAAATTGATGTGATTTGTCCGACTAATGTTAGGGAGTGTTAACATTATGGTTGCCTATATACTTGTTTCATTTTTTATATATATAATAAAAAAAAAGTAAAAGAAGTAGAAAATGAGGAGAATAAAGCTCCGGATTTTGTTGAGATTGTTGAAATGGAGGATGGGATTATGTTCCTCTTTCTCGTAATTTGAGAAATGGACATGGAAACCACGTTAGGAGACTCGAGTTCATCGAGTGCACCTTCGAATATTATTCCAAAATCTGTTTAAACATTCTTTGTGCTATATAAAAGAAACTTGTTTCTAAAGGTGACCACATTAGTTAGTTCACCTCAACGGAGGTTGGATCCGGCGAGAGATTACCTTTTTATTTATTGGAAGTCGATTGCGTTCTTGATTTATTTCGCATTATCTTTGAATTCGTAAACACAAGTGTGTGGAAATGCAATAAGGTTTGATTGATTAGAATAAGGGTGAAGTTGCATGAGTTATCATTCGACTCTTATTAGTATAGACTTTGCTTGAGGACAAGCAAATGGATAGAGTGTGGGGAGTTGTTTGGAATGATTTTGTGATGATTTTTGTATTGTTTTACGTGTCATTTTCTATGGTTTGTCCTATTTATGCCGTTGGTTTGATTAAGATTTATCGATTGGACTTACTTCATTCGTTTCGGTGTTTTGTAGGACAACGGTGAAAATAGGATGAATGGATCTGCCAAGGATCAGAAATATATTGAAGAGCATTTAAATCGGGGAGTTCGTGGCGAAAACCGTGCGTAAGTGGAGTTCGAACGAAGGAGAACGGTCGAACGACAAAAGTCGCGCCGGCACCCGTCGCATGGCCGTGCGCGCGCGCAAGACCCGCCAGCGCCGCCGCGCGCGCCCGCCCGCCGCGCACGCCAAGCGACGCCCAGCGCCGACGCTCAACCAGCACGGGATCGAGCATCATCATCAATTTGGCCAGCGCTCAATGCCGGCCGGCGCCACCTTCCGCGCCCCACTCGCCCGCCTTTCGCCCACGCCAGCACACCCGAGCCTGGGGCCAGCGCCGGTCTCACACGCCTGCGCTCGCCGAGCGCCGCTTCCCCATCACGCTGCATGCGCGCCCGTCGTCTCGCCCGCCTAGCTTCGTCCGTCCGGTCCTTTGGACCCCTAGCGCCTGGTTTACGCCTACCGGCGCCCTCCGCCCGACCAGCGTTCCTTTCAACGCGCTCGGCGCATTTTTCCTCGCATGCTTATTTCTTCACCCTGCGCTCTATTCCTTCCAGCGCTCACGGCGCCCTCGACCATGCCTTCACCCGGTGGCATTCGCTTTGAACAGCGCCGGGCTTGCGGCGAATGTTTTATGAGCTTCACTCAAGCCGTAGCTCACTTTTTAATTAATATATATATACACGTTTAGGTTTGAGTTACGAGTTTTAGGAATTTCAGGGCTCCGCCGCTACTCTCCATCGAGCTTCTTTCAGATTTCTTGAGAACAAAGATAACGGATAATAGTTAGATTTAATTCATGTTACATTGTTTATCTTTGAATAATCTTGTTATCAATTTATGCTTTGGATTATCGGTTCTTGTGGAATCAATTTCATAGTTTATTATTTGATGATTTTGTCAATTCAATTCATAGTGACGATGGATTGGATTTTCATGTTCCGTTAGTTTAATTTGCTTAATGATTCTTCGCTTTTGTTTATTTGCAATTAGATTTAGATTAGGGATTGACAAAACCTATGAATAATATGATTGCATATGCTTTGTTTATCGCTTTGATTTATCGCTTTCATAGTTCAACTGAGGGATTGACAACCCCTAGTTTAGATTTATCGCTTTATTAGTTTAGCTCGGGATTGACAACCCCACTTAGGATCTGTTTAATTTTTCGTATTTCAATTCTTGCATGTTTCAAACCCCGTTGATGTTAGAATGTTTAGGTTTTAATCGCTTTACGTGCGCAAATACGAACAATGGCCCTGTTAAGTTTTCCTTGAGAGACGACTCGTGTTAACTTATCACGCTACGATTATCTCGTACGATTGCGAGTAATTTGAGTATGTTTTTAGCTCGATCAAGGCTCCTATATCAAACAAAGTGAAAACGGGTATATCACTCATATGGATTTTACCTGCATGATTTTCATGAGCTTGTGATGCTGCTGGCGATTTAAGCGTACACCATGGCATCTTCGTGACCTTTGGTTTCTTGGCCTCGGATAACCTCCTGTTCCGTGGTTCATCCTCAACGGAGCTTGGTTCTGCCTCTGCGGACCCTACTGCTATCTCCTTGGCGGCTGCACCTCTGGCCTCCTATCGATGGACAATCTCGGCGTAGTGTCCAGACTTCCTAAGCGGTAACACTCGGCGTTACCTTGCATGCACTTTCGCCCAGTGATTCCTCGGCATTTACGCACCAAGCTTCTGCCTGTCCCCACAGCGCATGGGTTGGAAATTCCTTCCCAGTAGCCTTTCTTTTCAGAATACCCGATTCCTCGGAATCAACGGACCGCTCTGGTTCCTTGGAACATGATTGCCTTCCCTCGATCTTCCATTTTAACTTGTATCTTCCTCCGTCGGTGGCTTTCGGGTGGCATCGTTCTCTCCTGGTGCAACATTGACTCAATGTTTAATGCCCGATTCAAGGACTACGCATACATCAAATCTCACGGTGACAAGCAAAATTACGATTTTGTGGTCCTCTCTCGAACATGTCCGCTCGGCGACTCGTGCGACCAAGTGCGTAGTTTAACGTGACAGAAGATTGAACGAGCGATCGTACTCGGTGACCGTCCTTCTTTCCTGACGAATATTCCAGAACTCGTTTTACCTTCGCTGCCTATAAACGCCAGGCACATACTTTTCCATGAGTTCTTCCTTGAAATCTTCCCATGCATACCTTCCCCACTATCCTGGTGTCAGGGTCCTTTTCACGGATTCCCACTAGAAATCAGCCTCATCGGTTAGCTGAAAGATCATGCAATTCAGGTTTTCTGCTTCTTCGCAGCCGATGTATTCAAAGATCCTTTCGGTGGATCGTATCCAATTCTCAGCGTCGATCGGTTCACCGAGACCGTCAAATGTAGGGGGATTCTGCCTACGAAAACTCTCGATCGCATGCCGCTGAACCAAGGGTGGTTCTCGAATTTCTTCCACGTTATTGTTCCTCAGGTTCCTTGTTCTCGGCATTCTGTACCAACGTTGAAACATTAGAAATACGTTCGCATAGATAACCAGGTACCATCGTATGGCATATATCATCACCAACAACCACATATCATCACATATGTCACATATCACAATCGCATATAACCATGCAATCCTGTCAACACATCATCGTTACGCATCTCACATAACATCATCACACATCATCACATAGATCATATATCATCATAGCATAGCTCATATCACATATAAGCATTAAAGCATAACACATCCCGTCATAGACAGCGTTAGTATCAGTATTATCCAAGTGTCCATGAAGGACTGTCAAAATACAAGATCATAGGTATGTCAGTCAAAAAGGTCAGATATGAGCAAAAGAATCTGACTCAGGTTACTGCCAAAAGGTGCCGCTCTGTCTCATGCGATAGCAGACTCTGCGATCGTCATTTGCATCTTGACCATACGGATGTCTGTCCTCCATATCCTTCTACTGTCCCTCGTTCACATCAACTTATCCATTCTCGCCTTTCCTCCTCTCTCCGCCCTATCGACTTCGGACTCGCCTTCGACTGCCACGGTAAAGTGATCCCGCATGGTAGAAAGCCTCTCCGTGAGTATGGTCCCACCCAATGTGCTCACGAATGCAGGTCTCGGTGAATCTTGCTCGGGTTCCTATCTCCGGTTTGCTTCCTCAACATGCTCGACCTCGTCCGAGTCATACGCTATCCGAATTACCAGATCATCTAAGTCCTCACTGTCCTCCTCATCCTCCTCTAGGTCTTCCTCCTCCTCAGAATCTCCTTCCCGGGATGCCAACTCGATCTTGGCCGTAGCACTGTAGTTACGATTACAGGCCACTCTGCGCCATCGATGGGTGGATCATCTCCTTCACCTAGAAGGATCCTACCTCAAAATCGTTCCGGGTCCTCCGGAAGGTGAGGGTCGTAGATGGAGGGATAGTGATCGGCATTTCCTGACGTACTGGCGATCGTCTGAGAGATGGTTGCTCTCCCAATGGCTCTTCAGGAATATCATCCATGTCGTCGATCTGGATCGACCCTCGAATATGCCTTGCGATCACATCTGCCTCAGAAGGTATGCCCCGGTGATCTGTCCACTGTCTCCAAACTCGAGCAGCGAACTCAGTGAAATCCAGAGTGAGATGTTTGGTAACAGGATCCCGACGGAACATCACGTAACCTTGTCTTCTTGCCCATGGCTGCCAACCCGTTGGTAGCCTCTCTGTCATCCGGTAATAAGCCTCATACTCCGATACTTTCCCACTATCTCGGATCTTTCTCCACAGTCCAACAAACCTTCCCAGAAACACTCCCAATGGCTCGTGGACATTCTTGGTACACTCTCTGAACTTACGGATCTATTCATCCATTCTGTGAGATCTTAACCAGCGTTGTCTGGGCCATTGAATGTCCATAAACCTACATGTTAGTTCACCATAAAACAACAACAAATATTCACGTTTCCTATTCCACCCCAATAATCTGGGTAACCATGCCCGAGGCACATGTTCACATTCAACACATATCAACATCGATATGGATATTCATAACAATAATCACGCAAGCAAATACAGAATTCACTTACAAGCACTCGTTTATCAAAATAAACAAGATTTCAATCAACAATATATTGCTATGTAAACACATAGACTCATGTCAACCATCCGTGATCATATCAATCACATCATATCATATCACATCACATCAATGATTTTCATATCACAACAAGACAGCTCTTCCTGTTGGATTTGTATCTTTGAAAGCGGTTTGGTTGAGCTTGTATACAATGTTTCCTGTTACCACTATTACAATCTCCTATCTCGATTTGAATACTTGATTGCATATATCGTGTCCCTTATCTCATATAAGTTAGATCATACAAGTGTAGAAGATCACGAAGTCTCGTATGATTGGTCAAGCTTAATGAGATATAAAAAGTTTCCTGGTGAGACAACTTAAGGACGAGTTGTCGGTTTAGCCGCAGATAGATAAGAAGTGACTTGACTTAGTTGCTTGTCTATGCCGGTGACGCGTCTACGGCGTATTGAAGGATCACGATGAGATGAGTTCTTCTTCCGACCGTCGTGAAGAACCAAGATCTCGGTGACTTACGATGATCTAAACCTCGATAAGGTATTAGGTGAGTATGAGTTCTCACCATCACTTTGACTTGTTATGAGTGAGGGTTATATGTTCTAACCCAAGATTCTCCGCATCTTGGGTGGTGGCGATCTTCAGTATGTCACGCTAGTTATCTCAGTCGAGTCACCGTATCCGTTTAGGATGATGACGCCCCTTAAGGAGCTCAAAGGTTTATTGTACTAAACCCCGCAGTTGAGTTAGCTCAAGTACAATAATAAGGTTGAGTGGTACTACTTAAGAAATAAGGATATTAATCGCTTAGCGATTGATTGCTAGAAATGATTAATGGACGTTCGATATCTTAAATACGGGATTCGTAATGTCTAAGTGCAAGCCCGACTCAACTTCGGTAATAAAGGGTAAGTCAACATTCTTTCTCTAGTGGCATGATCGAATGTTTATAAATTAATTTATGTTCTGGGCTGAACATAAGATAATTAATTTATTTGAGGCCCATCTTTATTCCTTGCATTTGATCCTGGGCTGGCCCATCTAGGCCCGTAGACCTTTGGGAAATCGGCCTATAGCTCTCAAAGGCAAGATTTTATTCTCTTTATCCCACAAGGATATAATTATATTTATGGTATATGCATAGATCCTTTCCATATAAGATTATGGTAATAATCTTGAGTATGGAAATAATCCAAGAGTATGGAAATAATCCTAAGAGTATGGTAATATTCCATATAGGATTATGGTAATATTCCATATAGATTATGGTAATATTCCATATAGGATTAAGGTAGTGCATTATAAATATAAGGTATGAGATAATGTCTGAGGTTAATCTTGACATATTGAGAGCAAGAATTTCGCCACCCTCATAGTCTTGAGAGAGTTTTCAAAATTGTGAGAGCTCGGGTGATTTTCGGTGTATTCTCCATAGCTCGTCCTCACTCGACGTTGGAGTTTGGGTATCAGGGATACAGTCCGAAAGGTCAAAGCACGAGTCTCGACCGCTCAATCGCTTCATCCCGTTCGCTCCACCGGCGGATCCAAAGGTAAACACGTGTAAACCCGGCGTGTTGCGATTTAATTATATAGACGCATGCTAGGTTTATAATCAATGTATGGTGAATTAAACACCCAAGATGGATCCTCGGGCAGGGTTAACATCGCTTTCCTACAATTGGTATCGAGCACGGATCGAATCTTGGCTCGCTGGATTAATTCACGTTTGATTATTAAATGCGTTATTATAATTGTGGATTTGTCGCTCATCGTGGCTCGCTTTGTTTTGTTGGTTTTGTTTTACACCACGAGAAAATCCGTGGTTAGATTAGATTTTATTATGTAAATCTTATCCGTAAAGAAGAACGAAGACGAACGAGCGAAGAACGAAACGACGGGAAGAACAGGTTCTCGGCATTTACAGGTGGTTTCTGCGGCGAGTCTCGCGATCGCTAGGGCGTCGCGAGGGCTGCGGGCGACGGGCGCGTTCTCGCGGGATCCTCGGCTTGGCGAGCGAACTTCATGATCGCGAGGATTACCCGCGAGGCTGCGGCGGCGTCGCGAAGCTAGCGGGCGACGGGCGCGCGTCACGCCGAAACCCGACGCCAGCGGCAGACATATGCGGTCGTGAGGTATGGCGGCCGGCGGCGATGTCTCGGCGGGCGTTCGGGCGCTGGGCGTGGCAGCGCACGCGTGCTTTCGGCGGGTCGCGGTCGCGTTAGCGACCGCGAGGCAGCCCCGAGGAGCGCGCTGGCAGGCGGCGGTGGCGCTGGGCCGGCTTTGCCCTGGCTGCCCACCCGGCCATTTTGGGGCCGACCCGCCCGCACCCGTTTTCGAGAGATCGGCCCGTGCCCGCGCACGCGAGGCCCAATTGTTGAATCCGGTCGCGTGCCGGTGCGCGAGGCCCGCCGAAGTTTAAATCATGCTTTGTAAATCTATGTAATAGATTAGATTTAATTGTGCGGGTTTCACGATTGGGCGCGATGAACGTTTTATTTTATTTTATCGCTCATATGCATGTCGTGGATGTTTAAATTATGCAATGGCATGCTATGTATGTTTAAATTACGTTGACAAACCTTTAAGTGTTTTACGTAATTGGATGCGCATAGTAAGCATGCTAGGTTTATCGCGCTTATCAAGCATATTTTAGAATTACTGCGAGCATGTTTTACATGTCGAGTTCTATAGAAAAGCATGCTAGATTACGTGATCTGCATGGACAAACCTTTTGAATAAAAAGACTAAGCAAGCAACCCGACAAATTAATTTTCAAATTAGAATGTCAAGACCTCCACTTTTTGATCTCTAAACAAAGTGAGACGCACTGTGAGTAAACATCCACACGCGTGGCTTGCTTGCACTGTTTATCATAAGTTTGTTAGATGAGATTTCTAAATAAAACATTTTAAATCTATTGAGAAGTGGGAGTTTCATGTGTAAACGTCCACACGCGTGGCTTGCATGTGCGATTTTCATAAGTTCTCTAGAGATAGATATAAAATGAGATAACAAAAGAATTTGAATTGGAAGCGGTATGGTCCGAGTGAGTATACCAATTCTAAGAATTCATCTTCTGTCGTTAAAATTGTGGTCAATGCTTAGACATCACCTCAAGTACAACTTCCCGCGAAGTCCCTTCTTGCGATAGTGATGTGGTCTAGTAAGGTCCAATCATTAATTTCATTTGTCATAAGGATAAGTTGACATGGATTGAAATTAAACGACTAAAAGGTATATTTTAGTCTCGGTCGGGGGTTCATGTAAACGCCCACACGCGTGGCTTGCGTGTGGGATTCCTTGGGCGATTGGAGGTTTCAATTAATATTGTTTTATCAAAAGGTTACAATATTATTGTTACGAATTATATGCGATCGTATGCTTATGTGTTTTACATTATCGCTTCGAGATATGTCTCTTACGCCGATTATCAATATGCTCGCACAAAATCCGTTATCCGTCCAAATTTTATCGAGTGGAAGCGAAACATGGAATATGTTCTTATCGTTGAAGAACACATGTTTGTTCTCACTACTCCTAAACCCGATGCCCTTCATCGACGATCGACTAATGAGCAGCGAGAGTCAAGGGACTTTGGAATAAGTCAAACAATATGGCTAAATGCTATATGATGACTACGATGTCCAAAGGCTTGCAACTGCAGATCGATCGATGGTGACGCGATCGATATTTGGTCAAGTCTCGAGTAAGTTTGGGCGATCGGATCGGACGATCCGCTTCCACACAATGAGAGAAATCTTGGCGTGTAAGATGGAAGAAGGAAGTTCGGTCCATGAACATGTCTCCCACATGACTCATCTCATGGATAGTCTTGATCGGTTGGGAGGAGGTATTGACGGCGGCCAAGGTCGATATCATCCTCAATACACCGCCCAAGTCTTTTGAGAACTTTCGGCGTGAATGCGATCATGAGCAAGACCGAGTTTACACTTAGTCGGTTGTTTAATGATCTCGTTCTTTGCGGAAGGAGTTATGGGAAAAGGAGCACATGCTCTTGCTAGCACATCTAAGGGCCCAAAATTTTCGTTGCAAAATGGAAATAGAAAAAGGGTGCCAAAGGTGGTAAAGGCGAGGAAATAGTGGGAGTAATGGGAGCAAGAACATGGTTGCCACCGGAGGCTTGAAGAAGCCAAAGGAGAAGGCAAGTGCTTCAAGTGCGGCAAGATCGGGCATTGAAGGCCAAGTGCCCTATGCTCAAGGCTCAAGTACGCCGTTTGCTTTAGTAACGAAACATGTTTAGCGACTTGTTCTACCCATTCTTGGGTAGTAGATACGGGCAATCGATCATGTTTGTTACACCTTGCGGGGTTCCCGCGGACAAGGGAGTCTGTTTGATGGCGAGATAACGATCTCCATGGGCAACGGCGAAAGTCAAGCTGTTGCGAGTTGGAGATGTTTCTTTATGTTTTGGGACAACAGCTTTAGTTTTGAAAGACGCTTTATATGTGCCGGATTTTCGGTGGAACCTTGTTTCGTTTGAAATTATTTACTCATGGATATTCTGTTATTTTTGATAGTGGTGTTTCTATCATAAGAAATGACGGTTATCTGTGTTGGCACTTTATATAATTAAGCTTTATACTATTTCTCGCAAAACATAATACCTATAACTATGTTGCATCTTCATCAAACCCTAAAAAGAGAAAGTTTTCTTAGAAGATGACTCTACTTTTCTCTCGGCATCTTAGATTAGGTCACATCAATCTAAATAGGATCCAAAGACCGGCTAAGAATGGAGCGTTGGGTAATCTCACGGTTACTCGCCCCGGTCTGCGAATCTGTATAGAAGGTAAGATGTCGACCGCACCTTCAAAGCGAAGGGTTATAGAGCCACGTAAATGTTGGAGTTAGTCCATTCGGACTGTGTGGACCAATGTCCACACAAGCTCGTGGAGAATGCAGTATTTTGTCACTTTCATTGACGATTACTCAAGGTACGGATACGTATACCGCTTCACCGCAAGTCCGAATGCTTTGAGAAATTCAAAGAGTTTAAGGCGGAAGTGGAGGCGAAGCTAGGTAAAGTATCAAGTCATCATGGATCGATCGCGGTGGCGAATACCTCGAGAACGAGTTTATGGACTATCTAGTGAAGTGTGGGATTACATCCCAACAAGACTTTCACGGGCACACCACAAAGAAAATGGTGTGTCAAAGCGAAGAAATAGGACTCTTTTGAAATGGTTAGATCTATGATGAGTTATGCTACATTGCCTATTTCGATTACGGGGTATGCCTTAGACGGCATACTTGTTAAATCTAATACCGTCCAAGTCGGTCGAAAAGACCCTTTCGAGTTGTGGTTTGGGCGCAGCCCGCTTTAAGCCACATAAGGATATGGGCGATCCGGCTGCACTTTGAACAAGAAAGGCGACAAGTTGGAGGCTAGATCCGATGCAAGGCATGTTATCGCTATCCTAGAGGAACGAAGGTGGTTTATTCTATAGT
The DNA here is from genome assembly GCA_036937905.1 of Salvia rosmarinus. Lineage (NCBI taxonomy): Eukaryota > Viridiplantae > Streptophyta > Magnoliopsida > Lamiales > Lamiaceae > Salvia > Salvia rosmarinus. The sequence continues at coordinate 282,419 of JAODLM010000760.1, forward strand.
CCTAAGGATCGGAAGGTCATTATTAGCACTAATGCCCGATTCTTAGAAGAGGATTATATGAAAATCATAAGTCCAAAGTTGAAATCATTCTTCAAGAATTAGAAGATGATCGTATTCCACCACCGATTAGGCCAAAGGTGCGAGATGTCGAGTCTAGTGGGAGGATCGACACGGATACTTCAAGAAATTGAAGTGGGTCGAGTTCCACCGGAGATACCGACCGCATAAGTGGTACCTACACAGCAAGTTGTGCAAGTTAGAGAACCACAAGTATCTGCACCCACCGTTGCCATTGTGCTGTAGAACCTCGTCGTAGTGGGAGGGTTGTTCGTCAACCCGAGCGATTTATGTTCGTGGGTGAATCTTGGTTTAGTCCCAAAGATTTAACATGCAATAATCGACCCATGGACATACAAGGAGGCGATCTGAGATATTGATGCAAGATCATGGCACACCGCTATGGACTTAGAAATGGAGTCCATAACGGCTATGGATGTATATGAAAGACACCTCTACCGGATGGCAAGGAAGCCATAGGTAGTAAGTGGATATACAAGAGGAAGAGATTCCGATGGAGAGGTTTGACTTTTAAAGCCGGGCTTGTGCGAAAGGGTACACTCGTGATTGAGGGCATCGATTTCGATGAGACCTTTCACCGTAGCAATGCTCAAGTCCATCGAAATTCTTCTAGCCATAGCAGCCCACTCGAACCTAGAGGTTTGGCAAATGGATGTTAAAACCGCTTTTCTAAGCGGTTACCTTGAGGAAGGTAGAGACATCTATATGCAAAGAACTGAAGGTTATGTGGTAAAGGTGAAGAGCATCTAGTATGGAAGCTTAAGAAGTCCATTTATGGACTTAGCGAACCTCCCGATCATGGAACTTACGCTTTGACGAGGTGGTAAAGTCCTATGGATTTACCCAACTGCCTAGCGAGAGTTGTGTGTATCGGTTAGATGTCAACGGTGATGTGGTATTTCTTGCACTTTATGTAGATGACATCCTTCTAGTTGGCAACAACGTGAAGTCATTATCGAGGCGTAAAGAGTTGGCTATCCGATCGGTTTCAAATGAAAGACTTAGGAGATGCAGCCGTACATTCTTGGGATCAAGGTTTACCGAGATCGCAAGAAGAAAATGTTGAGCTTATCTCAAAGCGTCTTACATTGATATCGTGATTACTCGTTTAGTATGCGAGACCGCCAAGAAAGGATTGCTACCTTCGGACATGGCGTTCCTTTATCTAAAACGCAGTGATCCCTATGACCGCAAAGGAGATAGAGGAAATGAGACAAGTTCACGCTCACCGTAGGAAGTCTCATGTACGCAATGCTATGCACGAGGCCGATATCCGCTATCACGGTAGGCATAGTAGCTAGATATCGCCTAACCTCGACAAGCTCATTGACTGCGATAAAGCATATACTCAAGTACACGAAAAGGACTCGAGATTATAGGCTAGTTTACCATGCGTATAGTCTAATGCCTTTGGGTTATCTGACTCGGTTTTAAGCTGACCGTGATGAGAAAAAGTCAACCTCGGGCTATGTGTTTACCTTGGGAGGTGGAGCCGTATCCTGGCGGAGTGCAAAGCAGCGATGCATTGCGGACTCTACCATGGAAGCCGAATATGTAGCCGCTTCGGAGGCTTCTAAGGAGGTCTGTATGGTTCAAGAACTACCTCATGGATCTAGATGTGGTACCGGTTTGCCCAAGAGTATCATAGTTTCTTGTGATAACTCGTGCGATGGCCAACTCGAAGGAACCACGGACCCACAAGGCGACTAAAAATATAGAGAAAAGTACCATGTCATACGAGAAATCGTTAGACGAGGTGACGTGCTGATTGAAAAGATTGATCTGACGGAAAATCTAGCGGATCCATTGACGAAGAGCCCGCCGCAAAAAGTCTACGATGAACACGTTAGAGGACTTGGTTAAACTTGATGGCACCCACTTAGAAAGGAAACTTTGTATAAGTGGGAGAAGCAAAGTGATGGTTGTTTGTAATAGCTAGTAGAAAGACACATTGTATACTAAAAGTTTGCTTTAGTATAAGTGGGAGATTGTTGGATTTGTATCTTCGAAAGCGCTTTGGTTGAGCTTGTATACAATGTTTCTCGTTACCACTATTACAATCTCCTATCGATTTGAATACTTGATTGCATATATCTCGTGTCCCCTTATCTCATATATAAGTTAGATCATACGATGTGTAGAAGATCACGTGTCTCGTATGATTGGTCGCTTAATGAGATATAAAAGTTTCACAAATGAGACAACTTAGGACGAGTTGTCGGTTTAGGCCGCGATATAGATAAGAAGTGACTTGACTTAGTTGCTTGTCTATCTTTGATGCGTCTCGACGTATTGAAGGATCACGAGAGATGAGTTCTTCTTCCGACCGTCGTGAAGAACCAAGATCTCGGTGACTTACGATGATCTAAACCTCGATAAGGTATTAGGTGAGTATGAGTTCTCGACCATCACTTTGACTTGTTATGAGTGAGGGTTATATGTTCTAACCCAAGATTCTCCGCGTCTTGGGTGGTGGCGATCTTGTATGTCACGCTAGTTATCATGTCAGTCACCGTATCCGTTTAGGATGATGGCGTCCTTAAGGAGCTCAAAGGTTTATTGTACTAAACCCTGCAGGTTGAGTTAGCTCAAGTACAATAATAAGGTTGAGTGGTACTACTTAAGGAAATAAGGATATTAATCGTTTAGCGGTCAGTTGCTAGAAATGATTAATGGACGTTCGATATCTTAAATCGAGGATTCGTAATGTCTAAGTGCAAGCCCGACTCAACTTGGTAATAAAGGGGTAAGTCAACATTCTTTCTCTAGTGGCATGATCGAATGTTTATAAATTAATTTATGTTCGGGCTGAACATAAGATAATTAATTTATTTGAGGCCCATCTTTATTCCTTGCATTTGATCCACAGGCCGGCCCATCCAGCCCGTAACCTCGTGGAAATCGGGCGCCTATAGCTCTCAAAGGCAAGATTTTATTCTCTTTATCCCATAAGGATATAATTATATTTATGGTATATGCATAGATCCTTTCCATATAAGATTATGGTAATAATCTTGAGAGTATGGAAATAATCCTAAGAGTATGGAAATAATCCTAAGAGTATGGTAATATTCCATATAGGATTATGGTAATATTCCATATAGGATTATGGTAATATTCCATATAGGATTAAGGTAGTGCATTATAAATATAAGGTATGAGATAATGTCTAGGTTAATGCTGACATATTGAGAGCAAGAATTTTCGGCCACCCTCATAGTCTTGAGAGAGTTTTCGAAAATTGTGAGAGCTCGGGTGATTTTCCGGTGTATTCTCCATAGCTCGTCCTCACTCGACGTTGGAGTTTGGGTATCCGGGATACAGTCCAGAAGGTCAAAGCACGAGTCTCGACCGTTCAATCAGTTCATCCTGTTCGTTCCACCTCGACAGATCCAAAGGTAAACACGTGTAAACCCCGACGTGTTGCGATTTAATTATATAGACGCATGCTAGGTTTATAATCAATGTATGGTGAATTAAACACCCAAGATGGATCCTCGGGGCGAGGGTTAACATACGTTTTCCCTACACTTCCGTCCCATCGACAAATCACTTCCATATCCACATCAACACCCAACCACATCCATATCACCTCAACGTCCACATCACGCTTACACCACGTAAACTCATACCATGCCAGAACACATGACACCAAGATCATATCAAGCTCACATAGCCACATAAAGCATAATAAAATAAACACATACCTCGTCCCTTTGAAAGAGGCGATGAGGGTAGGCAGACTGATAAGCGAGTTTAGAAGAACAAGTTCTAAACACTCAATTTCAAGAACGTACAGGATATAAAGCAAATGAACTGCATTGATATCAAATAACAATAGACGCCCAAAGCCAGGAAAACTGCTCTGATACCATGCTGTCATGCCCCAATTCCCAAGGGAAGGCACGAATATCGAGGTATGATTAGGGATGGGGGTTAAGAAGCGGGGAAGAAGGGGGGAATACATAAAGCATATATAATAAGAAGATACGACCAGAAAATCGGGCAACATCTCCTCTATAACTAGGACATATCCTGCAGGGGAGGGGTGAGCAAACAATCCACCAACAGAATCATATCGACAACATAACTTCAATGAACATGATCTTGATTTGATATTAGTAATGCAAGGAAACAAAATAGCATTACATCATGTTGACTAGACCGGTCAACCACATAGCATGCTCTTATCGAGACTCACCGCATAATAACATAATAGCAAATCTTGTTCCCAATCATAGGGCAAAATAAAGGGATAAGAATACATCAACAACAAAATACATATATAAAACAGCATCGCGGAAGCAAGTAGTGTGAAAGGAACCACAGCTCAACCCCTCAGCGTCGCCCATCTAGCCCCTCTCCATTTGTAAAAAACATTTGAAAAGATTTTTGGGTGAGTACTAGCGCACTCAGTTGGGGTTTTTAACATAAATCAAAATCCATGATACCGTGTTTAGAGCACTTACATTAGAAGGTTTTAAAACATAAACCCACTTCTAAGTAAGCAAAAAGAGATTTTCCTTTTGATACGACCATTATTCTTGTTACTCCATCATAGAACGATGGCTCGGAACGTATCCCGCCAGCCCAGCCCATCAAACTATGTTAAAAATGGATAACCCGGGCATGTACTTTCTTTAGAAACTCGAAACAACGGAAAACATCCCGATATCGTGAACGCGAAAAGCGAAAAACGGAATCGGTACTTTAGTAGAATGCATAGCGAAACTCAAAACCTAAAGAGCCCATAGCCAAGGTGGCCCGTTGACCACCAATCGGCGACGAAGAGGCGACGGCGGCGTAATGGGCGGCGATCGGTGGCAATTGGCGGCCTCCGTCGTTTTCGTCGTCCGTCCTTTAGAAACCGAGTTCTATGCTATGCTATCTACTAAAAGAAGAATCAAAACAAGAAAAGGATAAAAATGGAAAGCAGGGCTCTGGGAAGGGCGATCGGCGGTGGTGGCGGCGGCGGTCTGTAATGGCGTTGCCGCCGAGCCTCGCGGCTCGATCCCATTCCTCCAGTAACTTCCATGCGTGCACTGAGCTGCTCGACTCTTCCGTAAAGCAGAGACACGAAGAAAATGAGCGTTGAAAATGAAGGCCATAGCCTCTATTTATAGGAAAGCGGGTCGCACAAAGCCATATTCTTGCAAGCTGACCCTTTTCAGCATAAGCGACGCATCTTTGCAAATGGACTCCAAATTTAGCAAACTTGGTACCCATGGACTCGAAATAAAATATCGGACACAACGACTATAAACAAGATATGCTTTTAAAAGACCCATGAAAAGTTCGGTTTTTCGATAACTTCCCTGGAGTGCCAAACCTTCGTGGGTGGTCGAAAACCTGCATACTTAGTGTCTATGAATTCGTCATAAGACACTTTTCACAACGCCTGAGGTTTCATGATGGTCACATCACCGAAACAAAAAGTCAACCTTTTGACCTTTCTCGAAAAACGTGTCATGCAAACCTGAAGCTTAGGAAGGATGGGGTATTACAAAGGTCTCCACCCATTCCCGGCACGCACTCCTGATCGAGGTAATTTACGTTGTTTTGATATGATAAAGTATTTTGGTGAGCACTTATTAGTGAATATTCTTTCTCAAATATTATGAAATGTGATAGAGATTTGTATATGGCATTATGTGAGAGTTGTGCATCATTTTGTGAAAATTATTGTTGAACTAATAACTATAATATACATCTAGTTTCTAAGCATTCACTTGCCGTAGTCCGATTCTGGCAAAATATACATCTAGTTTCTAAACATTCACTTGCCGTAGTTCGATTCTGGCAACGTATTTGGAATCCCACTCTGGGCGTCGTAAAGAACTTTGTAGCTTGGAGAGAGTTGTGGCGGCAGATTGTTACGCATGGACAACCAATACCTGAATATGAAGCTACCTTTAGTGTCATTTACCTGGCACCCAATGAAGTTAAGGCTATCGCTGGAAAGGCTTTTACAGATCGAGAGACAATCCTGAAGAATGGTCAGCGTCATATAAATTTTGAGGATTACATGGCCACCTTAATTGGTAGATGTAACGATATTTTTTGTAGCATAACAATTATAGAAGATGACGAAGGTCCCGTGTGACTACTCCCACAATAGAATGTGGAAGTACCTCAAGAGAATGGGGGAATAAAAGAAGAAGATGAGGATCCTGAAGAGGAAGATGACCCTGAAGAACATCCTAGTCAGGAGGTTATAGAGATTAGCGGTGACGAGGAATAGGATAGTTAAGTTTTGACGTATTTGTTTCTTTTTCTTGAGTGGAAAGTTTTGTTGTTCACTTCTTTTTCTTTTGGTTTGTCAATAGATTTTGGATAAACGAATGTGATAAAACAATAATGATTGTAGGAGTAGAGAACCTAGACCTTGATGTTAGGATTCCCTGTGGAGAAACTCTAAGAATTAATACGATGGTACAAAGTGTGAAAATCGTGTAGGGAGGAAAAATATTAGCGGCGGATCTTTATACTTTAGAGATGCGTGACTTTGATTTGATCTCAGGGATAGACTGGTTAAGTAGCAATTACGTCGCTACAAGGTGCCATAAGAGAGAAGTGATTTTTCAAAGACCGGAAGAGAATGGGTTTGCATTCTATGGAGCGAGGATCGAAAAACAACTGAAGATAATATCTGCAAACAGTGAAGATGTTAAGAAAAGAAAAGTACGAAGGGTTCTTGGTAATGTATTGGGGTCAACACCGATGGAGACAACAATAGAGGATGTGGAAGTGGTTCAAGATTTTATCGATGTGTTTCCTGAAGAAATATCAGGTTTACCACCGAACCGATTAGTGGAGTTTACCATTGACCTTGTGCTCGGAGCAGCACCCATTTCTAAGGCTTCGTACCGAATGACACCAAATGAGTTAGAAGAGTTGAAGGTGCAGTTACAAGAATTGTTGGATAAAGGGTATATTCAACCGAGTGTTTCACCATAGGGAGTACCTGTATTGTTCGTAAAGAAGAAAGATGGTACCATGAGGATCTGTATCGATTATCGAGACCTGAATCAACTTACAATCAAGAACAAGTACCTTCTACCGAGAATTGAAGACCTCTTCGATCAACTACAAGGTGCAGGAGTTTTCTCAAAGATAAATCTATGATCTGGATACCATCAATTGAAGGTGAGACAAGATGATATTCCAAAGACGGCTTTTAAGATAAGATATGGTCACTATGAGTTTGTGGTAATATCTTTTGGATTGTCCAATGCCCCTGCAGTTTTTACGGATTTGATGAATAGGGTGTTCCATCCATACTTTGATAAGTTCATGATCGTTTTCATCGATGACATCTTGATATACTCTAAAAATCCAGAAGAGCATGAGTCGCATCTGCGCACAGTCTTGGGGATACTAAGGAAGGAAAAGTTGTATGCCAAGTTTATAAAGTGTGAGTTTTGGCTTACTCGAATTGGATTTCCTGGACACGTGGTGACATAATAAGGAATTGCAGTGGATCCGACAAAGGTGGAGGCTGTAAGAAATTTGAAAGTGCCGACAAGCGCTGCAAATATACGAAGTTTTCTTGGACTGGTAGGATATTATAGAAAATTTATCGAAAGTTTTTCAAGGATTGCAGGACCACTCACTCAGTTGACACGGAAAGGAATACCATTTGAGTGGACGGAGAAGTGCGAAAGAAGCTTTCAAATATTAAAAGAAAAGTTGGTAATCACTCCAGTCTTGACTATCCCTGATAGTTCTAAGGGATACATAATCTATAGTGATGCATCTAATCATTGTTTAGGATGTATGCTAATGCAAGAAGGAAAAATTGTGGAGTATGCATCTAGACAGTTGAAGCCACATGAATTAAATTATCCTACACACGATTTGGAATTGGCAGCAGTAGTTCATGCTTTGAAGATTTAGAGACATTACCTTTATGGGGGAAAGTGTGAGATCTATACTGACCACAAGATTTCAAATACTTTTTCACGTAAAAAGAGTTAAACATGAGACAACGAAGGTGGTTGAAGTTGGTCAAGGACTATGGTTGTAAGATTTTGTACCACCCTGGAAAAGCAAATGATGTGGCAGATGCACTTAGCAGAAGGATGGATACGTGTAATACCCGTATTTACGAAAGCGAGATAGCTCATGATTAAGAGCATATTAAGAAGGGCATTGCATCCTTAAGAAAGAGTTGGTTAAGTTAGAAGCTTTTACGTTAAGCTTGAGTTGAGACAATAAATTTCTACAGAGTTGAGATAGAATCGAGATAAGATTCCTAGATCATATTTAGAATAAGAAGACTAGATTTAAATAGTCTTGAGATGATAGATACATGCTCAAAGAGGTCTTGATTTCAGAAAATTAAGAATTTCAAAACCTATGTTTTTGTGACGTCGGCTTTTGCCGATTAAGCTCGGATGAAGAGCAAAATATTTAAAATGGTTTTTATGGTCAAAAATATGTTTAATTATTATATTTTGATGTTTATGACAATTATTGAATTTAAAAGTAGAGATTTAAATAGAGGTAGTTTTATCGGATAATTAGTGTCGATTTCTCGCTATAAAAACGTTATGCATTATTTTATAATAATTATATTTAATTTCAAGGAAAAGCTATGATTTAATTATTAAAGAAAATGAGAAAAAGAATGGAAAAGAAAAGGTTCTAGAAAAAGGATGAATAATCCTTTATTTAAGAAAATCAAAACTAAAATAATTATTACATAACATAAAGTTATACTTAGAGGGTGTTTGGTGACTTATAAGCTCCCCAAAAAGCGACTTATATAAGTCGCTTTGGGAGCTTATAAGCTCAACCAAACACCCTCTTAGACTTTTCAAGCTTGTTTCTTCTTCATTTTCAGCCAAAAACTCACGCAACACACACTCACACACACAACAAATTTTCAAAAATTTCGTGGCAAAAATAGGAAGATCCGGCCGTTGAATTTTTGATCGGTCTTCGAATAAAGGTATAATTTCGCACCTAGAACACATCTACGGTTTGAAAATTTTAAAAACATGATCCTATGTTCTTAGCATATTTTCGGTCATTTATGAAGATTTATAAGGATATATTTTGTTGGATTATTTCATGATATTATGATAGATTTGTCGTCTACGTATTGTTTAACGTTGAATTTGTGGATTATATGTTTGTTGGTTACAAATTTGATAATTTTTAAAATAAAGGGATGTATGGATCTTGGATATATGATGTTTATATGATTGAATTTCCTTCATATATATGTTATTGGATTGATATAAACGTGTTTGGAACAAGAAAAATGTTTGAAATCGAAACAATGCGAATGATCCCAAAATGGCCGAAACCCTAGGTTCATATATTATTGGATTTTTATTTTATTTGATCATTTTGACTTCATTATTTGGATTCTATGATATGAATAAAGTCTAAAATGATTAATTCGGATTTTTTGACGACGTATTCAAAAGCGGTAAAATTTTAGTTTGTCGGTAAATTGGTTTTCAATGCCAAAGCTTTGATCTTTATATTTTGTTGATAAAATGATGATATTTAATGATAGTTGAGCATGTATATAGGTTCGTTGGTGTTAGATGGCGTTTCGTGAATTTTCGACGTTAGACCTTAAGTGGCGTCTTAAAGGTTTTCGGTTTTCATCTATGATGAGGTGATTGAAGCTTGTTGTAGAGTCTTATATGATCATTGAGACATATGGTGATGAATTGATGGAGTTTGGGCTATGTTTGGATGGTTGGTATTGATATGGCGATGCGTTTATAAGCGTTCTGTTCTTGAAATTTCGATAAATTTTTGTTAATAAGATGTTAGAGGATGCAATGACCCAAGTTTTGATAGACCTTAGAGTCTTAGTTTTGATATCAAGAAGAAATAGTCGTATCGATTTACTAAAGATGATTAATGTTCTTGTTTGATCTTGATAGGCATTTATGCCGTTTTATGAGGATAAAATATAGATAAAGAAAGAAATGGAATTGGGAATTAGTTCCTTAGCTCTAAGGAACATCCAGTTGGGTATATATATTTTCTATAATAATATGCTTATGCTTTTATATAATTTCAATTGATATGATATGCTTTTGCATGAAAAAGGATATGAAATTTTATGATATGCATTTAATTGCATTGTTTTGAAAGTTGATTGACTTGCCAATGTTTTGAGCATGAGCATAAGCATAATGCACTACCTATCCACGAAAAAGAAAGAAATTACCGACATCGGGTATGACCGTAGTTGAGATCCTTCGGGACCAACTCGGGTATGTGAAGTTAAAGTGTGTTTGAGGAGGAGGTTTACTCCTCGGATCAACACAAAGAAAATATATGTGGATATGGGAAGGAAAAAAAAGCTGCATGCAGATATGAAACATGCATATGCATATGATATGATGATATAATGTAATGAGCATGCATGAACAGATTTTTGAGAAGCATTATGCTGGTAATTTCAATAAAATCCCTGCATAAATTTATTTTATGGCAAGTCAAGAATATAGCCCTAAGGGCAAAGTTTTAAATGTTTTTGGCGTATACCCACTGAGTGCATTTTTGTACTCACGCCCTGCATATATTTCTAAATATGCGAGGTTGAAATGAGAGAATCTTTGGAATCGAATCTTTGCAAGCAGGATCTTCTCTAATTAATCGGATTCATGATAATATTGATATTTTTTTGATGTTATTCATTTGATAGTCACATGTTTTGATGCCCAGAGAGTTATGTCTTCATACATAATTCTCAACCACATTTTCCGTTGACGAACTCTGACCTTTACTTGTTTATGTGTCCTGCTATGAAGAATTGATCATATTCAATGTTTTGTTATGAATCAAGTTGTTGATAAATTCTCAAAGTTTTCGAAGCATGCTCGAATATGTATCTCCCTGATATTGGTTATTCTGTTGTGAAGATTGTCCTCAGCCGTTGTTCTTCTCGTTCAATTCTTTATTTTGATTTGAGGACCTAGAACCGATCTTTATCCATTACCTTCTTGAACCATAAAGGTTAACTTTTATTCATGATAAAAGTGGTTGTCATCTCTTCTCTTGACACATGTTTGAGCCTGTTATCGTTAAATTTTCTTCTTAACCCCAAGTCACGGCCTAATTACCTGATTAGGTACTCGGGTCGTGACAGAATGGTATCAGAGCAGTTTTGAATTTGGATTTGTATACTGAAAGCAGTTTTGGTTGAGCTTGTATACAATGTTTCCTGTTACCACTATTACAATCTCCTATCTGAATTGTTTACTTGATTGTATATATCTATGTCCCATTATCTCATATATAAGTTAGATCATACGATTGTGCGAAGATCACGAAGTCTCGTATGATTGGTCGCTTAATGAGATATAAATAGAATCACACCGTGAGACAACTTGAGGACGAGTTGTCGGTATAGGCTGGATGTAGATAAGAAGTGACTTGACTTGGTTGCTTATCTATCTTTGACGCGTCTCGGCGTATTGATGGATCACGATGAGATGAGTTCTTCTATCGACCGTCGTGAAGAACCTGATCTCGGAGACTTACGTTGATCTAAATCTCGATAAGGTATTAGGTGAGTATGAGTTCTTGACCATCACTTTGACTTGTTATTGGTGAGGGTTACATGAGATAACCAATTCTCTGCATCTTGGGTGGTGGCGATCTTGTATGTCATGTTAGTTACCCGTGTCGAGTCACCGTATCCGTTTAGGATGATGGCGTCCCTTAAAGAGCTCAAAGGTTTATTGTACTAAACCCTGCGGGTTGAGTTATCTCAAGTACAATAATAAGGTTGAGTGGTACTACTTAAGGAATTTTAAGCGATCGAGGCTGTAAATAATTAATGGACGTCGATATCTTAAATCGGGATTCGTAAAGTCTAAGTGCAAGCCGACTCAACTTCGGCAATAAAGGGGTAAGTCAACATTTATTCTCTAGTGGCATGAATGAATGTTTATAAATTAATTTATGTTCTGGGCTGAACATAAGATAATTAATTTATTTGAGGCCCATCTTTATTCCTTGCATTTGATCCCTGTGCTGGCCCATCCAGGCCCATAACTTGGTGAATTTCGTCCCTCTCTCTCTAGAGTCCTACTGGGACTCTGACTTGATCCTCTCTATCCTAAAGGACATTATTATATTTATTAGATATGCATAAATCTTATCTAGATAGGATTTGGGAGTGCATTATAAATATAAGGTAAGATAGAAAATCAAGGCTAATGCTCATCCCCAATTTTAGAATTCCATAACAATTGGGAGATAATTTTGAAAATTTGTAGAGAGAAAAGAGGGTGATTTTACAGAGCATTCTCCATAGCTTATCCTCACTCGATATTGGAGATTGGGCAACGGGATCGATCCAGGAAGATCAAAGCACGAGTCTTGATCCGTACATCCCAATGCAGTTCACGGGTAAACACAAGAAAACTCCTACATGTTGTAATTAATTATATAGGTGCATGCTAGGCATATAATCAATGTATGGTGAATTAAACATCCAAGATAGATCCTCGGGAGAGGGTTAAAATCAGATTTTCCTACAATTGGTATCAGAGCCTAGGATCAGTATCTTGGCTCTGTTGGATTAATTCACGTTTGATTATAACGTGCGCAATTAATTAATTGTGAATCTGTTGTTCATCGTGGCTCGTTTTATTTTTGTCGGATTTTGTTTTTCACCACGAGAAAATCCGTGGTTAGATTAGATTTTTCCCTGTAAATCAGTAAAAGAAGAACGAAGAAAGCACGAAGAAGCGAGGCGGCGGGAAGCATGCGGAAAAGCGGGCGCCTGACGATGGCGTGCGGCGTGCGCGGCGCTCGCAGACACGCCGCCCAGCGTGTGCGTGTTTTTCTCGGTAGAAGGGTCGTGGCGAGGCGGCGGCGGGCGGCAAGGCTCGGCGGCCGGGGTGTGAAGCGCGCCGTGCGCGGATGCCTCGCTAACCTTGCACGCCGAGCGTCTTGCGCGATGGCGCTTCGGAATCTGTCGCGGGCGCTGCAGCGTTCGTGGCGGCGTCTTGCGCAACGCACGCGGCGTCGGGCGAGCATTCGTCGCGCGAGATCCCGGCATCCCACGCGAGCGCGCCAGCGGCGAGGCTTCAGCGGACCATCGGGCGGCGTGAGGCGCCTAATTCGTGCAAGGCCTCGGCGGCGCTGGCGAGTCTCGTCGCGTGGGCTCGGCGTGATCGCGAGGCTCGGCGGCGTCGAAAACCTCGAGCGGCGCTTCGCAGCGCCACGCGACCGCGAGGTAGCGGCGGCAAGCGGCAGCAGCGCATCGCAGCAGCGGGTTGCGCCCGGCGGCGGAGCATGCGGCGTCTTGCGTGGATTTCTCGGCGTGCGGCGGCGGCGTGATTATCTCGCAGAAACCTCAAGCTCGCTTTATTTTCTCGGCGGGCCGTGCGTGAGGATGGGCGGTGGCGGTCTTGGGCGCGCATGGGCTGTGCCTAGCAGCTGCCCGCCCTCTCTATTGACCCGACCCGTTTTTGGCTGACCCGGCCGGTTTGGCCGACCCGTTTTCAGCCCGGATCAAAATTTTCACTCGGTTCGCCCGTTCAATGATCCGGCCCGTTTCAAATCATGTTTTGAATCCGGTCCGTGCGCGTGCACGCGAGGCCCGTTTTGAGTTTCAAGATCATGCTTTGCAAATTTATGTAATAAATTAGGCGAAATCTGGGATCCACAGTGGGCGCGATGAGCGATTTTATTTTATTTTTATCGTTCAAAGCATGTCGTGGATGTTTAATTATGCGGTAGCATGCTATGTATGTTTAAATTACGTAGACAAACATGTTATATATTTTCGTGATTGGATGAGCATAGTAAGCATGCTAGGTTTATCGCGTTTTTCAAGCATATTTTAGAATTATGCGAGCATGTTTTACATGTTGAGTTCTATAGAAAAGCATGCTAGGATTACGTTATTTGCATGGACAAACCTTTTGAAACAAAAGACTAAGCAAGTAACCCGACATATTAATTTTTAAATTAAAATGTCAAGACCTCCACTTTTTGATCTCTAAACAAAGTGATACGCACTGTGAGTAAACGTCCACACGCGTGGCTTGCTTGCACTATTTTTCATAAGTTTGTTAGATGAGATTTCTAAATAAAACATTTTAATCCATTGTGAGTGGGAGTTTCATGTATGGCGCCCACACGTGGCTTGCATATGTGATTTTCCATAAGTTCTCTAGAGATAGATTTAAAATGAGATAACAAAAGAATTTGGATTGGGCGGTATGGTCCTAGTGGTATGCGAATTCTAAGAATTCATTTTCTTTGTTAAAATTGTGGTCATTGCTTAGACATCACCTCAAGTACAACTTCATGAAGTCCCTTTTAGCGATAGTGATGTGGTACAGTAAGGTCCAATCATTAATTTCATTTGTCATAAGGATAAGTTGACATGGATTGAAATCAAATGACTAAAGGTTTATTTTAGTGCAGTCGAGGGTTCATGTGTAAACGTCCACACGCGGCTTGCATGTGGGATTCCTTGGGCGATTGGAGGTTTCAATTAATATTGTTTTATCAAAGGTTACAATATTATTATTACGAATTATGTGTGATCATATGCTTATGTGTTTACATTACTTTTGGATATGTCTCTTACATCGATTATCAACATGCTACGACAAATCCTTTATCCGGTCCGAATTTTATCGAGTGGAAGCGAAACATGGAATATGTTCTTATCATTGAAGAACACATGTTTGTTCTCACTACTCCCAAACCCAATGCCCTTCTTGTGACGTCGACTAATGAGCGGAGTCAAGCGGACTTTGGCATAAGTCGAACAATATGGCCAAGTGCTATATGATGACTACGATGTCTAAAGGCTTGCAATTGCGCATCGATCGATGGTAGATCTTGACGAAATATGGTCAAGTCTCGAGAGTAAGTTTGGGCGATCGGATCGAATAAACCGCTTCCACACAATGAGAGAAATCTTAGCGTGTAAGATGGAAGAAGGAAGTTCGGTCCATGAACATGTCTCCCAAATGACTCATCTCATGGATAGTCTTGATCAGTTGGGAGAAGGTATTGACGGCGAAGCCAAGGTCGATATCATCCTCAACACACTGCCCAAGTCTTTTGAGAATTTTCGCGTGAACGTAATCATGAGCAAGACCGGTATACACTTAGTCAGTTGCTTAATGCTCTCGGGGCGCGGAAGGAGTCATGGGTAAAGGAGCACATGCTCTTGCTAGCACGTTTAGGGGCCCAAATTTTCCGTTGAAAATGGGAAAAGAAAAGGGCACCAAAGGTGGTATAGGCAAGGGAGCTAGTGGGAGTAGTAGGAGCAGAACATATCTCGCCACCGGAGGCAGAAGAAGCGAAGGAGGCGGGTGCTTGAAGTCTTGAGGGCGGGCGTTGGAAGGCCAAGTGCCCTATGCTCAAGGCTCAAGTGCCATTTGCGTTAATGTGAAAACATGTTTAGCGACTTGTTCTACCCATTCTTGGATAGTGAACACTTGTGTAATCGCTATAATTCCTACCAAAATAAATTGATAGTAAAACAGCAAGTATATATATCGTATCTCACGGATCATGACTCGAGAACACGGCAAATAATTAACAGAGAATCTTTATTATTATCCAAGCAACAAAATCACGAGAGAGAATATTATAAAACTAGACTCGAAAATAAAGATAGGAATAAAAACAGATATGAAAGACTGATCCTAGGGATGTACTTAACCTAACCAGATTCACACAATTAACCTATTAATCTGTTTACCAATTTAATCCGCATTCAGATGAAGGATCACTAATGTAACTATAGTTTCCGTCAGGACAGCCTATAGTAGTAAGTTAGTGTTTGGTATGATTTTTTGATGATTCTTGGTATTGTTTTACATGTCATTTTCAGTGGTTTGTCCTATTTATGCTGTTGGTTTGATTAATATTTATTGATTCGGACTTACTTCGTTCGTCTCGATGTTTTGTAGGAAAAGCGGCAGAAAATAGGATGAATTGGATCTGCCAAGGATCAGATATAATTGAAGAGCATCTCGATAGGAGTTCATAGGCGAAAGAGGATCAAAATCGGAGTTCAAACGAGGAAGAACGAACAACGTCGAGTTGCGCCGGCGCCCGGCGCCAGCGCGGCACACCGTCCGCGCACAAGCGCGCCGCCCGCCAGCGCTCACGGAACCCGTCGCACGGCCAACCAACGCCGGCTCACTCCGAGCCCACGTTGGCAATTGCCTCCAGCGTTGAGTGGCGCTTCGCTCACCTCGCCGCGCCTGCGCCGTAGCGTCCGCCCATCGCCCGCCAGCGCCGAGTCCGTCCGTGGGAACCTAGCGCCATTGCTTCCGACTGGAAGCCGGCACCGCTTCGCCTCGCTCAGCACACCCGTGGATCTTCAGCGCCATCTCGCCCAGAACGCGCGCTCACCCGCACGCTCCCGATCCGGCGCTCGCCCTTCCGCCCGCGTGTATTTTCCGTCCGCGCCTCCTACCGGCTTAGCCGCCCATGCCGTGCTCGCCTCCACCTAGCCCCACACATCCGGCGCTCGTTTCCCTCGCGCGCTCAACAATTTTTTCCTCGCACGTTCACCATGAAAGCTCGCCTACTTCTAATGCAGAAGCCTTTCCTGAACCGGTGCGCATACAGAACCGGCGTTCACTTTCAAGTCAGAATGATTTTCAATCCGGCGCTCACTTGCAACTGGCGCTGACCTTGAATTAAATATATATATGCACGTTTAGGTCATCAGTGAAGGTCCGCGTTTTTCTCTGTTCGACAGCCGCGGCGCTGTTCTATTCCACTGTTCTTCACTATGGATTTTTCAGGAGCTCTACAACAAGATCGACATAAACAGATAATCTTAGTTTTAATTCCTGTTTTAAGTTTCATTGGTTCAATGTTTAGTCTAGCGATTTATGTTCATGGACTCATCAGTTCTATCAGATTCTATTTCATAGTTTATTGTTTATGATTTTTATTGGATTCAATTCATAGTGACAGTGGATTGTGTTCATGTTGCTTTAATCTATCTTATTTTCGATTAATTCCTGTTCTTGGAGATGGATTGATGATTATGTTTTTATTTGCAATTAGATTTAGATTAGGGATTGACAAACCCTATGAATAATATGATTGCATATGCTTTTATTTATCGTTTTGATTTATTGCTTTCGTAGTTCAACTGGGGATTGACAACCCCTGGTTTAGATTTATCGCTCTATTAGTTTAGCTCGGGATTGACAACCCCTGGCCTAGGATCGCTGTTTATTTCTTGTATTTCAATTCTTGCATGTTCAACCCTCGTTGATTTTAGAATGTTTAGGATTTAATCGCTTTCTGTGCACAACACGAACAATCGCCCTGTTAAGTTTTCCTTGAGAGACGAGTCGGGTTAACTTATCACGCTATAATTACCTCGTACGATTGCGAGTTAATTTGAGTGTGTTTTTAGCTCGATCAATTTTGGCGCCGTTGCCGGAGAAAACTTTAGGCGTATTGTTTGTGTTGTTTGTTTTCTATATTTCTTTCCGTTCTGTTTGGTTATTTTCTCCCCGTGGTGCGTGTGATCTTGTTTTTGTTGTTGGTGTCTGTTAATGCAGGGGTATGAGCAGTACGAATGTGGTCAAACAGGCTGGGGGGAGGAAAGTTCGTCGTATTGGGCAAATTCTTCTTATGAAGAAGGAGCCGATTCGACCGATCGAGGATATCCGTCGTGCCATGAGCGACAAACCTATGATCCCTCTTGGGACCAACCACCTCCACCGCACTATGAGGATCAAGCCTACAATTCATACTGGGATCAACCACCTCCACCGTACTATGAGGATCAAGCCTCCAATCCCTACTGGGACCAATCACCTCCATTGCACTATGAGGATGAATCCTACAATGCCTACTGGGAGCCACCACCTCCGCTGCAGTACCCGGACTCACAACAAAACCCTCCACCTCAGTATTCATACCCGCAGCAGGAGTATTATTCACCACCACCTCAGAGGTCATCATTTGAGGATTCGTTCACCCCACGAATGGATCTGTTACTTAACAAAATGGATGCTGCAAACGCCTCATCTCTGCGTTTAGAGACGCATATGGAAAATGTTAATAGCACGCTTGTTGGTACATTGCGCACAGGAGGAACTTCGGATCAATCCAATCGTGTCCAGTGGTCACTATTCTAGAAAGTGACCCAATTATTGAGAATTGGGTGGAAGAGACATCGGATGAGCAGCTGCGGCCGGAGAAGGTGGAAATTGAGGAAGAATGGGCACGTGAGGATAAGGAGCAAAATCGAGCCACGAAGAAGTGGTTACAAGGTCGGTGACGGTAAGAGTGGGCATGTGAAGTTGCAAGCATGCCAAAGCCCACTCTGAAGTGATTGCACTACCTCAACAATTGGAGTACGGGATCCCGGAGGAGGACAAATCGAGGACAAGGTTGAGGTAACATCAATTGTTGTCAACATCCTAATTCACCAAAGTCTTGTACTTTGGGAATTGAAGTTATTTATTTTATTTTGGAGAATAGGATGTTCGACTTGAGCTTAAATTGTGCATTACTTGTTTTCTTTACTGTCCTCTGTTCTTATATGATTACTACTGATGCTCTGGCGGAGATGGTATTCTGCGGGTAAAGATTATGGATAGTCCGTTGTTATGCGGTTTACGTCGTGCTCACGACGTTAAAGCGAGTACTACGTGGGAGTTTACCACGGTTTTTTCTGTTCTTTCCTTTCTTTCTTTTATTTGTTTTCTGTTTTTCTTTGATCTATCTGTTGTCTCTATGTTAGTTTTGCTCGAATTGGGACTTCGTCGGTGAGGTGAAGCCTTGATATTCGGTTACGCACACGCTCACATTCCAACCACCTTGCGCCATATTTTATCAGGGAAGCCTCCTCCTCTATCGGCTATTTTTATGTTATTTATGTTTTGAGCACTGGGGACAGTGCTCGAATTAAGTGTGGGGGAGAGAGTATTTTGGTTTTGTGGGTGTGACATATATATTTTTGTATGCTTAATGTTGTGCCCTTGTGCTTATTTTGATTGTTTGGACTTAAGCTTTATCTATGCTCGTAAGGTTGGGATTTTGATTGTTGCATCTGAACTCTGTGGTATTGGTCAAACTGTTTTTGAATTTCCGAAACTTTTGGTGATATATGATTTGAGTGTAATGTGAATTGACGAGATTGTGATTGATAGAAAATGAATAGGGGAAAATTGATGTGATTTGTCCGGCTAATGTTAGGGGTAGTGTTAACATTGTGGTTACCTATATACTTGTTTTCCTAAAAAAAACGGGTATGAAAATAAGGAGGATTAAAATCCAATAAATTATTTGGATTGTTGAAATAGAGGATGAGATTATGTCCCTCTTTCTCGTAAATTGAGAATGGACATGGAAAACCACGTTAGGAGACTCGAGTTCATCGAGAATTCACCTTTCGAATATTGTTACAAAATCTGTTTAAACATTCTTTGTGCTTTAAAAAGGAACTTGTTGCTAAAGGTGACCACATTAGTTAGTTCACCCCAAACGGAGAGTTGGGTCTGAGCAGATGTTACCCTTTTATTTATTGGAAATCAATTGCTGTCATAGATCTATTTCACATTATCTTTGAATACATAAACATCAAGTGTGGGGGAAAAATAATAAGGTTTGATTGATTAGACTAAGAGTGAAGTTGCATGTATTATTTTCCCTACTCTTATTAGTATAGACTTTGCTTGAGGACAAGCAAATGGATAAGTGTGGGGGAGTTGTTTGTTGTGATTTTTTGATGATTCTTGGTATTGTTTTACATGTCATTTTCAATGGTTTGTCCTATTTATGCTGTTGGTTTGATTAATATTTATTGATTCGGACTTACCGTTCGTCTCGATGTTTTGTAGGAAAATGGCAGAAAATAGGATGAATTGGATCTGCCAAGGATCAGATATAATTGAAGACATCTCGACAAGTTCATAGGCGGCGGATCGAAAATCGGAGTTCAAGCGAGGAAGAACGAACAAACGTCGAGTTGCGCCGAGCGCCGAGCGCCAGCGCACCAAGACTGTCCGCGCTGGCGCGCCGCCCGCCAGCTGGCGGAGCCCGTCGCATGGCCAACCAGCGCGGCTCACTCCGAGCGTGCGTTGGCAATTTGCTCGCGGGTTGAGTGGCGCTGCTCACCTCGCCCGCGCCGCCTGCTTCGTCCGTCCATCACCCGCACAGCGTCGAGTCCGTCCGGCGCTGGGAACCCAGCGCCCGCTGCGTCCGGCGTTGGGAAGCCAGCACCCGCTCGCCTCGCTCAGCACACCCGCAGATCTCCAGCACCATCTCGCCCAGAACGCGCGCTCACCCACACGCTCCCGATCCGGCGCTCGCCCTTCCACCCGCATGCGTTTAACCGTCCAGCGCCCTCCTCAGCGTGCGTTGGCTTAGCCAGTGCCCATGCCACGCTCGCCTCCACCTAGCCCCGCACATCCGGCGCTCGTTTCCCTCGCGCGCTCAGCAATTTTTTCCTCGTGCGTTCACCATGAACGCTCGCCTACTTCTAATGCAGAAGCCTTTCCTGAACCGACGCGCATACAGAACCGGCATTCACTTTCAAGTCAGAATGATTTTCAATCCGGCGCTCACTTGCAACCGGCGCTGACCTTGAATTTAATATATATATGCACGTTTAGGTCATCAGTGAGGGACTGCGTTTTTCTCTGTTCGACAGCCGCGGCGCTGTTCTATTCCACTGTTCTTCACTATGGATTTTTCAGGAGCTCTACAACAGATCGACATAAACAGATAATCTTAGTTTTAATTCCTATTTTAAGTTTCATCGATTGAATGTTTAGTCTAGCGATTTATGTTCATGGACTCATCAGTTTTATCAGATTCTATTTCATAGTTTATTGTTTATGATTTTTATTTGATTCAATTCATAGTGACGATGGATTGTGTTCATGTTGCTTTAATCTATCTTGCTTCGATTAATTCTGTTCTTGGAGATGGATTGATGATTATGTTTTTATTTGCAATTAGATTTAGATTAGGGATTGACAAACCCTATGAATAATATGATTGCATATGCTTTTATTTGTCGTTTTGATTTATTGCTTTCGTAGTTCAACTGGGGATTGACAAACCCTTGTTTAGATTTATTGCTCTATTAATTTAGCTCGGGATTGACAACCCCTGGCCTAGGATCGCTGTTTATTTCTTGTATTTCAATTCTTGCATGTTCAACCCTCGTTGATTTTAGAATGTTTAGGATTTAATCGCTTTCTGTGCGCAACACGAACAATCGCCCTGTTAAGTTTTCCTTGAGAGACGACTTGGGTTAACTTATCACGCTACGATTACCTCGTACTATTGTGAGTGAATTCGAGTGTGTTTTTAGCTCGATCAGTTAGCCTAAACTCGATCTCCGTCGGGTCTCAAGAGAAGAAAGCTAATTACCAAAAGCACACAAAGATTTAACCTCCTACAGCTCACCTATCTCCGTCGGGTCTCAAGGCAGCGTATTATGAATTGAGATATCGATTATGCAATTTATTCCGCCAGGACATCAATCGCATAACTAGCATGCATCAATATTGGCGATACCAACACATGAGAATTAAAGCCAAGAATCATAAATCATGAATGGGACGGCAAAACAGTATCAACAGATCAATTATACAAATCTAGTTAGACATACAAACCCTAGGATCAATACGAAATTTAGCTACGCATAATTGAAATAACAAAATAATAAATAAATAAAAAAAACATAAATTAAGATAGATAGATAAAACCGTAAGAATCCATGAAGAACAATTGTAGTGACTTGAATCCGGAAGAAATTCTGAATTCTAATACTAAACTATGAAATTGGAATGAAAATACTTAAAGAAAAAGCTAAACTAAATTAAACGGGAAAAGAACTTGCAAAAGAAAATTAAGAAGAATTCGTGTTCTGCCCTGGAATGGTGTATCTAAGCTACTTCTCTCTCTCCCTTTTTATAATAAGTCGCGAGCTCCCTTTTCACGTCAATTTCCCAATCCTTCTCTGATTCTGATTCTGATTCCGAATTATACTCGAACTAGGTGTCTCGCCAATGCGTCAAGTTTTCCCCTTGGTGTCTGCTTCGTGCATAAATATATATAAGGCAACCTAGAGCCTCGCAATGCGTGTTGGCAAGCTTTTGTCGCGAAGGAGTCTCGCAAGCCATCAAAAATCGCTGCAAATTCGAGCTTTCTCGCGACCTAGCATCGCGACCTTAGCTCGCGAGCTCGGCTCGCGAGGCATAATTCCCTGCGCGCGCGACTTTGCCGTTTCGCTTCGTTCTCTCTCGTCTGTACTCCGAATTACGATCCGTTTGCGCCTACGGACTCCTATCGAGATTCTCTTTAATATAGTATCACATCCATATTTTTCAAATCCATTATCTCATATTCAACGTCGTTTTCAAACAGTTCTTCTTCGCATGAGCTCGCTACTGGGCTATTGATTCCTCTTTATCGTGATCCACCTTTTTGACATCAAAACCTATGCTAAAATGACATGAAACACATACGGCATAATATCTTCCAAGGTAAACATAAATATATAAAAAGATAGCTCAAAAGACCACTTATCAATTATAAACGAAATGAAAATAGCCTTATAAAACAGCTAAAAATGAGGCTTATCAGG
Source organism: Salvia rosmarinus (assembly GCA_036937905.1). NCBI lineage: Eukaryota > Viridiplantae > Streptophyta > Magnoliopsida > Lamiales > Lamiaceae > Salvia > Salvia rosmarinus. Next base: position 305,091 of record JAODLM010000760.1, read on the forward strand.
GTGCGACTGATCATGTTTGTTACACCTTGCAGGGGTTCCTACGGACAAGGGAGCTGTGTGATGGCGAGATAACGATCTCCATGGGCAACGCGGTGAAAGTGGAGGCCGTTGCAGTCGGAGATGTTACTTTATGTTTTGATAGAACAATTTTAGTTTTAAAGGCGTTTTATATGTGCGGAGTTTCATGAACCTTGTTTCAGTTTGAAACTATTTATTCATGGATAATCAGTTATTTTGATAGTGGTGTTTCTATTATAAGAAATGACGAAGTTATCGTGGTGGCACTTTATATAATTCGCTTTATACTATTTCTGCCAAACATAATACCTATAACTATGTTGCATCTTCTTCAAACCTTAAAAAGAAAGTTTTCTTAGCAAGATGACACCACATTTCTCTGGAATCTTAGATTAGGTCACATCAATCTAAATAGGATCCAAAGACGGCTAAGAATGGGCGTTGGGTGATCTCACGCTTACTCTGCTTCGATGCGCAAATCTGTATAAAAGGAAAGATGTCGACCGGACCCTTCAAAGCGAAGGGTTATAGAGCTAAAGAAGTGTTGGAGCTAGTCCATTCGACTGTGTGGATCTATGTCAACACAAGCTCGTGGAGGTATGAGTATTTTGTCACTTTCATTGACGATTACTCAAGTGCGGATACATATACCGCTTCACCGCAAGTCCGAATGCTATGAGAAATTCAAAGAGTTTAAGGCGGAAATGGAGCGAAGCTTGGTAAAAGTATCAAGTCATGCGGGTCGATCGCGATGGCGAATACCTCGATAACGAGTTTATGGACTACTTGGTGCGGTGTGGGATTACCTCCCATTTCACTACACCGAGCACACCACAACAAAATGGTGTGTCGGAGCGAAAAATAGGACTCTTTTAGAAATGGTTAGATCGATGATGAGTTATGCAACATTGCCTATTTCGTTACGGGGTATGCCTTAGAAGCGGCGGCATACTTGCTAAATCTAGTACCATCCAAGTCGGTCGATAAGACCCTTTCGAGTTGTGGTTTAGACCTTGAAGCTGGTTTAAGCCACATAAGGATATGGGCGATCCGGCACATGTTACGAATAAGAAGGCCGACAAGTTGGAGGCTAGATCCGACGCAAGGCTGTTTATTGGCTATCCTAGAGGAGCGAAGGTTGTTATTTCTATCGTCCTAAGGATCGAAGGTCATTATTAGCACTAATGCCCGATTCTTAGAAGAGGATTATATGAAAACCATAAATCAAAGTTGAAATCATTCTTCAAGCATTAGAAGATGATCGTATTCCACCACCGATAAGCCAAAGGTATGAGATGTCGTGTCAGTGGGAGGATCGACACGGATACTTCAAGAAATTGAAGTGGGTCGAGTTCCACCGAGATCTCGACCCTACAAGTGGCTCCTATCCAAAGAAGTTGTGCAAGATAGAGAACCACAATTCTCGCACCCACCATTGCCATTGTGCCGATGGCGCCTCGTCGTAGTGGGAGGGTTGTTCGTCAACCCGAGCGATTTATGTTCGTGGGTGAATCTTGGATTTAGTCGAGAAGCGGCGGTAATAATCGACCCATGGACATACAATGAGGCGATACAAGACAACGATGCAAGATCATGGCACACCGCTATGGACTTAGAAATTGAGTCCATAACAGCTATGGATGTATCGAAAGACACCTCTACCGGATGGCAAAGAAGCCATAGGTAGTAAGTGGTTATCAAGAGGAAGAGAGATCGGATGGAGGGTTTCGGCTTTTAAAGTCGGGCTTGTGGCGAAAGGGTATACTCGGATTGAGGGCATCGATTTTGATGAAACCTTTTCACTGTAGCAATGCTCAAGTCCATCGTAATTCTTCTAGCCATAGCAGCCCACTTAAACCTTGAGGTTTGGTAAATGGATGTGAAAACAGCTTTCCTAAGCGGTTACCTTGAAGAAGGTAGAGACATCTATATGCAAAGAACCCGAAGGTTATGTGGTGAAGGTGAAAATCATCTAGTATGGAAGCTTAAGAAGTCCATTTATGGACTTAAGCAAGCTTCACGATCCCGAACTTACGCTTTGACGAGGTGGTAAAGTCCTATGGATTTACCCAGTTGCCTAGCGAAAGTTGTGTGTATCGTTTAGATGTCAACGGTGATGTGGTATTTCTTGTACTTTATGTAGATGACATCCTTCTACTTGGCAACAATGTGAAGTTGTTATCAGACGTAAAGAGTTGGTTATCCGATCAGTTTCAAATGAAAGACTTGGGAGATGCAGCGTACATTCTTGGGATCAAGGTTTACCGAGATCGCAAGAGGAAAATATTGAGCTTATCTCAGGCGTCTTACATTGATACTGTGATTACTCGTTTTAGTATGCAGACCGCCAAGAAAGGATTGCTACCTTTCAGACATGGCGTTCCTTTATCTAAGGAGCAGTCACCTATGACTGCAAAGGAGATAGAGGAAATGAGACAAGTTCCTTACGCTTCGCGTAGGAAGTCTCATGTACGCAATGCTATGTACGAGACCCGATATCTGCTATGCGGTAGGCATAGTAGCTAGATATCAGTCTAACCCTGGACAAGCTCATTGGACTGCGGTAAAGCATATACTCAAGTACCTGAAAAGGACTCGAGATTATAGGCTAGTTTACCATGTAGATAGTCTAATGCCTTTGGGTTATTCAGACTCGGATTTCCAAGCTGACCGTGATGAGAAAAAGTCTACCTCAGGCTATGTGTTTACCTTGGGAGGTGGAGCCGTATCCTGGCGGAGTGCAAAGCAGCGATGCATTGCGGACTCTACCATGGAAGCCATTCGGAGGCTGCTAAGGAGGTCAGTATGGTTCAAGAACTACCTCATGGATCTAGGTGTGGTACTGGTTTGCCCAAGAGTATCATAGTTTCTTGTAATAACTCGTGCTTGTGGCAAACTCGAAGGAACCACGGACCCACAAGGCAACCAAACACATAGAGAGAAAGTACCATGTCATACGAGAAATCGTTAAACGAGGGACGTGTTGATTGAAAAGATTGATCGACGGATAACCTAGCGGATCCATTAACGAAGAGCCTGCCGCACAAAGTCTACAGTACACGTTCGAGGACTTGGATTGCGCATGATGGCACCCACTTAGAAAGGAAACTTTTGTATAAGTGGGAGAAGCAAAGTGATGGTTTTGTTTGTAATAGCTAGTAGAGACACATTGTATACTAAAAGTTTGCTTTAGTATAAGTGGGAGATTGTTGGATTGTATCTTGAAGCGGTTTGGTTGAGCTTGTATACAATGTTTCGTTACCACTATTACAATCTCCTATCTGAATTGTTTACTTGATTGCATATATCTATGTCCCTTATCTCATATATAAGTTAGATCATACGATTGTGTAGAAGATCACGAAGTGCGTATGATTGGTCGCTTAATGAGATATAAATAGAATCACACCGAGACAACTTGAGGGCGAGTTGTCGGTATAGCCGCGTGTAGATAAGAAGTGACTTGACTTGGTTGCTTATCTATGCCGGTACATCTCGGCGTATTGATGGATCACGGTGAGATGAGTTCTTCTATCGACCGTCGTGAAGAACCTAGATCTCTGAGACTTACGTTGATCTAAATCTTGATAAGGTAATAGGTGAGTATGAGTTGCGGACCATCACTTTGACTTGCTATGGGTGAGGTTACATGAGATAACCCAAGATTCTCTGCATCTTGGGTGGTGGCGATCTTGTATGTCATGCTAGTTACCGTGGTCAGTCACCGTATCCGTTTAGGATGATGGCGTCCCTCATAAGGAGCTAAAAGGTTTATTGTACTAAACCCCGCAGTTGAGTTATCTCAAGTACAATAATAAGGTTGAGTGGTACTACTTATGAATTAAAGATATTAATTATTTTAAGCGATCGAGCATCGTAAATAATTAATGGACGTCGATATCTTAAATATGGAGATTCGTAAAGTCTAAGTGCAAGCCCGACTCAACTTCGGCAATAAAGGGATAAGTCAGCATTTATTCTCTAGTGGCATGAATGAATGTTTATAAATTAATTTATGTTACGGCTGAACATATGTAATATCCGTAGTTTTAATACTAGATTACGTTAATTAATTACGTAATTAGTATTATTAATTCAATAATTAAAATCTTAATTAGTCGACTCTTGACTTTGACCAAGCATAATTGGATAATTTACGTATGAGATTCACGGAGCCTTAGTGAATTAAGGAATATAATTTTCAATATTCCTTGAGCGTAATTTTCTAACGTTGAATGAATTCGACGTTTACGTCTTCTGATATTAAGCAGTTGAGCTTAATTTCGAAATTCCTATTATTATAGGAATAAATAAAGTTGTAACAAACTTTATTTTGAACATTTTGGAGATAATTAAGCTATGAGAATTTAGAGACGTTTCAAACGCGTCTACGTTTAGAATAATGCTATAACTTTAGCATATGATCTCGGAATTATAAAATTCAAATTCCTATGATTATATTATTATATAAGAGCATTATTTATCATTAAATAATGCTAGAAAATTTAAGAATGCAATGTACCTTATTTTATGGGTTTCGAAAACCCTAAGTATTTAAATTAGGGTTTTTAAGACCTAAATTATTTTAATTACTTTTCTATGATTAAATTTATTATCTAAGGCATATAATATGTCACATAAATATGTAGTAGCTATTTTATACAAGAAAATCAAATGTTTGGGAATACCTTAGCAATTTTCGAAAATATGAGATCTTAAGTATGATTTAATATTTTATTCTTATCTAATTAATGATATATGATAATTATTATATTATTATGATGTCATTAAGGACTAAATGAGATGTAATACAAGTTGCACAAGTGTGGGTGCACACTTGCATGAAAGTCGCAAAAATTAGAGGCTTTTAGCATGATTTTATGTATTAAATATCATCCAACAATTAATGAGAGTAATGAGTTGTATCCTATCTTGTATTAGGTGTAAAGTAGTATTAATTAGCTAATAAAACAAATCATCCATGCTCATTAATTGAAGGAGCCGAAATGGTTGAAAAAAAAAAATGGTGGAAAAATTCTTGATTTCATACTATATATTAGTGCCATTTGTATATAATATAAAAATAATAAAAATTCTCTCCAATTAATAGGTGGTGGCCGAGAATGCCATAATTGTCACATTATGTGATTAATTTATTTTACACTTGATAAATATGCTATAATTTATAAATTAATTATAATATAATATAATAAAATATATAATATAGTAATAAAACAAATAAAATCAATCCTAATCTCCTAATTGATTAAAAATGGCGACACACACACCTTGTAGCCTACTATGTGTAATGATTTAATTAAAATAGCATGCAATGTATTAAATTAAATGATAAGAGATATGATGAGTTGTACATGATAAGAATTAAAATTTTTGTCTCCTAGTTAATGGAGGTGCCGATTTTGTTGACAAATTAAGCAAGTGGTATAAGATTTTTTCTATGTAATTATTATGCTACAAGTGGTTTAACCTTATAAATATAACTTAAGCTCATCCATTCTCCCATTTGGAACCCCAACCTACCGAAAATATAGAGAGAAAAATAGGAGTGTTCATCAAATTTCCATCCCAAACTTAGATCAATTAAACCTTGCCGATCAAAATCGAAACCGATTAAAAGGTTAGAGTTAGTCTAACCCAGATACATGCTTAAATTTTCTAATTTAAATCCGTTAAATTTTAAGATATGATCTTAGTTTATATTTGTCATTTTCAAAATTTTAAGACATATGTTTAAATGTTTAAATATTATGTTTATATGATGTTGTGAAGCATGTATATTAATTATATCATGAAATTAAGCATGCTATTAAATTTAATGTTGGGACCAAAAACTTAGGGTTATATATGTTGTTGATTTTAATTTTTAATTGTTGATTTAAGTATGAAATCATGATCTAGAGTATTAATTATGCTTATATGAATTTATTTAGAATTTTGGAAAACTATAGCTTATATTTATATAAATATCGAAAATATATGTATATGTTATGATGTTGTGATATAATTCATATTTAAGTAATATAATAGCATATCAGTGTGTAGATTCATAATATATGGTTGTGGAAATTTATTGAAATTTATAAATATTATTTGGACCTAAGTTGAAATTTTCAAATATGACTTAGGTAAATTTTATTCAATAAGTCACAATAAATAACAATTATGTTGTAGTAAGCATAATTGAGGGTGATTAATTGAGATATGATTTTATTGGAATTTTAAAAATCATTTGATGGGTTATTTATGAAATACGAAAACTATAGGTTAAAAGACCATGGTGTATAAATTTTATTTGACTAAGGTAATTACATATTATTAATCACATGATAAAATAGTGTAACATGTGAATTTATAAAATTATTGCACAAGTCTAAGCTATTTAATTAATAGTGATCAAAACTATATATTATGTGCATTAATGTTATAAATTTATCTTATCAAGAATAATAACATAATATGATCTAAAATAATGTTTTAGACATAGTATGATTTTATAGGAAATTTTTGGAACAAGAATTGCACATAAAATGATAAGAATTTCATAAATAGTTGAAAAAGTCAAAATGTTGACTTTTCGTTGACTAAAGTCAAAATTGTTGACTTTTGGTTGACTTGGTCAAAATAGTTGACCAAAATCGTTGACCAAGGTCAACGGGCATGCAATTCGATAATGCGTGATCAATGTGACGTAGTACGTTTAGTAATAATGCTACTTACGTTACGTAAGTACATTAAAACGTACATTATATTCTAAAAAGGTAGAATACCCTTTTTATGTTAAGAAATTTCATAATCGACATCAATCGATTAGGAAACGTCAAATTAAGTCCGACGTTAGCCTTATTTGATACGTAGAACGTTATAGACTATGTTCGTCTCTCATCGAGCGTGACCGACGTACTAAATATAATTCTTCGTTAAGGTGATACGTGGACGGAGCGTTGGCGTAGGAAAGAGACCATAGTATAAAGACCTACGTGTACAAGGTGGGCTTTACTCGAAACCCTTTATTTACGATGCTTTCTTGAAAAGTATTTATTTACAAGCTTTCGGTTGAGAAATGATTATGAATCGTTATTCAATTACATGCCCAAAATATTTATGTTTTAACGTATGGATCCTATCATGTTGTTGGGCGAGCCAACGATGTATGTGAATCAAGATTGGGTCACTCCCAATTTTTAAATCGATATCGGATCTTAGTGTAATACCCCGATTATTTAAACTCCTAATTACGAAATTAATTTCGTAAATTAGAATATTATTATAATAATTTGATTATTTATATATCGAATAATGATACCGATTATTGTTGGAATAATAAATTCCTATGTTTTATTCACAGATGAATGTGAATTGAGAAATACGAATATGTAACGTATTTCAGCCGTATTAATTCTACGTCGATTACGTATCGATATTTATATGCTCGTGATATTTTCTAAGTTTTTAAGCTTAGAATTTAATTCCATTATTATTGGAATTATTTAATAAAGTGATTATAGCTTTATTTCGACCATTTTGAGATGAGTCGATATTTAACGCTTTGAGACGTTTCAAGCGTTAACGTTTAGAGATGACTTGAGAATCAAGTCTCAACGATCAAGGAATTATGATATTTAAATTCCTATGATTATTTTATATAATTAGAATATTATTTAGCATTGAAATAATGCTAGAAAATTTTGGAATGATATTTTTGATTATTAATGATTCTCGAAAAACCTTAAATCAAGAATTAGGGTTTTCTACCTATGGATTAATTCAATAATTTTTCCTATGATATAATTTATCATCTAAAACATATATTATGATAGATATATATAATTAGCATGGAATTTAATTATATATCACTTCATAAATGAAATAAGCGTGACTTTAGTGTGTGTGTACAAAAGTTTACGTAAGTTTTAAATTAGGATTTCTATGTTATGTTTTAAATCATGCAAGTGGGCTAATGTACACATTAACCAAGTGGGATAGATATATTTGTGAAAGAAGCGAAATTGTTGACTAAGTTTTTGTACAAAAGCTTAATTATCCTACCACTTGATTACATTATATTTGGGAAAGAGTGTATCTAATACACTTGTGAAATACAAACAAAATCTGAAAATTTTCTTCTCCACTCCCTTTGAAGGTCGTGGCGGCAGTGATGCATGAGACAAGAAATTATTTTGTGCATTCCCAAATCTTTATTAAAGCTATGCAAGAAGTTAATGAATTGTAAGGATATTTTATCATGACATAATCATCTTTGACCTTAATAATTCATTTGTGTCTTGTGAGAGTTGTGAAAGCCGAGAGAGTGAATCTTGTGTATGTCTTTCTTTAGTTTTAATTGCCAAGTGTATATTAGTTTTGAACTTCACAACATAACACACTTAAAAACATTTCATCTCTTTCATTTCTTCTCTGAGAGCATCCAAAGAGAAAACCAAACTACATTTCTTCTTTCATTCTCTCCATAGCTTGAGCTCTAATCATCCTACACCAAATCAATACCGTTAACGAGGTTAGAAATCGAGCGAGCTTCGATTATACCCTAAGTTTTAAAATTCTAATGGTTTGATCTTAGGTTCAAGCATGGTTATTAATTATGAAAGTATGCTAGCATGATAGCATGTTAATTAATTATGTGTAGTATGATGTTGTAGATGTATATAGCATGTTTAAAATTAAATTTATCATGTTATGAAATTATATGAGCATGGTTTAAAATTTTAATGGATGATTTGAGAATGAATTAATGATTTATGATATAGTAGGAGCTTGTTATGATTTATTGGAAATTTATAAAATTCCTATGCAAAATTTTCAAAACTACCGAAAAATTTATTGAAATTGCTAGGTTTATGTATGATTTTAATTTGAGAAATATAATAGCATATTGTTGATCTAGGGTATTAATTAGGTGTTGTAGGAATTTATTATAATTTTGGATATGTATAGCTATTTTTATTAAAAATAGCGAGAGCTTAATGTTATAAGTTCAATGTTTTATAATGTGTTATTATGTGATATTATGATGTATTAGTGCTACACTATAGTGTATAAGCATAATATAAATTAATTAGAATTTTATAAAAATGTTTAGTGTATTGTTTGTAAGAGCCGAAACCTTTGAACAATAATACCTTAGTATAGAAATTTCATATGATGGACTTTAGGTTATAATTATGTTATAAATTAAGGTTAGAGCCTTCTATAATTTATTTATAATTTTAGGAAGTTGTTTGATAATTTTTGAAAATAGTCGAGACCTATATAGTGATATAGGTGAATTCCAAATTTTTCTATAGTAACATTAATACATATTAATGATCATAGTGTAGAATAATACACAATATGAATTTAGAGGAATTTTTGGAACGAGTTTGGAAAATATGTGTTATAGCCGTGAGCTATATTGAGAAAATAAGGAATTTTAATTCCTTTTTAATCAAGAATAATAATTTATTATATGTCTAAAAATTATATTAGACATAATTGAATTTTTGGGAGTCATTAAACATAGAATATTATGTTTAAAATGAAACGTTATATTAAATAACGTTAAAAGCATAAATAATGCTTAAGTGTATTAAAAGGTTAATATTGAAAGAAAATATTAATCAAGTTTACCGATTTACGTGAAAAATCGAGGATTAAAGCTTTATGAAAAGAAATCGATTGAAAATCGATTTATATTGAATTTATTCATTAAAATATGTTTTATTAAGAATTTATAAAGAAAAGTCAAAATGGTTGACTTTCGAAATTGACGTACGAATTACGTTCGTTAAATACTCTAATACGTGAAAAACGTATTACTTTTATCTGAATATCTCAATTGTGAGAAAAGATTTCATAATTGAAATCATATTATTGAATAACGTTATTATACGTTAATTATTTAACCTAAAAGGTTAAAATGAGACTGTAGATCATATTACGTCTCCGCCGATATCTGAAAATTATTTTTATTGAAATCGTCATTTCTACGTATAGAGTTTATCGAACTTGAATTATTTTATTTATCAAGGTTGAGCGAACTTTGAAAATCTCGAAAGCGTGTCAACGTGCTAAGCGTAAATTTTGCGTAAAGGTGGGACGTGAAACTCACGCAACGAGGAGAAGAACACGCATACCGAGATTCGAAGTTTAAAAGTCAAGGTGGGCTTTACTATATTCAAACTGGTAGAATTTACCAAATGATTTATTTATGATGCTTTATTGCAAGCAAATATTTATGAACTGATTTATTTAATTACCTGCCCAAAATGTTTATGATTTGTGTATGTATCCATCCATGATTATTGATGCATAACGTTGGGTAGCTCCCACTTTATGACATGCTTGAATTCGTATTCTTGGAAGTACCCCAAGGATGATGGAGAATTAGTCCTGTCTTAAGATGGCCGGATTTTGTGCACCGATTATTTGTGATCGTGTCTTTGAAAGGTACTCGGCGGTCGTGGCGATCGTGAGAGGAGGCCTCTCTCTCGTGTGGGAATTATTGTTGGATAAATTGTTGTGGTGGATGTGGATCATACATACGTGGAAAATGCTTGCCGCGATATTTATGGAAAATGTCGAAAAATATTTAGTAAGCACGAGTATTTTGAATTAAAACCTCGTGTGTTCTTGTGATGGGCGAGTAATTTAAACTTGATGAATTATTTTGGCATGAGCCATCGAGTGCATTATTTTGTACTCGACGCATATTTGTTTTAAATGTGCGATTGAGTGATGATGATGATGGGCGGAGGCGCTGAGTAGTCAAGTCTTTTGAATATTTATTATGTTTCAAAGAAAGAACCCTGAGTACATATCGTCATATATGCATTCACATGCTTTCATTGCATATTTTGAATATTATTGTATGTTGATGTTGACAGCCTTTTCTGTCCAAATTATCGAACCTTCTGTTAAAGGAACTTGTAGCCTTTACCTCTGTAAATTACTTTTGCCTTGTAAATAGGGTTGATTATCGAAGTTCGATACGTATTAGTTTGAAGTCTTTAATTATTCTTATTGAATGTTTGGTAATCATCGCTCCAAGCTCCGCCTCTCTAATCATCCTTTGGATTAGAGGGTCGCGACACTTAGTCGATCGCGAAATTCTCGCTAAGATTAACGTGTACACCGCCAGTGATGTGAGCCGTTAGCAACATCATCGGCCGGTCATGGATCCTAGTCGGATCGAGAATCACGACTATGTGATTGGGAGCCGTTAGCAACATCTTCGTCGATCACGGCGTCGGTGAAGGAGCCTACTTCTGCACGTGAGATCGGTTATGAGATGAGTTATGAATAATTATGTGGATGATACGGATCATACGTAATGTAAAATGCTGCAGCGAATCTTTTGAGAAATGATAAAGTATTTTGGTATTCACGAGTTATTTCAACTAAAATCCTCGTGTTATACTTATAGGGCGATGTAATTTTATGAAATGATTTTGGCATGAGTCCACTAAGTGCAATCTTGTACTTAGCCACGCATGTTTGTTTTAAATGTGCGAGTTGAAATGATGGGATGGACAAGTGTTGAGCAATGGAGTTTTTGTCGTTAATAGTTCACCTTGGATGTATATCGTCATATATGCATTCACATGCTTTCCGCTGTTCGAAACACTTTATTATATTTTGGATATTACTTATGTTACCTCCAGATCAGTTGAATCCTTTTGTTAATGGTCTGTTGGTCTAGTTTGTATGAGATCTTTGTGTGTTTATCTATAAAAGTTTGACGTCTTGAAGGTTTGTTGGTCATTATGTTCTTAATCCCTGCTTAGTTGATGACAGTCCCGTCTAATCCGTACTTTGGAAAGGCGGGCTGTCACAACATAAGATAATTAATTTATTTGAGGCCCATCTTTATTCCTTGCATTTGATCCTGGCCGGCCCATCCCGGCCCGTAGCTTGGTGAATTTCGCCCCTCTCTCTCTAGAGTCCTACTCGGACTCGACTTGATCCTCTCTATCCTAAAGGATATTATTATATTTATTAGATATGCATAAATCTTATCTAGATAGGATTTAGGGTGCATTATAAATATAAGGTGAGAGAGAAAATCAAGGCTAATGCTCATCCCACAATTTTCGAGAATTCCATAGCAATTGGGAGATAATTTTCGAAAATTTGTAGAGAGAAAAAGAGGGTGATTTTTTGTAGCATTCTCCATAGCTTATCCTCACTCGATATTGGAGATTGGGTAACCGGGATACAGTCCAGAAGATCAAAGCACGAGTCTTGATCCGTACATCCCCGACAGATTCGCAGGTAAACACGAGAAAACTCCTACGTGTTGCAATTAATTATATAGGTGCATGCTAGGAATATAATCAATGTATGGTGAATTAAACATCCAAGATAGATGTAATATCCCGCAGTTTTAAGTGTCTAATTACGATAATCAAAATCGTAATTTAGAAATTAATCCCGATTATTAAATTCCTAATTAGTCAACGCTCGACTTTGACTACGCATAATTGATATAATTCCTGTGTGATATTCACTGATGCTTAGTGAATTAAGGAATATAATTTCCAATATTCTTTCAAACGAAATGTTCTAACGTCGGGTAAATTCGACAGTTAAGCCTTACAGTATTTTTAAGCAGTTAAGCTTAAATCTTGAAATTCCTTATTATTATAGGAATAAATAAAGTTGTTACAACTTTATTTTGAACATTTTAGAGATGTTTCAACTATGGGAATCTTGAGACATTTCAAACGTCTACGTTTAGAGATAATTTCATAACTTAACCAAATGATCTCGGAATTATAAAATTCAAATTCCTATGATTATATTATGATATAAGAGCATTATTATCATCAAAATAATGCTAGAAAATTTAGGAATAAGATATGCCTTATTCAAATGGGTTCGACAACCCTAATTTTAAAATTTAGGGTTTTGTGATCTAAATTTTGTTCTAAATATTTTTTATGATTAAATTCATCATATATGATTATAATGAGTCTCATAACTATGTGTTAGCTATTTTTTACAATAAAATGAAATGTTTAGCACATAGAAACCCTAATTTTCGAAAATGTGCACTTATATGTATTAATTAATTTTAATTGCTACCGAATTATGATCCTATGATAATTTTTATATTAAAATGATATTATTAAGGATAATATATAGTATTGTATCAAGTTGCACAAGTTGGGTGACACATGCATGATAGGTGGCGACAACTTAGGATTTTAGGTGTGATTTTATGTGATATTTTCATCCTTTAATTAATGAATGGTATGAGTTGTACCTTATCATATTAATAGGTGTAAAGAAGAGTTAGAATTCAAGTTGAACAAGTAACTAGCCCACTTGTGCATAAGGGACAAAATTTACAACTTTTTATAAGATATTATGAACAAAAATCTTGCTTTAATTAATGTAAAAGATAAGATATGATCTTATCATGTTATGATGTGTAAAATAGTAGTAGTTGTCAATTTGATCAAGTAACCTATAGAAACTCCTAGGGGGGGACCGAAAATCATGGTGAATTAAGGATGAAAAATATTTAATTTCACACTATATTATAAGGACAAGTGTTATAATTGAAATCTTTGGCTATTCAAATATGATCATATTATATAATAATAATATAGTATAAGATAAGAAAAAAATAAAAATTTAATCCTAGGACTAGGTAATAGGCGACACACACACATGCATAACTATGTGATAAACTTTATACTATGTGATAAGGATTATCCAATGCATTTATTAAGTGATAAGGTGACCTAAGGATGAGTTGTAAAGATAAGATAAGATTTTGTTCTCTTATGCAGTGGATGGTTGATATCTTTCATGTAATTATGATATAACAAGTGTACACTAGATATTTTAAGTGTAATAATTAACATACAACTTGCATATGCCTATAAATATAACATGAAGCTCTCCATTCTCATTCACAAACCCATAGTGACCGAAAATATGTAGAAGAGAAAGTGAGTGTTCTCCAATCCTGATCCCAAACTTAGATCATATAAACGTCACCGATCAAAATCCGTACCGATTAAAAGGTTAGATTTCTTACGAGCTTTGTATATACGTTAGAATTTTCGATGTTCGTCCGTTAGAATTCATGTTATAAGCTTAGGTTATATGTGTGATTTTCGAAAATCATGAAACTTGTGCTAATATGTTTAGATATTGTACTTATATGATGTTATCAAGCATGTAGTATGATTATATCACAAAATCAAGCATGATATTAAACTTTATATGTTGACCGAAAACTTAGGGTGTGATATATTGACGAGTATGATTTTTAATTGTTGATTTGAGCATGAAATCATGATCTAGGGTATTAATTATGCTTGTATGATTTTATGTAGAATTTTTGGAAAATTTTAGTACCTAAGTCTATGAATTTCAAAAATTATAGAACATGATATTATGTTGAGATATAATCAATGTTTGAGTGTTATCATAACATATCGATAGTATAGATTCATAAAATAGTGTTGTATGAATTTATTGGATTTGTTAAAAATTATTTGGGACTAAGTCCAAATTTTCGAAAGTGACTTAGGAAGATTAAATTGAATAGTTTGAAATAAATAAAAATGATGTTATAGTAAGGATGCTTATAGATGATTATGTGATATGTGATTTTATTGGAATTTTTGAAAAATGTTTGCTTAGTCTAATTAGGGTTTTCGAAAACTATGGGTTAAATCTATTAATGTTATAAATTTATTTTATAAGATATAATTGCATAATATGATCCAAAATGATGTTTTAGACATATTTTGATTTTATGGGAATTTTTAGAACAAGAATTGCACATAAAATAATAGAATTACATAAAAGAAATTAAAAAGTCAAAATGTTGACTTTAGTCAAAATTGTTGACTAAATGTTGACCAAGTCAAAATTGTTGACCAAAAACGTTGACCAAGGTCAAATCGCACGAAATTCGATAATACGTGATCTATGTGACGTAGTACGTTTAGTAACAATGTAACTTACGTTACGTAAGTACATTAAAACGTACATTATGTGTTAAAAAGATGAAATATCTCTTATATGATGAATGATTTCATAATCGACATCACTTTGATTAGGAAACGTCAAAATAAGTTCGACGTTAGCCTTATTTGATGCATAGGACGTTATAGACGATATCCGTCTCCATCGAAGCGTGACCAATATACTAAAATAGTTCTTACGTTAAGGTGGGACGTGGACTTGAGCATTCGACCTAGAAAGGAAATCGTTGAGAAGCATATTGTACGAGGTGGGCTTTACTCGAAAACCCTTTTATTTACAATGCTTTCTTTGAAATGAAAAGTATTCATTTACAACGCTTTCAGTTGAGAAATGATATGATTACCTGCCCAAAGTGTTTATATTTTATGTATGGATCCTATCATGTTGTTGGGCAAGCCAACTATGAAAGTATATGAGCTGTTGGTTCGCCAACCGACTTGATTCTTTGGTCGCTCCCGATCGATGAGAAAATCGATATCAGACCCTATGTCAGATGCAGAATTCCTGGCTAGGGTTACGTGCACGAGTAAGGTGACTGTGTGCCGAAAGGACAATTCTCGGTCGGTCACTGCGCCCGTTGAAGGTGGCCACCTTCTTCGGTGCGAGATGAGTTTATGAGATGATGATGTTTATATGAGATATGTGAATGATATGGATCATACAAAGAGAAAATGCTCGGCCGAGCGATGTTTTGAGAAATGAGAAAATGTTTTAGTAAGCACAAGGCATTTTCAATTAAAACCCTTGTGTCTTACTTATGGGGCAGTGTAATTTAAAGAAAATGTTTTGGCAATAAGTCCACTGGGTGCATTATTTGTACTCAGCCCTGCATGTTTGTTTTTAAATGTGCAGGTTGAGCTGATGGATGGGATGGAGCAGTGTTGAGCAGTCGGGTCTTTTGTCGCTGATAGTTAAACCTTGGGTGCACATCGTCATATGTGTATTCCACATGTTTTCCGCTGCTAGATTATGAAGTCATATGTACGTTATGTCTTTGTCAAACCTTAAACACTTGAAACTTCAGAAATATTCCCGATATATGTTACACCGTACAGTGTTCCATGTCATTATTCGTTATTTAATTCCGTTTAAATTAACAGTCCATGCTAATCCGTACTTTGGGTTGGCGGGCTGTTACAATAGATCATCGGGAGAGGGTTAAAATCGATTTCCTACATTCTGAACCTGTGAAATCTTTGTAAATTGTGCAATTTGTGCTCAGTTTGCAATTCGAGTTTATAAATCCTTCGAACTTTTCCATAGTGAGCATAGTTTTGAATTCTCAAGATGTAATTCCTTGTAAATCATTGTGCAACATGCGTCTCGGAATTTCAAATCGTGAATCGTTGAGAGTCTTGTGCATTGTGCACCTTGAGCATATGAATTCTTTTGAGACAATTTTGTTTGAGAATTTGAGCTATGGGTCAGTTGTTTGACTCTATTTTGAGAATATGAGTTATAGAATCAGTAGTATGATTATGATTTGAGAAAATGAGTTAAATAGATAATTGTTCTTGAGAGAAGCTCAGCATTCGATTCCATCATCTCTAGCTCACCAGGTAAAAGTTTATGCTTATGATTATGGTTCTCATAATTGATGATTGAATATGTGTATGTTTGAAATAAATATTTCCCATTGAGCTGAAGTTGAAGAGAAATCATAGAAATGATGAGATGGCAGAACAAAACGAGTATGTTTCTTCAAAAGTTCGAGTATTCTTCATTAGAATGATGCAAATTGTCTAGAAAGTTCAGAAGAGTGCGACTCATTTGTCGTCAGCAACAAAGATCAAAGAGCGTTTATGTATATATATATATCGACTAGTAGCTTTCCTTGAACGAATTTCTCGTTTGATTTTATTGATTGTGGAAAGAGACGTTTGAGCGAGACGTATCGAGATTAAATGGAAAATCTCCGTTGATTTCTTTAATACCTAAAGAGTGGCAAGATTGGATTGTTGCTGTTGTCATTGATTATATTGAGTCGGCTTTGTTGTTTTGTAACAGCCCGCCAATCTAAAGTACGGATTAGACGGATCATTATTATTAAGGTGGATTAAGAACATAATGACCAACAACCTTACAAGACTTCAAACTTTTATAGATAAACACACAACGATTTCATACAACTAGACCAATGCACTATTAACAAAAGGATTCAACCGATCCGAGGTAACATAAGTAATATCCAAAATAGTATAATAAAGTGTTTTGAACAATGGAAAGCATGTGAATGCATATATGACGATATACATCCAAGGTAAACTATTAGCGACAAAACTCCGATCGCTTCAACACTTGTCCATCCCATCAGCACTCAACCTCGCACATTTAAAACAAACATGCGGCTAAGTACAAGATTGCACTTAGTGGACTCATGCCAAAATAATTTCATTTAATTACATCGCCCATTAGTATAACACGAGGATTTTAGTTGAAATAACTCGTGAATACCAAAATACTTTATCATTTCTCAAAAGATTCGCTGGCCAGGCATTTTCTGATTCGTATGATCCGTATCATTTACATAACTATTCATAACTGATCTTACGCCGTAGAAGTAGGCCTCCTTCTACCGACGCCGTGATCGGCGAAGATGTTGCTAACGGCTCACAATCACATAGTCGGGATTACGATCCGACTCAGATCTATGACCGCCGATGATGTTACTAACGGCTCACAGTCACACACTGGTGTACACGTTAACCCTAGCCAGGAATTCTGCATCTGACTAGGATCCGATATCGATTTTAAAAATTGGGAGCTACCCAAAAACTGATTCACTTTCATAGTTGGCTCGTCCAACAACATGATAGGATACATACGTTAAAACATAAATATTTTGGGTATGTAATTGAATAACAGTTCATAATCATTTCTCAACTGAAAGCTTGTAAATAAATACTTTTCGAAGAAAGCGTCGTAAATAAAAGGGTTTTCGAGTAAAGCCCATCTTGTATACGTAGGTCTTTATACTACGGTCTCCTTTTCCTACGTCAATGCCTCGTCCACGTATCACCTTAACGTAAGAATTATTTTATTATGTCGGTCACGTTCGATAGAGACGAACATATTCTATAACGTTCTACGTATCAAATAAGGCTAACGTCGGACTTATTTTGACGTTTCCTAATCAATTGATGTCGATTATGAAATTTCTTAACTTATAAGAGATATTCTATCTTTTTAGTATATTATGTACGTTTTAATGTACTTACGTAACGTAAGTTACATTGTTACTAAACGTACTACGTCACATAGATCACGTATTATCGAATTGCGTGTCCGTTGACCTTGGTCAACGATTTTGGTAAACTATTTTGACCAAGTCAACCAAAAGTCAACCATTTTGACTTTGGTCAACAAAAAGTCAACATTTTGACTTTTTCAATTATTTATGAAATTCTATCATTTTATGTGCAATTCTTGTTCCAAAAATTCCTATAAAATCATACTATGTCTAAAACATTATTTTAGATCATATGATGTAATTATATTTGATAAAATAAATTTATAACATTAATACACATAATATAAAGTTTTCGGCTATTATGAATTAAATAGCTTAGACTTGTGCAAAAATTCCTATAAATTCACATGTCACACTATTTTATCATGTGACTAATAATATGTAATTAACTTAGTCAAATAAAATTTATACACCTTAGTATTATAACCTAAGGTTTTCGGTTTTCACAATAAACCAAGCAAATGATTTTTAAAAATTCTAATAAATTCATATAACAATTAATCACCCTCAATTATGCTTACTATAACATAATTGTTATTTATTATGAACTATTGAATTTAATTTACCTAAGTCATGTTCGAAAATTTCAACTTAGGTCCAAATAATTTTTATAAATTTCAATAAATTCTCACAAACACATATTATGAATCTACACACTTGATATGCTATTATGTAATATTCATGTCACGACCCCACTCAGTCAATTCAACCGGGGTAGCGGACTAATATTAGGAATAGTATTCACGGATCTGAGATGATTGTCACGACGGACATATCATATGAAAATATGGAACTTAAGATTAAACAAACACTTATAACATCTCGGTTCAAAAGAGTTTGGCCAATGATCTAAAGGATATAACGATCGAAGGACTTCGTAGTTCACTTTATTATATTATCTAACATGAAAATGAGACGATTCGAGTTGCAATGAAAGTGTGTGAATACATATACGACGATATGTATTCAAGGTTATCCATTCCTAACGAACATCAAGGACATACGGCTTTCAACACTCTCCATCGTCAAGAATCGAGCTCAACCCGCACATTTAAAACAAACATGCGGTGGCTAAGTACAAAATTTGTACCCGGTGGACTTATGCCGAAAACATTTTATTTCCATTGAATTACTCGCTAATATAGTAGTAAGACATGGGGTTTTATTTGAAAATGCGCAGTCTTACTAAAATACTTCCATGAGTTTATAAAAGTTGCTTGGTCAAGCATTTTCTTGGTGTCGTGATCCATATCCCTTATTACCATTCCATCTTGTTATCATAGTCGAAAGTCGTGAAGGAGGCCTCCTTCTACGACCCGTGACCGGCCGTGAATTGTCCTTACAAAGACACAAATCACCATCGGTGTACACGTTAATCCTAGCTGTATAAGCCTTCCAAGGCATAGGATCCGATATCGATTTTCATTCATAAGTTGGGAATAACCCATCAACATCACATCATACATGGATAGATACGATACACAAAACGTAAACATTTTGGGGTAATCATTTAAAGAATTTTAACATTTAGTTGAAAAGAGCGAAGAAAGTTATTCTATTTTAGTAATAAAGCCCACCGAGATTATTGTTCGTCTTTAACGCTTTTCCTTACTCGTCAACGTCCCATTTGGTCGTCATTCACACCTTTATATAAAAGGATGCTTTAGTACGTCGTTTACGTAGTTCGAGACTTACAAAGTCTATAATCAATTTCGATATTTCATATCGACGTGAATTAATTCCTTAATGAATTTAATTAGCTTCTCAAACGCTGTCAATTTAACATTTTTCGCTCTTGATAGAAACGAGATATATGTTAAAATGTCCAATTTACCCTCTCGGTAAATGGTCCAACGCTTTTCTCACGTTTTCAATTCACGACTTGAAATATGAAACCTTTCATATCAAAGTAATGTCATTTGGTAATTGATGCCTCTTACGCCAGATTAGCGTATTTATCGAACGCCTTTAGACGTTGATTTCAAAAGTCAACAATTTTGACTTTTTCTTAGTAATTTAATTACTAAGTCTTATTTTAATATTAAATTCTTTCGAAAATCAATTTCCAATTGATTTCTTTTTACAAACTGTTTTAATATGTTTAAAAATGATTTTTAAACATATAATTCATTATAAATAATGAATTTAAGGATTTAAAATCCTTATTTCTATTTTTAAAATAGCTCACGGCTATTTTGAATTTTGACAATCAATTATTTTCGAAAATTGTCCATAATCTCCAAATATGTCTAAAATAATATTAGACATATAATTTATTAATAAACTTGATTTAAAAGGATTTAAAAATCCTTGAAAATCTTTAAATATTCTCGGTAATTATATTAAATTACCAAATGATGTTTAAAATTTTTTCAAATAATATATAGTGTATTAATATACACTATGGTCATTAATATGTCATAAGATCAACTAAACATTGTTCAATCATCACCTTAATATTTATACAAGGTCTCGGCATTTTTAGAATAAATGCCTAATAATTTTCTAAAATTCCAATAAATTAACACAAGGTCTAAACATTAGTCCATGACATTTTTATGTCATATAATCCTTAATATGACATTTATATACCATATAAATGGTAGTATATCTCTCGGCCTTTTCACTAAGCATGTCAAACAATTTTATAAAATTTCCAAACAATTATAACATGCTTATACATTATAGTGTAACAATGTAACACCATAAAATACATCAAGAATAATTTTATTCATCACCAAACTTAGCTCAAAGCTTTCGGTTTATTTGAATAAAAATTGTAATTGATTTTTAAAAATTCAAACAAAAACATAGGATGCATAAAACATACACAAGATCAATAGTATACCATTGCATGTTACAAAATGAAATCATACACATATGTATATATACATATACATGTCTCGGCCCTTTTTTCAAAATAATGGATAGAATTTTTCAAAAATTCTAATTAAATCACTATAGACTTTTATAACATCATAGAGTAATTATATGTTCTTGCATGTCTCAAATAAAAATCATTCACTAACATATACTTATATATATATGTTCGGTTATTTCAAAACTTTAGCAAGAGTTTTTCTAAAAATTCCCAATTAATTTGTATGTACTCTCAATACATCATAGATCAATAATTCCACATTGCATGTACAAAACAAAAATCATACATCCACTTATATAGTTCTACATGCTTTGGTTCTAAGAAGAAACTAGCATAGATCTTTCTAAATTTTTCAAATTAATACCATCGACACACATTACATCATAGATTACAAATTCATGCTCAAACAAATCCTTATAGCACTCGGCCATATCTTGCATTTGTCATACAAGTTCACATAAATTTTTAAAACAAGTTTTAGGCTTCCAAATAGTATGCTATACCCTCTTAGAACATCACATAGCCATGGATTCGAAAGTTTTTCACATTAGATCATACATGCAAGACTTAGAAGGAATAAGAACACAAGCACCCATATTTACCTATCATCAACTAACATATGTACACAAGATCTTTCAAAATAAAAAGTCAAGAACACATGCAATGCCCTTGCACCATGTTCGACAGTTTTTTTTTTTTAAAAAAAAAAAAACAAGAACAAGCATGTTGGAATCGACACCTACCTTGTTGATATAGATTAAGTGAACAATATACAAAGTATCAAGGTGTGGTATGGGAGATAGGAAGGAAATCAAGCTTGGTAAATGTTGATGGAAGCTCTCGGCTTTTTCAGAAAAATGGAGAGGGAAGAAGATGTTCTTGAGAGAAGTGAGAGGTTTTGGAGAGAGAGGATGATGTAGTTGGAGTGTTTAAGTGTTTGAGTAAGTGAGGTAATGAGAAAATCTGAATATCTACCCCCATAACCCCCCCTATGCTCGGCCCTCTCCCTCTTGCACACACAAGAGACCTTTCAACTTTTAATGCTATTTTATTCACTAATGGGTTCCCAATCATTAGTGCTTACACAAGATATCTTGGAAATAGGTAAAGTATATGTATTTAGTGGGAGACTCAAGTATAAAATCTGAAATTTATATAAGTATACATGCATGAGTGGAGAAATATCACAATTTAAATTTGTATACCCATATATGTATCTCTCGGCCATTAGGCCAATTAATGGTTAAAAATTTTGGTTTCATGCTAATCATAGATTTATAAATCATAATATATGATTTAGATGATATTTAATATCATAGGTTAATTAAATAGCATAAGAGAAGAAGGTAATTCAATTTGTGCACAAAATAAATGGCTATCGGCCATTTGGTTTGATCATAGCTTAAAAATTTTATTTCATGTCATTCATAAGTTTGTGCACCTTGGTACATGATTTAGATAATAACTATAGCATAGGATAATTAAAAAGAGCATTTATTTTCGAAGGAAACCCTAATTTCATAATATTAGGGTTTTCGAAACTAAGGTTGAGCTTTTTTATTCATTCTAATGTTCAAGCATTAATTAAATGCTTATTAGTACTGTAATATCATAAAAATACCATAAGAAATAATTTCCTAAAGTTTCTTGATCATTAAAACCATCGTTCGTCTTATCTCTAAACGCGTTGACGCTTTGAAAACGCCTCAAACGTTACGTGTCGACTCATCTTTAAAATGGTCGAATATACTGTAATCTCATTATAAAAATATTCCATTAGTGATGGAATATAATTCCAAGCTTGATTGCTTAAGGAAATATCGTGACATTTCAACAGTCGATATACATTTGACGTTAAAAACGTACTGTCGAAAAAAGTTAAAACTTTCGATTTCTATCATTCACTAACTTTGAGTGAGTGTGTAACAGGAAATTATTCCTTTGTAAACAATTGAAATCTTACTTGATTTCATATGTGATTTGATTTCACGGCAAAATTTTATTTTACGGGTTTTAAAGACCGTAATTAGGCTTTTAAAAACTGCGGGTTATTACAATTCCAAAGAAACGAATATACGATTGCTGCTTAAACCCGTAATTGGGTTTTGCCGTATATTATCTTTTTACGACATCGAATCTTGTGATTTCGATACGATATCGTTATAACGAATTCCTTTTCATAATTCACTAAGGATTGTGAATTAAAGGATTGAAATATTACGAAATGATTCGTTAATATATTTTAACGTCAAACGCGTGATCGAACGCCGCCTTTTCATGAAATTTTCTGAGGCGGAAGCTTGGAATTAATTTCCATCTTAATTCCTTTATCAAATGGAATATATTTATCTAGTAAGAGTATGAACTTATCACGACCATTTTGAGATGAGTCGACTTTGAACGTTTGAGACGTTAACGCCAACGTCTGAGACGTTTTGAAAATGAGTTTAATGCTCGGAAATTATAATAATTAATTTCCTATTATTATTTTATTTAATTACAGTATTAATAATTATTAAAATTGAATTTTAGCATTTAAACTCGATATTTTCGGTTATTAATTTTCGAAAAAACCCTAAACTTATAAATTAGGCTTTAATCACATGAAGTGATACCATTAAATTATCCTATGGTATCTAAACTTTATAATATGATATATATGGATATTATTAAGCATTAAAATCAATTTTCAAGACCTAGAACTCGATAGTTCAATTTTATAATTTCGAAAACCCTAATTTTCGAAATTAGGGTTTTATATGCTTGAAATGTGTAATAATTTTATCCTATGCTATTATTTAATATCTAAATCATATATTATGATATGTTTGATCGAAATGTGCATGAGTATCAATAATAGGTGTGATTTACATTTTATTTTCTATTTTCCCAATTTATAATCGGTATTTTCGAAATTTAGGATATGTGTTGATTTAATTATTTTTATGGCATGTATTATATATCTATGACCTATGCTATGATTAATACATGTATTATGTACAAAAACAAAATTAAATCAGCCTTGGAACCCCCATAGCCGTCGCCCATCATCATTTAAACAAGCATGCACTCCACCTATTTTCTACCCAATGCATGGCTTAGCTTTTTACTTAGCCTAATCATCACTATAATCTTCATCATTGGCATCAGATTTTTGCCCATTTTCTTGCTGAAAATCGAGAGGGAGAGAGAGGCATATTGTAGCAAGACTCTTCACTTCTCTCATACTCACTCATTTCAAACCTCTCCCAACAATTAACACTCTCTCAACACCCCATTCCTCTCCCAAAATCTGCCCAAACCGAGAGCCAAACTTCCCATTTCAGTTTTCCTTCTTCCATTTCTTCTTCTCCATTCGAAAATCCTAGCACCTTGCATTGTTCTTGTGATATTGTACCATTCTCAAGGTAATACATGGTCTTTAGCTTCGATTTTATCTCCATTTAATCCAAAAATCGAAACTGCTTTTAGTATAAATATATAGGTTTCAAAAGTTTTTATATATGTATACATATTTGTTTAAGTGTTCTTGAGCATGAGCTATGGTTATGTCTATGTTCTTGTTGATTTCTTTTTCAAAATATGGGTATGAACATGAGATGTTGTATATGAAATGTTATAAGGATTTAGCTTGATTTCTATGATTTTCAAACCATAGGTTATATTTGAAATAATTTTCAAAAATAGTTAAAATGAAATGGTAGTGACCGAGCATGTTTTAATCATTTTTATGATGGATATATGTTCTATGATATGTTATTCAAAATTTTTGGAAAACCCTAGCTTGAATTCTTGTGGAAACCGTGAGCTTATGTGTGTGTACCTCAATGTATAATTTTTATTTCAAGCTTGTAATAACATATTATGGCATTAGAACCTTGATTAATGATTTAACTAGAATTTTTGAAAATCAATTGCTATTCTTTTTAAAAGAACCGAGAGCATTATAATTTATAGGTTGGTGTATGATTTTATTTTTGAACATGCAATGGTGTATTAATGCTTTAGTATATTATTTATGCATTGTGTGAATTAATTAGAATTTTTGGAAATCAAATACTATTTTAAATCAAATAAGCCGTGAGCTTGTTGCTCTTGAAGGTGATGATTTAATTAGTATTGATAAATATTATGATGTTATATTAGTATACTATAGTGTATAAATATAGTATATAATTGTTAGAATTTTTGAAAATCAAATAACATTTTGAATCAAAAAAAAAACGAGAGTTATTGAGCTCCATATGGTGATGATTCAAATGTTTTTGGTTGATGTTATGATGTTACAATGTTATAATATAATGTTTAATGATGTTGGAATTTATTTAGAATTTTTAGAAATTATTTGCTAATTATTCGGCAATTATCAAGTATTACCGTGAATAATTGCTATATATTATTAAATGAATGGTTATAATGAACTATAGGTTATATTGGTGATGTATATTGATTTTGGGATATTATACTAGGTATATATCAATTTTGGGAATTTTGGATAATTATTCCTATTTATCGAATTACCGTAAACATATATATGTATATATATAAATAAATAGCAAATAATATCATATGAATTTTATAAATTCATATTCTGGACCATAGTGTATAATAATGCACTATATTAATTTAAAATTTTTTCAAAGGTCATTTGACATTTTAAATTAATTATCGAAGTTTCGATAATTAATAAGGATTTTAAATCCTTTTAAAACAGCTTTATTAATGAAATATTTGCTAAATTAATATTCTGGACAGTTTTAAATTTTACAAAATTTTATAAACATAGATTGCTATGTTTGAGACTAACGCTCATTTTATAACGCTTTAAAACCAAAATACGCTTTTTATTTATAAAAGGTTTATTTAATGCTAAAATATTTATAAGTCCTCGATTTACGAGATAAATAAAAAATAGGACTTTACGCTTTCAAATCGATCAAATTCGATTTATAAAACAAAATAGTAAGAAGTTACTATTTTAAAAGTCAAAATCGCCGACTTTGTCGACCCGTTGTCGACTTCGCTGACTTTTCAAGTCAAACGTGCGATTATACATTTATAAATACGTCAAGACGCTGTGAAGATATACTAATTGAGTATGATACCTCATTAGTAAGAAAAGATTTCAAATGAAATCCATATATCGAAAACGACTTATACGTTGAACGTATCTCGATGAACGAGAACAAGTCAATCGTATCGCAGTTAGAGACGTATCAATTCACTAAGAATTCACCTACATCGATAAGAAATATCAAGTTTATCATAGCTTTTGAAAGTCTCGAGAGACTTGAGCGACGACTAAAGCCTCGCCAGAAAAGCGTGTGACGCAAACGCAATGACGGATTTCGACGAACGAACGAACTGGACTTTTACAACGAACCATAGTCCCGTGGGCTTCCTATCTTTAAATGTGGGCCTTTTCACCCCACTAAACGTAACTTCTTCGTTATTTCAAATGAATTTACTTACAAAGACTTATCCTACAACCTGCTTAACAAATGTTTTATCCATTACACCGCCAAAATATTTCGCTTTGTGTATGGATCCTATCTCATATGCCCGGTAGGGCTATGGAGATGGTTGGAACTATTATATCAATTGTTGTGGTAGCACCCAACCTTTTAATGTCGGGTCCCGTGTCGGATGATAAATGCCCAGCTAGGATTGGCGTGAAGGTTGGAACTATATGTTGTGTTAACATATGCTTGCAGAGAGCGATCGTGTGTCAGACGGGATTACGGCCGATCACGGCGTCGTAGATGGGAGGCCTCCCTCTCGATGTTTATTTATTTATTATTATGTATTGTGACTATGAGATACGGACCATAAACACCAAGAAAATGCCTGGCCATGCTATGTTTACGAACTGAAAATGATTTGGTAAGCACAATGCATTTTAACTAAAACCCTTGTGACTTACTCGATATTGGCAGCGTAATCCAAATATTATCAAATATTTTCGGCATGAGTCCACTGAGTGCAATTTCTTGTACTTAGCCCTACATGTTTGTTTTTAAATGTGCAGGTTGAGCTCTGATGGTGATGATGGGGGATGTGTTGAGGAGTCCAGTGTCCTTGACCGATTTACTTGAATTTGTGGGTTATACCTTGAATGCATATCGTCATATATGTATTCACACACTTTCTGCTGCTATACTCTGAACTCCTTTATTTATGCTTTATGTTTACAAACTATCGAGGTCCATCGGATCAGGCCAAGTTTTGGGGTCCGATGGCCTAAACCTTTTTCAAAACAAGCTCCATCATCTCATATTCTCGCCAAGCATGTTAGTTTATTTTTATGCATCTTTATTTTACCCATGTAACCCTTAAAATACTACTCCTAGTATTAGTCGCCCTCCAGTCCGGGTTGGTCCGGAGTGGGGTCATGACAGAAGTGGTATCAGAGAGCTTTTGCTCTTTGTAAACCCAAAACCTTTTATTCTAAGTCTAGATCGAGTCACTGGACTTCTAGAAACCTACTGACTCCTCTCAACACTCCATCACATCGAGCTCAACCGGGAATAAGGTAACTGCATTTCTTTCTCAAACTCATGAAATGGAAAATTTCTACATGATGAGCAAGTTAGAAGAACTTTTTGAGAAATTTTATTATTATGAAAATTTTTGAAGATGAGCAAGAAAATTTTTCCAATTTTTTTTTGAAATTGAACTAATACAAGTGCTCAAGTATTGAGGTGGAAGTGTATGGTAGTATCGAGTTGAATGATCAACATGAAATGAACGAATTCATTTTGAATATGTATATGAGTTGATCATGACTGTCTTTTGAAATCATACTTCCAAATTTGCAAATAAAACTTTACTTTCCGACTTTCAAAATTTTATTTATGATGAATGATATGTTATCATGAGACGAACTTAGACTCTAAGGAGCATGCTCACGTATCGTGAAAGAACATAGAAGTACGAACTTCTTTTCCTTATGCGAACAAAAGAACGATAGGAAGAATGAAAGTAACGATACCCTTGGGCACGGACGACGGAAGACGAGCGAGAAGGATGAACGAGGACGACCTCAACCTTTAAGCTGAATGACGTCGACACTCCATCATCACTTCGACATGAGTGAGAAGCAACACGAATCAAGACATGGACGTCACTTACGGCTTCAGGATGTTCAGCCTCGACTTAAGAACCCAAATATGGTAGACATATTACGTCGACATACGTCCCGATTGACATTTTTGCACGATCGCGCAAATTTCCTGCACTGCGCAGTAGATTTGTTTTAGCTAGATCTCCCTCGTTAGGACTCCGATTTACGCATGGTTTTCACCTACGTACTCCTAACGCACTGATCTTCATTTGTTATGAAGAACAGAATCCCAAATTATGTCTCCAGAATACGATAGAGTCTGTTGAACTCTAGCTTAAGTGTTTAATATAAGACAAGGATCTCGTAGTGTATGTTAAGATATCATTAGCTATATGTATATGTTTGGGTAAGACTAAGAAGGTAAGTTGTGGTATGTATTGTACATTATGATGTTGCCTACCTTATAGAATTGTTAGTTCTAGCCTAGTTGCTTCTCGTTATGCTATCCTTTCTGTTTTGAGATAACGATAGTTGACTTACGTTAGTTTTAACCGTGGCAGATGGAGGAGATGCGCTATATCGCTAGGAGGAGGGTAGGACCTCATGCCCCACCCGAGGAGCTGATGCGCACTTATAGGGAATGTTGGATGTGCGCCGGGGAAGACCTAGGTGAGTTTCTGGCGTACTACCTTCGGTTGTGGAGGAACGCCCGAGCCTATGGCGCAACCGACTACGATGGCATCAAGAGACTCCTAGCTATACTCCCTTGTACCTGGGATGGTTATGCCCGAGAGGTATCGGGAGACTACATCTATCGCATCCCCCGAGGCTATGATTTGATTGGGGATCTGCCCAGGTTCGTGAGTCACCTGACTTACGTGTACAGTATCTACGGAGCCGCACCTATGGGACCCTATCTCCCTCCACGGGAGTACACTTGGCGTGACGAGTCGCCAGAGTGGCTGTACCTTGAGGTTCCGAGACAGGTTGATCCAGTGATACCCCTGTACCGGATGGACGAGGGCAGGATGTACGAGGTAGATAGGGCAGCACGCCCTAGAGCCTTGGGAGAGCCCGTGTTGCCACCATCAGTTTTTGGACACCCAGTACGTCCGCCGCTACCGCCCCTACCACCTGCGTCCGATCCACCACCACCCGAAGACGAAGAGCCCTTCCGCCGGACAGCGCGGATGAGAGTATTAGATACCTTCCCTGGATATGACCCGACCCGAGTATGCTACAGTCCGATCCGCCACAACTACGACTTGTACGGCGCGGATAACTTTGTACCCCTGCGCGACATACCGATGATGGAAGCTGCTGTGCAGACCATCCAGTGGTACGACCTCGTGAGGATGATTCGGATGGGAAAGATGACTCCGAAGAGGAGGAAGACCTTGAGGAAGACGCGGAGTAGGGAGGAAACTCGTGAAGACGTTAGGCGATGTTTTAATTGGGATCTGTTTTGTTATGACTAGCATGTGTGCTAGCTTTCCCTTTTATTTCAGTACCATGATCCTAGGACTTGGATTTTTCTTTTTGGCCATGTGGGCCCCAAACTCGCTATTTCTATTTTCTATGATTCTCGATGTTGGACATCTTGTTTTTGACAAACCTTGGTTATCTATCTACATATATTTTTGACCCAAGTGGGGCCTTTTTGGTAACAATTGTCTATGTTATGGATGAGTTGTTTTATTTTTATATCGCTTTAAGAAGAAGCTATGAAAACCTTATATTGTTAAGTTGTAGCGCTTAGTAATTAACGATGGTATGTTTTATATAGCGTAACGCCTCCCGAGAAGAAACCGTAAAGAGAACCCGAGGTCGAGGAAGACCTAGAGGAAGGGTAGAATCCCGAGCAAGAACCAAAGATAATCCCCAACCACCGCCCACCTCAACCCGATCGCAGGATCGAAGAACTATTTTGAGGCAAAACCATCCTGCTTTTAACGGAAAGGAGCCCGGAAGAAGTTCGAACAATGGGTTAGGGCCATCGAACGGTTTTTACCTTTTAAGATGCACGGCACAGAAAGGTCGTCGTGTGTTACATTCCACCGATCGACCACCGACTTCGGTGGGAGGCCGAAGAAGACTTTTCACCGAATGACTCGAGGAATTCTCGTGGGAGGATTTCAAGAGGGAGTCAGTATGAAAAGTACATTCCTAAGAGCTATAAGAGGAAGAAGGAGCGAATTTTTCCCGCTAAAGCAAGAAAGGATGTCTCAGGATCGACTATGATCGCACTTTCTGCGAGATGTCAAGATATGCACCGTAATCGTGGACACCGACTTAAAATGTCGAAAAAGTTCGGTCGTGGGCTAAGAATGGAGATACGCATGTCTCTTGCCACCACGGAGACCTATCTTACAATCAAGCTCGCACGAGCTTGATATTGAGGCGCCATGACCGAGAATAAGTCGATGTCGCCTCGCATACACGGTAATTTGGAGAAGGAAAAGGAATCAGACCCCAACCGCGGAATAACAACCATGAAACTATGGAGAAGCAAGTCACAAGCGCGTGGCAAGGAAACACGGCAGCAGGACAGAGCTGGAAGAGAGCAGCCTTTATGCTCCACCGGCAAGGGACCACAGAATGCAGTGGGCACCTCAATGCCCTAGATGCCATAGAGCACACAAGGGTGTGTGCACGGCAAACGTGGTAAGCTGTTAAGTGCGGGCAACGGGCATTACGCCAACAATTGCCCGTGTCACGCTCGGATATAAGGCCGAACCAACCGGCAATGCTCACCACTAAGGGCTATACACTTCAACCCCAACCGCGCTAGCTCAAATTTCAACCCCAAGAACTCCAAAGGGCAACAACCCCACCTCAACAACAACTCCAACAACCGAATAATGGCAAAGAGCAAGAAGAACAAATCCGCAAGAATCAAGCAGATGGCAGCCACCGCCTAACAACAGCGGAGCGGCAACCACCGTGTTAACGCCAAGAAGGCAAAGAATAGGCCGTGCAACAATACCGCCGAATCAGCCAGACCAGCGCCTGTCACCCTCGGCCGGCTCAGCGAGCTCACGCCTTGCATAGGAGGCGAGCTAACAAAACCAGGAAACTTGGCGGTATGGGAGTTCTACTCAACCTACCGTTATAGTATTGTTCGACACGGGTGCTTCAGATTCTTTATTGCAAAATCATGAGAAATGCTGGGCCTTAGGTCCGAAAGGTCAAGCTGTGATATGAGAATCTCATCGCCTATAGGAGGGATTATGACGTCACACACTTTTGCTCGAACCTAGAGTCGACATTAGGATCACTTAAGGTTCGCCAACGATCTAAACATAATACCCATGGATGATGTAGACATAATCTTAGGAATGGATCGTTAGCTAAGAATCATTCCACGATTCTCTCAGAAGGAAAGGAAAATTTCGCTTCACTTCCTCGACAAGAAGCTACGCATTTTCACGGGATCGGATGGGAAGAAGAGTCCCGATAGTATCGCGACTACGAGCTAGGAGGATGATGAACCGTAAGGGATGCCATGCATTCCTTGTTTATTTGAACGAAGAGGATAAACCCAAAGCGCGGTAGAAGACATCAAGTCGCCCAAGAATTTTCTCGACGATTTCGAGAATCTACCAGATCGCCTCCCGATAGACAACTAGATTTTACCATCGACTTGGAGCCGTGATCAGCCCCAAAGGTCGGCGCCTTATAGGATGGCCCCAAAGGAGCTAGAAGAGCTGAAAATCTAAATCCAAGAGCTTTTGGATCTAGGATTCATTAGGCCGAGTGTTTCACCTTGGGGAGCGCCTGTTTTGTTTGTTAAGAAAAAGGATGGTTCTTTGAGGATGTGCATCGATTATAGAGAGCTAAATAAGATGACACTAAAGAACAAATAACCTTTACCCAGAATTGATGACCTGTTTGATCAATTCCGAGGAGCGGGTGTATTCTCGAAAATTGATCTTAAGTCAGGATACCACCAGCTGAAAATACGGCTTGAAGATGTACCAAAGACTGCATTCTGAACCAGATATGGCCACTATGAGTTCATAGTTATGCCATTCGGATTAACCAATGCACCAGCCGTATTCATGGACCTCATGAATGTAGTATTTCATCCATTTTGGATAAATTTGTTTTGGTCTTCATAGATGACATCCTTATTTATTCAAAGAATGAAGAGGAGCATAAGGAATATCTAAGAACGGTTTTGCAAACCTTGAGAATGAAAGACTCTTTGCTAAGTTTAGCAAATGTGAGTTTTAATTTGAAGGAAGTTATGTTCCTTGACACATCGTGTCTTGTGAAGGTATAAAAGTAGATCCAATTAAAGTAGAGGCCGCAAGAATGTAAATCACCAAGAACACAAGACGAAATCGAAGTTTCCTAGATTAGCTGGTTACTATAGGAGATTCATCGAAGATTCTCCAAAATTGCAAGGCCAATAACCCAAACTACTTGGAAGGGAATCAAGTTCAATCGATGATGAGTGCGAGATGAGTTTCCAAATACTCGAGGAAAAATTGACCACAGCACCGCTCTAGCATTCCCGTGCGGATAAGGGTATGTGGTCTATACCGACGCATCTAAGACTGGGCTGGGTTGTGTTTTGATGCAAGAAGGAAAAGTGATAGCTTATGCATCCCGACAACTCAGACCCCACGAGCTGAACTACCCAACCCACGATTTGGAATTAGCAGCTGTAGTTCATGCCCTAAAAATTTGGAGACACCATCTCTATGGTGTGAGATGTGAGATCTTCACGGACCACAAAAGTTTGAAGTACTTCTTCGAACAACGAGATTTGAATATGAGACAGAGAAGATGGCTAGAATTAGTAAAAGATTACGACTGTGGTATTAACTATCACCCGGGCAAAGCGAATGTAGTAGCTGACGCCTTGAGTCGTAAGAGCCATACCGAGTTAGGATGTCTCTTTATACAAGAGGAAAACTCGCGTTGAAGAGTTTGGTAGAATGAAGATTGAACTGGTTGAACCACCCAGACAATTGTGAGTCAGACGCTACACTCACACCGACATCCGATCTAAGAAAAGAATTGTCGAGAGACAAAGGATGGAGGAAAAGTTGAAAAGATCCGAGAAAGACTAAGGTCCAAGGATTCAAGAATTTCAAGAGGCGCCGGATAACGCCTTATTGTTTGAAGGTAGGATATGCTCTGACGACGCTGAACTCCGTAACGAAATCATGAGTGAGGCTCACGACACGCCTACACCGCCCACCCAGCAAAGACTAAGATGTACTCAAGACCAAGGAAAAATTTCGGTGGGAAGGCATGAAACGAGACATAGCTTCTTTCAGAGAACGTTGTCTTGTTTGTCAACAAGTGAAGGCTCTACACCAACGCCTTACGGGAAGTTACAACCGCTGGAAATCCCGAATGGAAGTGGGACGATATAACGATGGATTTCGTTACAAGCTTACCCAAATCGAGAAGAGAAACACCCATATGGGTAATTGTGGATAGACTTACCAAAAGTGCTCACTTTCTACCTATTCAAAGAACTTATGGATCCGATAAGTTGGCCCAAATTGCGTTAAGGAAATTGTACGACTACATGGAGTGCCAAATCTATTACCTCGATCGAGACTCCAAGTTCACATCCGTTTTGGATTAGCTTGCGAGAGAACTGGTGCAGATTAAACTTCAAGACAACATTCCACCCACAAACCGATGGACGATCGGAGAGAACGATCCAAACGCTAGAAGATATGCTTAGAACTGTAATTTTGGATCGAGGTGCAAAATGGGAAGATATTTTACCTCGATCAATTTGCTTACAACAACAGCTTATCAAGCGACGATCGGCATGGCCCCACACGAAGCCTCAGATGGCAAGAAGTGTAGATCACCACTTTATCGGGATGAAGTCGGTGAGAGAAAAGTCATAGGGCTCGATGCGGTGAGCGAAATGATCGAAATCGCTCGACAAATTAGGATGAGGATAAAAGAGGCTCAGATGTATATAAATCTTACCGATACGCGTGAGATCCGAAGCTACGCTTGAGGATGGAGACAAAGTATTTCTTAAGGTCTCTCCATCAAAAGGATTGTCGTTTGGCTCGAAAGGAAAGCTTAGACCCTGTTTACATAGACCTTATGAGATCCTAGAAAGGATTGGTCCAAGAGCTTATAGGTTGGCTCTTCCGCCAAACCTAG
Source organism: Salvia rosmarinus (assembly GCA_036937905.1). Lineage (NCBI taxonomy): Eukaryota > Viridiplantae > Streptophyta > Magnoliopsida > Lamiales > Lamiaceae > Salvia > Salvia rosmarinus. The sequence continues at coordinate 339,477 of JAODLM010000760.1, forward strand.
GAAATGTCCATAATGTTTTCACGCCTCACAATTACTTAAAATACGCTCATGACCGAAAGCACGGATTCACCAAGATGACGTGATCCTCGAGCCGGACATGAGCTATAAGGAAGAACCCGCACCATACTGACCACAAAGTTCAAGCAACTACGAGCAAGTCGATTCCGTTAGTCAAAGTGTCATGGAGACACCACGACAAGAAGAAGCCACGTGGGAGCTTGAAGAAGCGATGAGGAAAAATACCCGATCTATTTTTCTAGAGGTATACAAATTTCGGGACGAAATTTTTCGTAAGGGGGGTGGAATGTAATATTCCAAAGAAACGAATATACGATTGCGGTTTTCTAAACCCGTAATTAGGGTTTTCACAGATATTATCTTTTACGACATCGAATCTTGTGATTTCGATACGATATCGTTATAACGAATTCCTTTCATAATTCACTAAGGATTGTGAATTAAAGGATTGAAATATTACGAAATGATTCACAATATATTTTAACGCCAAACGCAGATCGAACGCCGCCTTTTCATGAAATTTTCGGCGAAGGAAGCTTGGAATTAATTTCCATCTTAATTCCTTTATCAAATGGAATATATTTATCTAGTAAGTATGAACTTATCACACCATTTTGAGATGAGTCGACTTTGAACGCTTTGAGACGCTTTTAACGTCAACGCCTGAGATGTTTTGAAAATGAGTTTAATGCTCGGAAATTATAATAATTAATTTCCTATTATTATTTAATATAATTACAGTATTAATAATTATTAAAATCGAATTTTAGCATTTAAACTCGATATTTTCGTTATTAATTTTCTAAAAACCCTAAACTTATAAATTAGGTTTTAATCACATGAAGTGATACCATTAAATTATCCTATGGTATCTAAACTTTATAATATGATATATATGGATATTATTAAGCATTAAAATCAATTTTCAAGACCTAGAACTCGATAGTTCAAGTTTATATCAAAACCCTAATTTTCAAATTGTGGTTTTATATGCTCGAAATGTGTAATAATTTTATCCTATGCTATTATTTAATATCATGTCACCACCCCACCTGTGATGACCCGGAGTGAGCGGACTAATACTAGGAATAGTATTCATGGATGCGAAGATCACACAAGGCTTATCACTGGGCATAATGAACTTAGGATTAAACATACACTTATAACATTTCGGATAAAAAGGTTTAAGTCAACGGATCCAAAGGATATGACGATCCGAAGGACTTCATAGTTCACATTATTTTATTATCCAACATGAAAATAAAACAGTTCAGAGTAGCAGCGAAAAGTGTGTGAATACATATATGACGATATGTATTCAAGGTTATCCATTCCTAACGAACATCAAGGACATATGGCTTTCTCAACACTCCTCCATCATCAGCAACCGAGCTCAACCTGCACATTTAAAAACAAACATGCAGGGCTAAGTACAAAATTTGTACCCAGTGGACTTATGCCGAAAACATTTCATTTTCATTTAATTACTCTGCCAATATAGTGGTAAGACACAAGGGTTTTATTTGAAAATGTCTTGTGCTTACTAAAATATTTTCACGAGTTTATAAAAGTTGCTTGGCCAAGCATTTTCTTGGTGTACGTGATCCATATCCCTTATTGTCATTCCATCATGCTATCATAGTCGAAAGTCGTGAAGGAGGCCTCCTTCTACGACCCCGTGACCGGCCGTGAATTGTCCTTACAAAGACACAAATACCATTAGTGTACACGTTAATCCTAGCTGTATAAGCCTTCCCAAGCATAGGATCCGATATCGATTTTCATTCATAAGTTGGGAATAACCCATCAACATCACATCATACATGGATAGATACGATACACAAAACGTAAACATTTTGGCGTGTAATCATTTAAAGAATTTTAGCATTAGTTGAAAAGTATCAGAACCAAAGATGCTTGAAAAGAGCAATAAGTTGTTCTGCTTTAGTAATAAAGCCCACCGAAATTATTGATCGCCTTTAACGCTTTCCTTACTCGTCAACGCCCAAATTGCGTCGGCGTCACACCTTTATATAAAAAGGATGCTTTAGTACGTCGTTTACGTAATTCGAGACTTACAAAGTCTATAATAAAATTCGATATTTCATATGTAATACCCCGCCTTTTTAAGCTTCGCTTTGCACGGCACGCTTTTCGAGAAAAGGTCAAAGGTTGACTTTTGTTTCGTGATGCAACCATCACGAAACCTCAAGGCTAGAAGAGTGTCTTATGACTAATTCATAGACACTAAGTATGCGTGTTTCGACCACCCATGAAGGTTTGCACTCAGGGAAGTTATCGAAAACCGGACTTTTCATTGGTCTTTTAAAAGCATGTCTTGTTTATAGTCATTGTGTCCGTATTTTATTTCGTGTCAAGGTACCAAGTTTGCTAAATTTGAGTCCGTTTGCAAAAGTTGCGTCGCTTTGCTTTTCGAAAAGTGGTCATTACAAGCAACTTGAGAGCCTCAATTTTCCTATAAATAGGAGGCTAGGCCTTCATTTTCAACGCTCATTTCCTTCGCCTCTCTCAGTGTTTACGGAAGAGCCGAGCAGCCTGTGCACGCTCTCAGAACGACCGACTTCCAAAGAAAGTACGGACCACATGGATCGCCACCGGTATGATAAATGCAATGGATATATATATAATTTAAACCAATAAGATTAACCAACCAATTGTGAATAAATGCGTAGACTAAAAGGGATACGCAGACGCAGACAAACTCAAGTCACGTAAAGACTTGCCAAAAGGTTCTATGTTCAAGTCTAACCCAATCGGGCGCACTTCAGGAACGAGGTACGACCTCCGCTCAATACGATATGATAGCAATCATAATCAATGATACCAACAAAACATCGAGTTTGGCAAAGAATAAACGTGTGAACATACATATGATGATGCATGCTCAAGATTCTAGAAATCCTTCAATTAAAGCAACAAAATAACTACCACTTTGCACCACCGCACCCATCATCAATCATCGCTCAACCCGCACATCAAAACGAATATGCGTGGCTAAGTACAAAAGTACTCATGGACTCGTTGTCGAAAATATTTTCTTTATAAAAGTTATTGAGCTGCCCACAATAGCACATGAGGATTTTAGTTGAAAAGACTCATGCCTATCAAATATTTTATCATTTTCCAAAGGTGTCCGCCGACTATTTCATCCACGTTGTTCCATATCCGTAATTCATTCATCATTCATTCGCTCATTCATTCACAAGACTATGGAGTGGCCACCTACACATAGTCGCCGTGACCGGTCGAGGTAGCTAACCTTAACACACAACATCATCGTGTACACAATCCGAGTTAGTCCTCAACTAAGTCGGATCCGATCGTTACCTTTTTAACGCTATGGACCAACTCATTCACATACCACATCGATATACCAATCAATTCTCGTCCCACATTTGGACAAACCAACCTCGGATATGGACACAACAAAACATAAATATTTGGCAACAATAATGCTCATGCAATAATATTTCATAAAGCTTTTGTAAATCATGCTTTGAGTTATGCATAATCATTTTGTTTCAAGAAAAGCCCACCTCAAGAATTGTCCTTCTTGAATACCGCTAGCGATCCTCTGTTGTTTTCGCTACGCCCACCGGACCTTGTCAACGCAAGAAATATGATTTAGTATGTCATTCACTTCTTTCGAGAAGTATCATTAAGATTCGACACCGATATCTTTTGAGTCTTTGGGTTTTAGATTTTCGCCATCGATACGACTTAATTAATATTCATCTCTCGCCTATTCGATTGGTCTCGCCATAACGATAGGTGACACTCGACGCTGCATTCTTCCCTTCCATTGATGAATCTTAAGTTCATAACTAATATTCGCTGTTTGTTAACGCGTATCAACGTTTTCGAGTTCTAATCCCTCATTCGTTACTAATATTTCCTCGACGTGTTTCTCGCCCTCACACGTCCCACATATTCTATCCGAGAAACTCATACTAATACTACACAATCAATAAATATTTCTCGTAATCAATCATCATCTATTCGACATAAGCGACTTATTACTTAATTAAATCTCCAATTTAATTAAGTAGATCTATAATTAAATATTAAGTAAATGGATCAATTTAATTAATATTTCTCATTATATAAGTAAATCACTAGTTAGGATTTATTTCTCATCACACCTTTGTAACAAAATACGTAAGGTCTATCTCATTATATAAGTAAATCACTTAAAAAGAATAATTCTCAAATTATTCTTTAACATAATTAATTAATTAATTATGTTATTCAATTTCCAAAAATTAGACTTTATTCAATCTAATGAATTTAATTAGTTCAATCTAAATAATTGATATTTAGATTATTATTTAATTAATTAAGAATAGATCCTAAAATTTAATTACTAAAATTAATCTCATATTTAATTAACATAGAATTTATTAAATCCTTAATTTAATTTTAATGGATCATAGATGAATAGTTCAAATCCATTTCCAAATTAAATTCTTAGCCCAACATTTAAAATAGTGTAAGTCCATATCAATTTAATTTCAAAGGCCCATATCCATTTAATTCCAAAGGCTCATACTAATTTAGTTACAAAGGCCCATCTTATATAAGCCCAATAAAATTTTGTTTTAAATAACCCACATCACATAGTCCATTCTTTTTTCTTTTTTTTTTTCTCGCCCATAATCAAGGCCCAACAATTAATTTCTCGGCCCAATGTCATAAGGCCCATACACAACAAACATGAGCTCAAAGTGTTGGCCTACAATTAAAATATACAAGGCCCAACCTATTTGGCCCAAATGGCCAAATCAATTAAAATCAGCCCAAGTCAATTAAAGTCAGCCCAAATCAATTAAATTCGGCCCAAAAGAATAAGCCATTTTCGCCCGCATTTAAATAAATTCAGCCCAATCGAAATAAGAGCCCAAACAAATTAATATTTTGGCCCATGAAAATAAGGCCCAACACAATTAATTAATCGGCCCAAATACCCAAGCCCAACATAAATAAAATAAAACCCAAACCTAAACCGACCAAGTCGAGTCGCTTTTTTTTGAACTCATTCTCCGCTGCTCTCTCTTCTTTATTCACACACGCACACACGCGAGATACGCCACCGCCTCCACGTCTCCGGCGAGCCATCGCCGCCGGCGGTGCACCGCCACAACCGCCGCCTCCTCTTCTCTTTCCGCTTCCTTTTCTTTCGCAATGTTTCACGACACACACCGCAGAAGCCTCTCTTTCCTTTTTCTCGTCTGCCGGCATCCTCGCCTCCGCGAGCCATCGTGGCCGGTAGACGTACCACCAGTCGCCGCCGCGCTCTCAGATCCGTCCTCATCCCTCTCGGTTCCCTTGCGAACCGACGCACACACACGCATGCATCTCATACAAACACACGAACGTCGCATAACTCCCACTGCAACCGCCGCCATTGTCGATTCTCGATCAGCGCGTCGTCGCGCTGCTGCCATCGCTTCGCCCAACGCCTCATCATCTCTCTCGTGAAAATTGAAGCCATCATCGCACGGGTTCAACCGCGACGTGCCGCCGCCGTCGATCCAGCCGGCCGCCGATGTCCCACTGTCGCCGGGCCGTGGAGGCCCACCGAGATGTTGGCGTCACACTGTGCAAAGTCACCACCTAGTCGTGCCGCCATGCTCCGGAAGGCCCCTGCCGAGGGTGCCGCCACTGCGCAATAGTTCGACAGCCCACGCCCAAGCGGGACCACCCCCAACGACCCACAGCCGAGCCCTAGTGGCTCGGTCAAATTTTAAGAATTTTCTTATGTTCTGTATTGCTAAATTTCTACATTTTTATGATTTTTATTTGTTGGATTGATTGTGTTGGTTTGTTTCCAAGAACATGTGTAGAAATAATTGTATCAATATACATGTGTTTGTACATATTGCTTCAGTACAGAAAGTATAGAATGAGGAGTTGAGAAAGATATACCCTTGTTGTTTGCTGAAATGAGAATGAGGTTTTCTTCCATTGCTGTCGGCAGACTTGGAAAATGAGAGGAAAATAGACTTGGAAGTGAGAGGAAAAAGTGTGTTGTATAAAAATTTTCATACGATGCTTAGAGATGGAATGATGAGGTCTGAAAGAAAGATTATATAGGAAAAAAAAATGGAATATTCTGAGGAATAAAAATGATGTGGTTTGACTAGACCATTTATCCCATATAAAAGAAAATGTCTAACTCGATTTATAACTGTATTCGTTCTCCCATATTCGTTTAAATCTTTCTCGCTCGAAATAAAATAAACGCCGACGATTATAAAATTTAATAATCGCTTACTCTCAAACATCGATTTAACTCAATGAATTAAATAAATCAAGTTTTAAATTTTCCGGTATTACATACCATCCCCCTTAAAAAAATTTCGTCCCGAAATTTGTTAACCATGTAATAGATCGGGGTATTTCTCATTCATAACAGATTCTTATTCTCAACTTGCTTCTTGTCTGTATCCTCCATAGAACTTTCATCAATGGTATTTCCTTGTTATTTTGTTTTTGGATATATCGATCCAAAATTTCTGTAGACAGTTCTACATAACTCATATTGTCATCGATGACAATATGTATCGGTAATATCACATGATTGGGGTCATGTGTGTACTTTCTGAGTTGTGAAACGTGGAACATATTATGCACGTTTCCAAACTTGACGGCAATGCCAATCTGTACGTTGTTGGTCATATCCTTTCCAATATTTCATAGGGTCCTACGAAATGTGGTCCCAGCTTCTTTTTTTTTTTTTTTTTTTTTTTTTGAACTTCATGATTCCCTTTTAACAGGAAAATCTTCGAGAAAACTTTATTTCCCATATCAAAATATAACTCTACGCGACGTTTGTCGACGTACGACTTTGGTCGATCTTAGGTTCCTTTGATCCGTTGGCGGATCTGTCGTACAATCTCAATCATTTCTCCTACAGAGTCAGGTCTTAATATTCTTCTTTCTCCCGCTTTATCCGAGTGAAGTGGTGATCGACATTTCTTTTCATAAAGCGTTATGTACGGTCATTCCACTAGTTGCTTGATAACTGTGGTTACACGAGAATTCCACAAGTAGTAACACTTGTTCCAATTTCATCCTCTATCCGTGACAACAGCCCTCAACATGTCTTCAAGCGCTTGAATGGTCCTCTCGATTGTCTATCCGCTTGTGGGTGAAACGCGATATCGAAATGCAATTGAGTTCTCAATTCCTGCTTATACTTATCCGTAACTGGATGTAAATTTTAATCTTTATCGATGTGATCGCCTTTAGAACTCCTTGCAAACTTATGATTTCTAACGACGCTTGTATTAATATACCGATCCATATATTATTAGAATCAGAAGAAATACCACTCTTGGTCAAACGGTCGATGACAATCCAATTGGCGGTATTTTCTTTTAGTGATCCGTAGCCTGTAATAAAATCAATGGCTATATCTTTCCATTTCTATTCGGTATGTCCAACGGTTGTAGGGTTCCGACGGTCATTGGTGAGGTGTTTTCACTCGCCGACACGCCAAACAACGCTTTTAACGAAGCTACTGCTCGCTTCATTCCACCCCACCAAATTTTTTTTTCTTTGAAATCTCGACACATTTGGTGCTTTTGGGGTGTGTAGTGTAAGACGCCTCACGGCTTCTCTCAAGATCTCACTCTTAAGCCCTTCGCCTTTAGAAAATACACACTCTCCCATCATATAGCAAAACATCATATGTTTCTATTCTAAAATTCTTGTGGTCATTATTCTTAATTTTGGCTCGCATTTCTCCAACTTATTGCTCTTATTCGAGCCCAATATTCGAGCTCTTAAACCGGATTGCAATCAACGCTGCAATACAACCTTCTATCGCCTCAAAGCGCTTTAAAATTTCGATGTTCATCCTCCGAAATTATTTATAAGCATCTCCTCGTGATCGAGGAGGCATTCCAACTAGGGTGATATTTATGACTCAAGGCATCTCGCTACATCATTAGCCTTGTCTCGGTATTAATCGATACCACAATGTAATATTTTACTAGTTCTAACCATCTTCGCCGCTTTATGTTAAGATCTTTCGCTCGAAAAATAATTCAGCTTTTATGGTCGTGATAGATCTTAAATCTAACTCCATAAAGATGGTGTCTCCAAATATTTAAGGCATGTAAGACCACGCAAATTCTAGGTCGTATGTAGGATAGTTTAATTGTAGGCGAATCGCTTGAAGCATAGGCAATAACTCGCCTTCTTGCATCGTAACACATCCTAGCCCATTCTTCAAGCGTCCAGAAGATCGTGGTACTCCTTATCCGCTTGGCATCATGAGTACATGTGTTGTTGTCAGCAACTCTCTCAATCTCTGGAAACTAGCCTCACACTCGGTGGTCCAAGTGTACTTGATTCCTTTTCTCAATAATTGGGTCATGTGTCGGGCTATTGTTGAAGATCCTTTGATAAATCTTCGATAGTAGCCGACAAGTCCTAAGAAGCTTCGAATTTCATTCGGGTTCTTTTGGTGACTCCCATTCTCGAATTGTATCGATCCTCGATGGATCTACATTGATTCCCTCAGCGGACACAATGTGACCTAAGAATGTCACTTCGCCTAACCAAACTCACACTTGCTAAACTTGGCGAAGAGTTGCTCTTGCCTCAACGTTTGCAGCACAGTTCTTAAGTGCTCTTCGTGTTCTTGGTTATTCTTGGAGTATATTAGGATATCGTCTATGAATGCTAAGACAAATTTGACTAAGCATGGGTGAAATACCCTATTCATGATAGCCATAAATACTGTCGGGGCATTTGTAAGTCCAAATAGCATAACGATGAATTCGAAATGACCATACCTTGTACGGAAAGCCGTTTTAGGTACATCTTCGGGTCTAATCCTTAGTTGATGGTATCCCGACTTTAAGTCTATCTTAAAAAGACTCATGTTCCCTTAGGCCAATCAAACAGATCGTCAATTCGGGCAAGGGATACTTATCCTTTAGATTATCTTGTTTAACTCTAAATAGTCTATACACATTCTCAGTGTACCATCCTTTTTCTTCACCAAAAAGGATAGGTGCTTCCCGTGGAGATACACTGGGTCTAATGAAACTTAACTCCAAGAGTTCTTGTAGTTGGATCTTCAATTCCTCAAGTTCCTTCGGTGTCATCCGGTATGGGGCTTTCGATACAGGGCAGAACCCGATTTGAGATCGATTGTGGACTCAATCTGTCGAGTCGGCGGTAATCCAGGTAGTTCATCTAGAAAATCATTGGAATATTCTCTCACAATCAAAACGCCTTTTATCCTTCTCTTATTCTGGTCTTCCTCCTCGAGATAGACAAGGTAGATATGGTCATCTGACCTGTTCAACAATGTTCTTGCTTATAGCGCGGATATGATTGGGACTCTTCTTCCCATGCTGATCCCGTGAAAGTCTATAGGTTTCTTTCAGAGATGTTGAAAAAAAATTTCCTTTCATTGCAAGGGATAGATGCATTATGTTCGGTTAACTAATCCATATCTAGGATTATATCCACATCTATCATAGGTATGACGTGAATATTATCTGTCATGACCTGAAGTAAACCTAGTCCAAGTTCTAGGTTCGAGCATGTGTGGGTTACCATTCTTATACATCTTATCGAGAAGATATTCTCATGATTTGTTCAATGTTTAGATCCGATCCTAAGTTTTCACGCATGCTTCAAAGAATAAAAGAATGCGAGGCGCCAAGATCAAACAAGAGGGTAATGTAATTGAGGAGTATTCTCATACCGCCAAGTTTCTTTGGTTCCTTAGCGCCCTGTGGGAATTTCTTTCCTGGTCGAGGCGTAGGTCCTAGTTTGTCAGCGATTGTCGTTGTTGATGATGGTGTTGTCGTTGTTGTCGCTGCTGTTGTTGTTGTTGTTGTTGTTGTCGAGTTGGCGGTACTATTGTCGCGGTTGTCACCATTGTTGTTGTCGCTTCGCCGTGGTTGATATGGTCGCGATTCGGCCGGAAGTACCGAACCGGGTTTGTTGTCGAACGGTTGAGCTTGGATAGCGGATTTGCCTGGACTCTATTCGGTTCATTGGGATGGTCATTCTCTCATTGGCGTATCCCTGGACAGTCCCTGGAGTAGTGACCCCTTCTGGACACATTTGAAACATTCATCATTGTGAACATGTAGACTCCTTTGTGACTCCTATGGCATTTAGGGCATACGGGGAGTTTCACAAATATTTAGTTTCCTCCGCTAGGCGCGGGTACTATGGTACGTTCATTGTCTTATTCGTGCCTAGATGGTACATTACTCACTTGTCATGGCCTCGTGTCGGCCTGGCCAACATTTGATCTTTGACCTTGGTGGGGTCCTTCCCACTTTCTCTTTCCACGATCTCATTGATGATTCGTGGATGACAAATGACAATCCTATCCTCGTGCGGTGGCATCCTCAATGTCCAATGCTCTATTAAGGGCCTCACGATAGATCAGATTTCCATGACCGTTAGTGACACTCTAATCTCAAGATAGAGTGATGCAACTTAAAGTTCGGTGATTCCCGACTTGGTTCGGGTTCCCAGTGAACCAATCACAAGAGCTCGAGCAAAGCAGTTAAATTTTCAGCCTATATAGAGGCTTGTAAACTCACGATATATTAAGCTTTGATTTCAATTATATTAATGAGTTTTATTCTCTTCAAGAGCTCTTCGTTTTCACATTTGATTCTAGGTTACGCATTCGCATCAATTTCCAACTGATTGACGATGATCATATCACGGAGTCTCTTCGTAACTTCTCGCCTTCTTCTCGCGTTGTCAAACAACCGAGGTGCATACCGCAACACTCGCAGGATGCACGGTCATAACTCGTGACCGTGGTCTTTCCTTATCGTAAATTGTAGAACTCGTGTTCTTTCATCTTACGGTAGCTCTTAGAATGTACTTCTCGTACACTTCCTCCTTGAACTCTTCCTGTGTGTAAGCTTCTAGTTCCTATTCATATAAGGTCTTTCTTCGCTTCGCCGTAAATCACCGCACTAATAATTTACAAAGCAACGCATGACAAGCGTTCTTAAGAGGTGCGATAAAGGAATTTAAGGATTCGCTCTAGCGTGAATCCATAGTTCCGTATCACAAGATTTCCAATCCCATTGAAAATTTGCGGATTCTCGCCTAAGGAATAGCCCTCAATCCTTATTGTCGGTAGTGGTGGTAGTGGGTGTCCTCTCTTCAATAAGTTACATCGCGGTTTTCCTTCTCGACTATATTCTATCATTCTTAAATACACACAATCAAATATCTCCTTATACCATCCATCAGGATCATACATATCTTAGCGCGATATGTATATATAATCAAACGCATAAGTCTAGCACATCGTCGAATATCATATAATACGGCATCAAAACCAATGGCTCTTAATGAGCTATCATTATATCAAAACAAATGCCTCTACCAGACTTTCATCGTTTTGAGATTTACAATGGGATTGTGTAATGAGTATGCCGCTCAAAATAATATCGATCCTCCACGTACATAATCACGGTGCATACAAATATTTAAATGCTACCGAGGTCATCAAAATAAGGGTTCGTATCAGAACGACTCATCGTTCTCGTATGCATCACCAAATATGCAATCGTATATAAACAAAACACTTTCTAGTCTCAAATAACTAGATCCATAATCGCCTAGGGTATAAATAGAGCTCATCGTGTTGGAGTCAGAACCGAGAGTATGGGTACTATCAATTTCCTCCATCTCATTGTCAGCAGGCAGGTCCTCCTCAGGATCCTCCTCTTTGACATCATCATTGAATGTGGAAGTCATGGTTTCTCAAATTCAAATAACTCTAGCTTCTTCCATAGTAGCCAGGTCTCGACGGATCTCAGCCATGATCTCCTCATAGGCATTAGCTGGAAACAGAGGAGCAGCAAGATGGGCACAAGCTTCTCTCACGGCACATGCAGTTAAGCCACGTGATTCGTCAATCTCTACAGTATCGTGGTACATGGGTCCGTACGGTTGGCGACGGTTAAACTGGGGAAACGCCGGTAGGTAGAGGTGAGTGCTGGCATGGAATGATCGACAACGATGGTCTGGGCAAGCAATGACGGGGATGGAATCTTACTGGTGGTAGGACCGGAAAGGTGAATTGTCGAGGACGAGAGGATCCAAATCGAATATGTTCCCCACACACCAGTAAGAATGCGATCCATTAGATGCTAAACAAGGCATCTCCTGACGGTGCCACTCGTGATTCTCATCACGTTAGGTATATTCTCGCCGTGAGATACGGTCCGCAGGTGTAGCCAGATACCATGAATACGTATTTCGGTGGTTGGCGTAATCGGGTAAGTCACCTCAAGATCGAAGCTCTCTCAACCGATAGATAAAATCACCGATATCTCACGGCATATCCTCGCCAATCGGATGGCGCCTCTAGCAACCGCTAAAGTACGCCGTCGTAGTATGATGTACCACGCTCATGTACACAGCCTAGTGACGCTCAAGTGAGCTAAGAACTCACCGACGCCGCCTTCTTGATATGGTAGGAATGGTAGGAACGCATAATCTCTTCTGTATGGCTCTACAGATAAAGGACTCTAGTCGTAAAATCGCTCGAACCACAATCTTATATCCTATATTCCTAAGTTCTTATGAAACTATTTTCATAGTTTGGTATTCGGAAAGAGACTCGATGGTCTCTTAGGATAGAACATACATTCAATGTCTAGCCTTCTGTAAGGACTAAGTGGTCATCATTTCTCATCAAGGTTATGAATTAATTTTTTCATTCAATCATAACATTCGATCATATGCGTTCCCGCAATATTCAAAATTCTATCTTTCTTTTATACATACTTTCTTAACATTATGTTTTGATTCGTTGTTATTGCCACGATAGAGATAGCACGAAATGTTCGAAATTTCTTCGCATAGAGAGCTTGAACTCGTAATGCTGCGAACCTCCGCTACAATCGCTCACATCGTAGAGTTGTTGATTCTCATCCTCAAACCGCTCGATTGAGATTCTTATAATTTCTATGTTCTCGCTCTTTCTTAGTATTCCGCTCAATCGGGGATACCTTATGTTCTCATACTAAGTTCGCAAAAAGGAATCATGCGCCTTAAAAGTCTATGTTCTCATGGAAACATACTTATTTACATTATGCCTCTAAGATGCTTTGACATACGAGTAAACACAACTAATAACATATATGCAATAGATGATATTCTCATATCATTGCTTTATCAATCACCTGTAGTTCTCAACTCTTTCAACTTAACAATCAGTTATTTTCAAAATAACTTTTCAATGTCAATCATTCATTTTTTTTATTTTTATTTTTTTTTCAAAATCCTCGAAACAACAACTCCATTTGAAATTTCGAGACTTTCTCCTTTCAAACATATTTCAAAACAATGCGACTTTTATAAGTCCATTTCATATTTCATAAACTTTCATCATTTCAAAACAACTTTCAGTTGAAATAGTTACCTTCTCCCTCGTTGAGCAGTGATGACGATGGAGTGCGCAAAGCAGCAACAAATACCAAAATTTCAAGACTCAACTTTCAAATTACTTATTCAAGGAAAGGGTTCTAGGTTCAGAGCTAACAAATGCTCGACACCACTTTGTAATGACCCCACTTCCAAAGAAAGTACGGACCACATGGATCGTCACCGGTATGATAAATGCAATGGATATATATATAATTTAAACCAATACGATTAACCAACCAATTGTGAATAAATGCGAGACTAAAAGGGATACCAGATCGGACAAACTCAAGTCACGGAAAGACTTGCCAAAAAGGTTCTATGTTCAAGTCTAACCCAATCAAGGCACACTTCAAGGAACGAGGTACGACCTCCAGTTCAATACGATATGATAGCAGTCATAATCAACAGATACCAACAAAACATCGAGTTTGGCAAGAAATAAACGTGTGAACATACATATGATGATGCATTCTCAAGGTTCTAGAAATCCTTCAATTAAAGCAACAAAATAACTACCACTTTGCACCACCGCACCCATCATCAATCATCGCTCAACCCGCACATCAAAACGAATATGCAGGCTAAGTACAAAAGTACTCGAGGAACTCGTCACGAAAATATTTTCTTTATAAAAGTTATTGAGCTGCCCACAATAGCACATGAGGATTTTAGTTGAAAAGACTCATGCCTATCAAATATTTTATCATTTTCCAAAGGTGTCCGCCGGACTATTTCATCCACGTTGTTCCATATCCGTAATTCATTCATCATTCATTCGCTCATTCATTCACAAGACTATGGAGGTGGCCACCTACACATAGTCGCCGTGACCGGTCGAGGTAGCTAACCTTAACACACAATCACACGTACACAATCCGAAAGTTAGTCCTCAACTAAGTCGGATCCGATCGTTACCTTTTTTAACGCTATGGACCAACTCATTCACATACCACATCGATATACCAATCAATTCTCGCCCCACATTTGGACAAACCAACCTCGATATGGACACAACAAAACATAAATATTTGGCGTACCATAACAGTTCATGCAATAATATTTCATAAAGCTTTTGTAAATCATGCTTGAGTTATGCATAATCATTTTGTTTCAAGAAAAGCCCACCTCAAGAATTGTCCTTCTTGAATACCGCTAGCGATCCTCTGTTGTTTTCGTTTCGCCCACGCCGGACCTTGTCAACGCAAGAAATATGATTTAGTATGTCATTCACTTCTTTCGAGAAGTATCATTAAGATTCGACACCGATATCTTTCGAGTCTGGTTTTGGATTTTCGCCATCGATATGACTTAATTAATATTCATCTCTCGTCTATTCGATTGGTCTCGCCATAACGATAGGTGACACTTCGACGCTGCATTCTTCCCTTCCATCGACGCTTGTTCACGCTGTTTCAGATATTTTATGAATCTTAAGTTCATAACTAATATTCGCGCTTGTTAACGCAGATCAACGCTTTCGAGTTCTAATCCTCATTCACATTAATATTTCCTCGACGTGTTTCTCGCCTCACACGTCCCACATATTCTATCCGAGAAACTCATACTAATACTACACAATCAATAAATATTTCTCGTAAATCAATCATCATCTATTTGACATAAGCAACTTATTACTTAATTAAATCTCCAATTTAATTAAGTAGATCTATAATTAAATATTAATTAAATGGATCAATTTAATTAATATTTCTCATTATATAAGTAAATCACTAGTTAGGATTTATTTCTCATCACACCTTTGTAACAAAATACGTAAGGTCTATCTCATTATATAAGTAAATCACTTAAAAAGAATAATTCTCAAATTATTCTTTAACATAATTAATTAATTAATTATGTTATTCAATTTCCAAAAATTAGACTTTATTCAATCTAATGAATTTAATTAGTTCAATCTAAATAATTGATATTTAGATTATTATTTAATTAATTAAGAATAGATCCTAAAATTTAATTACTAAAATTAATCTCATATTTAATTAACATAGAATTTATTAAATCCTTAATTTAATTTTAATGGATCATAGATGAATAGTTCAAATCCATTTCCAAATTAAATTCTTAGCCCAACATTTAAAATAGTCTAAGTCCATATCAATTTAATTTCAAAGGCCCATATCCATTTAATTCCAAAGGCTCATACTAATTTAGTTACAAAGGCCCATCTTATATAAGCCCAATAAAATTTTGTTTTAAATAACCCACATCACATAGTCCATTCTTTTTTTTTTTTTTTTTTCTGGCCCATAATCAAGGCCCAACAATTAATTTCTCGGCCCAATGCCATAAGTGCCCATACACAACAAACATGAGCTCAAAGTGTCGGCCTACAATTAAAATATACAGTGCTCCAACCTATTTGGCCCAAATGGCCAAATCAATTAAAATCACCAAGTCAATTAAAGTCACCCAAATCAATTAAATTCGCCCAAAAGAATAAGCCAATTTTCGCCCGATTTAAATAAATTCAGCCCAATCGAAATAAGAGCCCAAACAAATTAATATTTTGGCCCATGAAAATAAGGCCCAACACAATTAATTAATCGGCCCAAATACCCAAGCCCAACATAAATAAAATAAAACCTAAACCTAAACTGACCAAGTCAGTAGCCGCCCCCCCCAAACTCATTCTGTCGTCTCTCTCTCTTCTCTAATCACACACGCACACACGCGAGATACGCCGCCGCCTCCACGTCTCCGGCGAGCCATCGCCGGTCGGCGAAGTGCGCCGCCACAACCAGCGCCTCCTCTCTTCTCTTTTCCGTTTCCTTTTCTTTCTCGCAATGTTTCACGCACACACACCGCGCAGTGCCTCTCTCTTTCCTTTTTCTGTCGTCGGCATCCCCTCGTCTCCGGCGAGCCATCGTGGCCGGTAGACGTACCACCAGTCGCCGCCGCGCTCTCAGATCCGTCCTCATCCCTCTCGGTTCCCTTGCGAACCGACGCACACACACACGTACAGATCTCATACAAACACACACGAACGCCGCGCGCATAACTCCCACTGCAACCGCCGCCATTGTCGATTCTCGACCAGCGCCGTCGCGCCGCTGCCATCGCTTCGCCCAACGCCTCATCGCCTCTCGTGAAAATTGCCATCATCACGTGGGTTCAACCGCGACGGCTGCCGCCTCGCATCCAGCCAGCCGCTGACGATGTCCGCCGTCATTGGGCTCCGAGGCCCAATCGAGATGTTGGCGTCACGCCGTGTGCAAAGTCACCACCTAGCTGTGCCGCCATGCTCCGGGAAGGCCCTGTCGAGGGTGCCGCCGTGCGCAATAGTTCGACAGCTCCACAGCCAAGCGGGACCACCCCAATCGATTTCCACAAATGAGCCCTAGTGGCTCGGTCAAATTTTAAGAATTTTCTTATGTTCTGTATTGCTAAATTTCTACATTTTTATGATTTTTATTTGTTGGTTTGATTGTGTTGGTTTGTTTCCAAGAACATGTGTAGAAATAATTGTATCAATATACATGTGTTTGTACATATTGCTTCAAGATCTGAAAGTATAGAATGAGGAGTTGAGAAAGATATACCCTTGTTGTTTGCTGAAATGAGAATGAGGTTTTCTTCCATTGCAGAGGCAGACTTGGAAAATGAGAGGAAAATAGACTTGGAAGTGAGAGGAAAAAGTGTGTTGTATAAAAATTTTCATACGATGCTTAGAGATGGAATGATGAGGTCTGAAAGAAAGATTATATAGGAAAAAAAAATGGAATATTCTGAGGAATAAAAATGATGTGGTTTGACTAGACCATTTATCCCATATAAAAGAAAATGTCTAACTCGATTTATAACTGTATTCGTTCTCCCATATTCGTTTAAATCTTTCTCGTTCGAAATAAAATAGAAACGTCGACGATTATAAAATTTAATAATCGCTCTACTCTCAAACATCGATTTAACTCAATGAATTAAATAAATCGAAGTTTTAAATTTTCCGGGGTATTACATACCATCCCCCTTAAAAAAAATTTCGTCCCGAAATTTGTTAACCATGTAACAGATCGGGGTATTTCTCATTCATAACAGATTCTTATTCTCAACTTGCTTCTTGTCTGTATCCTCCATAGAACTTTCATCAATGGTATTTCCTTGTTATTTTGTTTTTGGATATATCGATCCAAAATTTCTGTAGACAGTTCTACATAACTCATATTGTCATCGATGACAATATGTATCGGTAATATCACATGATTGGGGTCATGTGTGTACTTTCTGAGTTGTGAAACGTGGAACATATTATGCACGCTTTCCAAACTCGACGGCAATGCCAATCAGCGTTGTTGGTCATATCCTTTCCAATATTTCATAGGGTCCTACTAAATGTGGTCCCAACTTTTTTTTTTTTCTTTTTTTTTTTTTTAACTTCATGATTCCCTTTTAACAGGAAAATCTTCGAGAAAACTTTATTTCCCATATCAAAATATAACTCTACGCGACGTTTGTCGACGTACGACTTTGGTCGATCTTAGGTTCCTTTGATCCGCTCATGGGATCCGTCTGACAATCTCAATCATTTCTCCTACAGTCGGTCTTAATATTCTTCTTCTCCCGCTTATCCGAGTGAAGTGGTGATCGACATTTCTTTTCATAAAGCTTTATGTACGGTCATTCCACTAGTTGCTCGATAACGTGGGTTACACGAGAATTCCACAAGTAGTAACACTTGTTCCAATTTCATCCTCTATCCAGACAACAGCCCTCAACATGTCTTCAAGCGCTTGAATGGTCCTCTCGCATTGTCTATCCGTTTGTGGGTGAAACGCGACATCGAAATGCAATTGAGTTCTCAATTGCTTATACTTATCCGTAACTGATGTAAATTTTAATCTTTATCGATGTGATCGCCTTTAGAACTCCTTGCAAACTTATGATTTCTAACGACGCTTGTATTAATATACCGATCCATATATTATTAGAATCATAAGAAATACCACTCTTCAAACGGTCGATGACAATCCAATTGGCGGTATTTTCTTTTAGTGATCCGGTAGCCGCAATAAAATCAATGGCTATATTTTTCCATTTCTATTCGGTATGTCCAACGGTTGTAGGGTTCGTGCGGCCGTCACAGTGAGGTGTTTTCACTGCTGACACGTCAAACAACGCTTTTACTTAACGAAGCTACGGCTGCTTCATTCCACCCCACCAAATTTTTTTTTTCTTTGAAATCTCGATACATTTTGGTGCTTTTGGGGTGTGTAGTGTAAGACGTCTCATGGCTTCTCTCAAGATCTCACTCTTAAGCCCTTCGTCTTTTAGAAAATACACACTCTCCCATCATATAGCAAAACATCATATGTTTCTATTCTAAAATTCTTGTGGTCATTATTCTTAATTTTGGCTCGTACTTCCTCCAACTTATTGCTCTTATTCTGAGCTTCCAATATTCGAGCTCTTAAATCTGGGATTGCAATCAACGTTGCAATACAACCTTCTATCGCCTCAAAGCGCTTTTAAAATTTCGATGTTCATCCTCTAAAATTCATTTATAAGCATCTCCTCGTGATCGAGGAGGCATTCCAACTAGGGTGATATTTATGACTCAAGGCATCTCGCTACATCATTAGCCTTGTCCGGTATTAATTGATACCACGAATGTAATATTTTACTAGTTCTAACCATCTTCGTTGCCTTATGTTAAGATCTTTCGCTCGAAAAATAATTCGTGCTTTTATGGTCAAGATAGATCTTAAATCTAACTCCATAAAGATGGTGTCTCCAAATATTTAAGGCATGTAAGACCGCTGCAAATTCTAGGTCGTATGAGGATAGTTTAATTAGTGTAGGCGAATCGCTTTGAAGCATAGGCAATAACTCTGCCTTCTTGCATCAGAACACATCCTAGCCCATTCTTCGAAGCGTCCGTAAAGATCGTGTACTCCTTATCTGCTTCGGGTACTGCGAGTACATGTGTTGTTGTCAGCAACTCTCTCAATCTCTGAAACTAGCCTCACTTCGGTGGTCCAAGTGTACTTGATTCCTTTTCTCAATAATTGGGTCATGTGTCGGCTATTGTTGAAGATCCTTTGATAAATCTTCGATAGTAGCCGACAAGTCCTAAGAAGCTTCGAATTTCATTCGGGTTCTTTTGGTGACTCCCATTCTTGAATTGTATCGATCCTCGATGGATCTACATTGATTCCCTCGGCGGACACAATGTGACCTAAGAATGTCACTTGCCCAACCAAACTCACACTTGCTAAACTTGGCGAAGAGTTGCTCTTGCCTCAACGCTTTCGACAGCTCTCAAGTGCTCTTCGTGTTCTCGGTTATTCTCGAGTATATTAGATATCGCCTATGAATGCTAAGACAAATTTGACTAAGCATGGGTGAAATACCCTATTCATGATAGCCATAACACCGTCGGGCATTTGTAAGTCCAAATACCATTCTAATAACATCTTAAAGAATTTTAATTGTTGTTAATCGCAATATTTCAGTGCAAAAAAAAAGGCAAATGCAAAGGGTATGTTAATTGTTTTAACCCCAATTTCCTTTTTACGTGGATTTCTTTCCTTTCGGTTCCTTTCGGCGATTCTTGTTGATATGGTTTTTTTTGTTCTTGTTTTGTTTTTTGAGTTTGGGTATTTGTAGGTTGACTTATTTGTCTTCCGTGTTGATTGGCCGTTGGCCGAAAGACCCGGGTTTGTTTCAACGTTAGTTTACTTTCCTTATTATGTTCTTGGATGGTTCTCTCAGGCATCCCACCCTCAATATACCCTTTCTCGTTTAACATCTCATTTGAAATTAACCTTTAATCCATCATTAAATATTTAAAATATTTTATTTCAGCGGGTTTAATTCTCATTTCTTAATTCTAGTTAATTTATTTTAAAGGCCGTCCCCAAATTTTCTTTTTGTTTTATTTTTCTTCTTTAACATTAAGTTATTAAAATATTCACAATCAAAATTCAATTTTATTAAGGCTAATAGATCGATTTAATATTAATTTAAATTAATTTAAATTAGATAATTAAAATTGTTTCATTTTTTAAAATAAAATAAAAGATTAAATTTTAAATGAATTGTAATAATTAATATTAAATTTATTTCAATTTAATTTAAAGGTTTATTTCAAACCCGTTCCAATTTATTCTAGACATTCGATCAATTTAACCATACTTTATATAGGGCTCTTAATTTGCTTCTATTGTCACAACCATTTTATCCGCAAATGGTCAAATCATACTCGCCTGTCTTTCCTTATTGAAATTGTAACGTTTTCCTTCAATTAATTAATGTGGACCTTCTCCTGAACTCTTGTGTCTTACATTAATTTAACATAATTTTGCCCAAATACACCCAAATTTAAAAACAAGCAAAAGTTAAGATGCGAAAGAATTAAGGATTTTACGTGAAAAATTATTGTTCAAAGATTTCCAACCCAAATTTAATTTCCCAAAATAGCCATCTTATTGTCAAATGGTAGTTTCTTTAAATACCACACTCCTTGGCCATTTCTTTTTAAACCCAAATTTCTCCTTAACCACCATCTCTTTTTCTTTAATTTAAATAAAAGCGCACATCTCGTTCTTCGTCCAATGCTCCAAGGTTCTTTATCACAATCCTCTCCATTCTCCTTTTTTCCCTGGGATTGGTACTGAGTGCCCCAAAAATTAATCCGATCCTCCACCTTGGCTCAAATTTTAATCACCGAGCTCAAAATGGTTCAAATAAGGCCTCATGCTCACCTTTCAAAATCTAAAACAAAATTTCTGTTCAATACCTCCTAACGTGGGTTAAATCCTCGGGGGGAACTCAGAGGGGAAATCCCCATTGTCGCCAGTTCCCCCGACCTCTTCCTCACATGAATGTGGGTCTGGTTCAAATTCAAACCTGCTCTCCAACCGTGGCCACGATCTCACCATTGAATCTCATAGTTCGAAAAGGACAAAACGGGATTCTTCCAACTGGCGGTTTTTTCATTTAGAAAATTTGTCATTCCAGTTGGGTTACTAAAGAATAAGAAATGGGGAAAAGTATCGTAATGTGGGAAAATGCGGGTTGAATCTAGTGGTGGAGAAAGGAAGATTGTCGGGAAGGAAAGATTTTCCTAAAATTCATTAGATGCTAAAAAGGACTTAAGTGCAAGAAATTTTATTAATATATTTGGGAAGAAGGGGGGAATTTTGAAATGAATTATATTTGTGGTTTGGGTAACGTATTAAAAAAGTCTTCGATATAAAAGGATACCCCATATTAATTGGCCTCAAAACCAAAGATACCGGTATAATATTCACTCAAACACTATACTCAAATAAAAAAAACCCGTTTTGTTAAGAATAGAAATTAATTTTTTCCTTCAAAAAGGATTCATCTAAATCTTAACCAATTATTCCTTTTATTCTATTTTGAAATATTTTATATTTTTTATTCAAAAGTTTAAAAATCTAATTCTATTTGTAAGGTAATGGTTTAAATTCACATGTGTTAATTTTTATTATTAATCGTAATTTTTCCCCTTTCAAAATTTATCTTTCTTTATTCTTTTATTTTTTTTTTTTATTGCCACGATTTGAATAGGAAAATTTAATTTTTTCAATGAACAACGAATTCCCCGTTAATCCGTCAATCGTTTGGGTTTTCTCTTCCCACCCGTCATTTTTTATATTTGGTCTTTTTTTAATTCCCCAATGGTAACTTTTTTCTTAATAAGGTTGTAAGGGTCCCAAATCTTATTTTGGGAAAATCATTACTTATTCTTATAACTGACATACGGAAAACACAATAACATTAGTCGATTATATCCTTTGTTTTCAACATTTTCAAAATTTTTCCTTAAAATGTTATTTTAAAAATCGATTAATTTATTTTTTATTTTTTTTTTTTAAAATCCTGAAACAACCATTTAAATTTAATCCTTTAAAATTCATTAAAAATTTTTAAATCTTCAAATTAAAACTTTCATCTTCAAAAAACTAATTAGTTTTTCCCTCGTGGACGGCGGGACAAGGTGGCAATTTCCAAATTTCAGACAAAATAAGGAAAGGGTTTGTTCGCTTAAATTGTCACACTTTTACCCCTAAAGAAAGTACTTACCACTGAAATCGTCTTGAAATTGATATTTTATTTCCAAACTTCCAAATTTGAAATTAATGCTAGCCTGGAAACTACACACTTCAAAAATCTTATGTTCGTCTTCCAAAACCCCTTTCAAGGTACCCTCATTATATTTAGAACTTAATATTACCAAAAATCGGGTTTGCAATAAGTCAAACAATTTTATTCCAATTTAAAATCATTAACAAAAATAATACCACTTTCCCACCGGGACCATATATCATGCAATCCAAACAATATGCTATCGTCTAAAATTCGTAAATATTTCTTTAAAATTTTATCCTGCAATGAGGGATTTTATTGAAAAAATTTCAATATTTTACATTTTCCAAAGTCTTCCCATTTTCCCTGTTATACCAAATTCCTTATCTAATTTCAAAAGGAGTGCCACCAAATGGTCGCCGGACGTAAGATAAACAAAACCGTCAATCCAGTAGTCCTCATAGTGTGATCGTTCTCTTTTAACGCTATCCAACTTTCCATAACCAATCTACCATAACCCCCTTTGGGCCAAACTGATTTTGCAAAAAACATAAATTTTTAATAACCTCAGAAATATTTCAAAGCTGTAATGCTTATTTTTCTTTTGGTCAGAAACCCCTTAAGAATCCTTGAATCCATTTCGCCACTTTTCCAACCGGCCTTGTAAAAATAATTTTATTGTCATTTTTTCGAGAAATCATTAAACTACCTTTTATTGGTTTGTGTTTTGGTCATTGTTAAATTATATTCCTCTTCTATTTCCGATAAGAGGATTCCTTCTTCCTTATCTTGGGTTTAGTTTCGATATTTAAATTTAAGTTCATTAAATCGCGCTTTTAACCTAAACCTTGGTTTAATCCTCATTAATTAATTTGACTTTTCCCTCAGCCAACTTTACGAAACTTCCTAATACTACCTAATATTCTTTGTTAACTCTTATGTATAACTTAACTATTAAATTCATTTAAAAGGATCTATTTAAATATTAAGTAAAATTAATTAATTTTTATAATAAATTTTAATTATTTTCATTTTAAAAATACAGGAATTATTTATAAAATCTTAAAAAAATTTTTATTCTTTAAAATTAATTAAATTATTTTCAATCCAAAAAGACTTTATTATCTATTGGTTTAATTAGTTCAAATAATATTTTTAAATTAAATTATTAAATATCCTAAATAATTAAATTATCTTTTTATTTCAAAATTATTAAATTTAATTATAATTTTAATGATTGTAATAGTTCAATTTAATTAATCCCCATTTAAAATTAATCCATTATTTAATTTAAGGCCAATCCTTTATTCAAAGGCTAACAATTAGTTAAAGGCCACTTAATTAACCCAAAATTTTTTTAAATAACCACATCAAATATTCTTTTTTTTTTTCGCCATTAGGCCCATAATTTTTGCTGCCTTAAAAAAACGACAATGTCTGTAAATTAATATCCCAACCTTTTTGGCCAAAGGCCAATAAATTAATCCCAGTCAAAGCCCAAAATTATTGCCAAAGAATACCATTTTTGCCCTTTAATTTCCCATGAATGGCCCTTTTTAATTGCAATATCTTAACCAATTTTAATCGAATCGGGTTAAATAATTAAATAAATTAAAAACAGGTCCCCTATTTGTTCTTCCCCTTTCAAAGAAGCGGATTGGCCCCTGGCGACCAACCGGGGCACCCCGGCACAATTGCCCTCTCTTTCCGTTTTTCTCTAATTCAGGCAAAGGAGGCATCTTTCCTTCCTCCGGTCCCCCCAGGAGCCATCGTCCTTTGCGCATTCACCGGCCTGGTCCCTCATCCTCCCTTCCTTTGGCCAACCGACACAACCTTGTTTCAACAACCCCCTATAACTCCCTTGCAAGCCGGATTCTTCGCGGCCCAGCGCTGGCCATCCTTGCCCAGCCTCATGGGCCTCCGAAAATCTCCATCATTAGGGTTCAACCGCGACGGCCGTCGCATCCCCCTGACAACTTTTGGGCCCGGGTGACCAACGAGTGGCAAGATAAAGTCACCACTATGTCCCATTCCGGACCTTTAGGTTCCGGGCCAATAATTCGAACCCCGGACCATCCTTTCACTTATAGCCTTCTCGCAAATTTAAGATTTTATTTATTTCAAAATTTTAATTTTTTTTTTATTTGTTGTTTGATTGTTGGTTTTCGAACATGTGAATATTGTCAAATAATGGTGTTTAATTTTCGAAATTAGAATGGTGGAAAAACCCTTGGTTAATGAGGAATATTTTTCCTTGAGCCCTTGGAAAATGAAAAAATGGCTTTTTGGGAAATTGAATTAAATTTAACTTTAGGAATTTGAGGTTCGAAAGGAAATTAAAGATAAAAATGATGTGGTTTGGTAGACCATTTATCCCATATAAAAGAAAATGTCTAACTCGATTTATAAGCGTATTCGATTCTCCCATATTCGTTTAAATCTTTCTCGTTCGAAATAAAATAGAAAGCGTCGACGATTATAAAATTTAATAATCGCTCTGCTCTCGAACATCGATTTAACTCAATGAATTAAATAAATCGAAGTTTTAAATTTTCCGGGGTATTACAGCTGAGCGGCTGGAGGAGTGGGGATCGAGCGGGGAGGCTCGGGCGGCGCCATTCTTGCTTGTCGAGCCACCACCGCCGATCAACCACCCCGGCGCTCGTTTTCTGTTTTGTCCTTTTCTTGTTTTGATTCGCCTTTTAGTAGATCGTATAACATAGAACTTCGGGAATCTAAAGGGACGGACGGATAACGGCGGAGGCCGGCCAATTTAATGACAAAGCTCACGAATCGCCGCCCGCCGCCGTGGTGTTGGCCGCCGTTTGGTGGTGACGAACCACCTTTGCAGCTCTGGTCCTTTAGGTTTTGAGTTCGGGCTATGCATTCTACTAAAGTACCAATTCCGTTTTGTTTTCGCGTTTACGCATGTCGGGATGTTTTCCGTTGCTTGAGTTTTCTAAAGGAAGTACATGCCGGGTTATCCATTTTCAACGTCGTTTGTCATTCCATGTTAGTCGTTATGCATATTGTTTATGTTTCCATTTTCATGCATTGATTTTGGATGGTTTATCCTAGATCGAGGATGAGCATCGATTTTTGAAGCTTCTTGTTGCTAAGATTTGAGTCGACTTGCATGCATGCATATTTTGAAAGTACCCTATCATTGGTCTTGATGTCTGAATATATTTCCTTACGCATCGAGTTGATTTGAAAACCGGAGAGTGCGAATGTGGGTTGAAAAGTCAAAACCCTAATTTTGCTACGATCGTCGTTTGGATCACGATGTTGCTTTGATTTGTGGAAGTGACCCCAAAGTTGTTCCGTCTTGTTACGGTACCTACGGTCGATCGGTGAAGTCATCGGATCCGTAGATATCTCTCGGTTGACGTTTTAATGTTCGAGTTGGGTTATATATGCTTATTTTGAGTTATTTACTACGATATTTCAAAATAAAACATGTCGCCGTAAAATGTTTTGTGAAATTATTCTTGTTCTACGATCGAAGATATGGTTCTATCATGGTTGTGCGGATCTCTATTCGGTGGGTTGATCACCATCTTGAGTATTGATCATAAGGGGATAGACCCGAACACGTGGTTATGGTTACGAAGGATAGACCCGGAAGTCCACACGGAAATGGTAATGAGGTGGTTATGGTTACGGCGAGTTTGACCCCGAAGTCCACACCGAGTTAGCCACCGGATACGTTCGGGCGTGGGCCATTGGATATGTTCGGGCGAATGAATGTCGTGTGATGGGCTGGCGAGGATCGTTCGAGCCGTGGTTCATGGTTCTATGATGGGATAACTTGATAATAACGGATCGGTGTCGAAAAATGAAAAATCTATTTTGCTTACTTAGAAGTGGTTCGTTTTAAAACCTTCTAAGGTAAGTGCTCGAACACGACCTCGTGATTCTTTTGATTTATGATAAAACCCGGTGAGTGCGCTAGTACTCACCCCAAACTCTTTTCAAATCTTTTCACGGATGGAGGAGGGCGGACGGGCGAGGGTGGGCTGCGGGTTCTTCATCTTATCTTCCAGCGATGTTGTGTTATATACATACTCGATAATTATGTATTCTTGTCCTTATTTGCTTTACGATTGAGAACAAGATTTGTTATGTTATTACTGTGAGTCTCGATATGAGCATGCTATGTGGTTGACGGTCTAGTTGACGAGGATGTAATCTATTTTCTTTCTTGCATTACTTATAATAAACCGAGATCATGTTTTACGAGGTTATGATATCGATATTATTACATTGGTGGATTGTTTGTGCACCCTCCACGCCGGATATGTCCTAGTTATAGAGGAGATCTTGCCGATTTCATGGTCACGTCTTCTTATCATGTATGTTATATGTATCCATCCTTCCCCGCTTAACCAACCACCCCTAATCACACCTTCGGCGTCCGTGCGCCCCATAGGGAATTGGGCGTGACATCATATCGGCGCCGATTGAATTCCTTAATGAATTTAATTAGTTTCTCAACAACGTATCAACTTAATATTTCTCGTTCTTCAATAGAAGCGAGATATGTGTTGAAAATTACCATTTACCCTCCCGGTAAATGGTTCGGCGTTTTCTTCGTTTTTCGATTTCCGACTTTAAATATGGAATCCTTCCATATCAGCGTGATATCATTAGCAAATGATGCGTCTTACGCATATTAGCGTGTTATCGAGCGTGTTTAAATGCGTTGATTTCAAAAGTCAATTTTGACTTTTCTTAGTAATTAATTACTAAGTCCTACTTTAATATTAATTTTTTCGAAAATCAATTTCTAATTGATTTCTTTTTATAAACTGTCTTAATATGTTTAAAAATAATTTTTAAACATATAATTCATTATAAATAATGAATTTAAGGATTTAAAATCCTTATTTCTATTTTTAAAATAGCTCACGGCTATTTTGGGTTTTTCAACCAATTATTTTCGAAAATTATCTATAAATTCCAAATATGTCTAAAATAATATTAGACATATAATTTATTAATAAACTTGATTTAAAAGGATTTAAAAATCCTCAAAAATCCTTAAATATTCTCGGTAATTATAATAAATTACCAAATGATGTCTAAAATTTTTTCTAACATTATATAGTGTATTAATATACACTATGGTCATTAATAAGTCATAATATCAACCAAACCTTAGTTGATCCTCACCATATTATTTCATAAGGTCTCGGTATTTTTAAAAATATATACTAATAATCTTCTAAAATTCGATAAATTAACCTGAGGTCGAACATTATTCCATAACATACTTATGTCACATAATTCACTATATAACAATGTTATATCATGTAATTGAACCCATAGCTTTCGGCACTTTTATAATATTCAACAAACAATTTTGTAAAATTTCCCAAAAATCACAATATGCACATAAGCTATAGTGTAACAATGTAACACCATAAAATACATCAAGAACAATTTTATTCATCACCAAATTTAGCTCAAAGCTTTCGGCTTATTTGAACAAAAATTGTAATTGATTTTTAAAAATTCTAACAAAAACATAGGATGCATAAGACATACTCAAGATCAATAATATACCATTGCATGTTACAAATCAAAATCATTCATTAACATATAATTGTATATATATGTTGGTTATTTTGAAAAAATATAAATTGATCTTCTAAATATTTCCAACAAATTTCTATACACTCTTAGTTCATCATAACTCAAGATTATCACCTTGCATGTACAAAATGAAATCATACACATATATATATATATATATATATATATATATATATATATATATATATCGGTTATATATAAAAAAAAATAGCGAAGAGTGCTTCAAAATTCTCCATTAATTCATATACCTTTCCAATACATCAATAATCAATAATATCACATTGCATGTAATCAAATAAAATCATACACCTTTATTTTTTTATAAGCTCTCGGTTCTAATGAGAAGTTGGCATGGATTTTTTTTCTAAAATTTCCAAATAGATACTATGGACACATATAGCATTATAGATCACAAAATCAAATCCATATATCTTCTCATAGGTCTCGGCCATTTAGAAGAATTTCATACATGTTTGAATAAAATTTTAAAACATACTCAAGGCTTTACAATACATTGCTACATACCATTAGTACACATTAAAGCTATGGATTCGAAATTTCTTTGAACAAAAATTGGACATGCAATACATTTGAAAACAAGAATACATATCTCTCCTTTTCTCGTCATTTATATACATGCGATAGCAAAAGGTTACCAACTAAGATCATCAAGAACACATGCAAGAACTAAACACCCCTTTCGAAATTTTAAAGAAAAACTAGATAACTAGATAGAAATGAGAACTCGAGCAATTTCTTTGTTTTCAACGCTCCAATTTCCGTGAATTAGTCACTTGAAACAACCTTGATGGTTATATTGGTATTGAAAATCGAGGACCATAGATGCTTTGTTTCAATTCCTACCTTGGATATATGGTTTAATGGAATAATGTCAGGTTTTACACTTGATATGGAAGAAAGAAGAAGATTTAAGCTTGGCTATGGGAGGGAGAGCTCTCGGTTGCGAGAAAAATGGAGGAAGAAGATGGGTTTCTTGGGAGAAATGTGGAGCTTGGGAGAGAGAAGGAAGAGCTTGAGTGTGTGAGTGATTGAGAATAGTGGGGAATGAAAAAATCTGAAATATCCCCACTATACCCGTATGTCTCGCCCTCTCTCTGAGGAGACCATGAAATACTAGTAATATTTTATGTTGTTAGTGGATATTAATCATGAGTGTCTTACACAAATCTTCTTGAAACTAGCTATAATACATCACTAATGGAAGATTTGGTGATGCAAAATCTGAATATATACCTATATATATATATAGGAGTGATAGAATAAAATTACACTTTGTTATACATATATACATAGCTCCGACGTTTGGCCAAACTTTAGGATAAAATTCTTATTTCATGCTAATAATAGATTTATAAATCATAATATATGATTTAGATGATATTTAATATCATAGGTTAATTAAATAACATAAGAGAAGAAAATAATTCAACTTGTGCACAAAATAAATGACCATCGGCCATTTGGTTAAACCTTGGGTTAAAAATTTTATTTCATGTCATTCATAAGTTTGTGCACCTTGGTATATGATTGAAATAATAATTATAGCATAGGATAATTAAATAGGGCAAAATTTTTCGAAGAAAACCCTAATTTCGAAAAATTAGGGTTTTCGAAACTAGTTTTGATACTCTTTCTAATTCTAATGTTCAAGCATTAATTAAATGCTTATTAGTACTGTAATATCATAAAAATTTCATAGGAAATAATTTCCTAAAGTTTCTTGATCATTAAAACCATCGTTCGTCTTATCTCTAGCGTTGGCGTTTGAAAGCGTCTCAAAACGTTACGTGTCGACTCATCTTTAAAATGGTCGTAAATACTTGTAATCCATTATAAGAATATTCCATTAATAATGGGATATAATTCCAAACTTGATTGCTTAAGAAATATCGTGACATTTCAACGATCGATATCGTTCGACGTTAAAATGTCTTAGATAAAGTTAAAACTTTCGATTTCTTTCATTCACTAACTTGGTGAGTGTGTAATAGGAAATTATTCCTTTGTAAATAATTGAAATCATATTCGATTTCATATCGATTTGGTTTCACGACAAAATTTTATTTTCGGGTTTTAAAGACCGTAATTAGAACTTTAAAAGCTGCGGGTTATTACATCCTACCCCTTAAAAGAAATTTCGTCCGAAATTTGTATACCTTAAAAAGAATAATCTGAGGGTACCGTTCCTTCATTGTATCTTCTAGCTCCCACGTAGCTTCTTCTCGTCTGGTGATTCCACAACACCTTGACCGGTGAAATTGATTTGTTTCTCAATTGTTGAACTTTATGGTCTATTATTGCGATAGGCTCTCTTCATAACTCATATACGAGTTGAGAACTACGTCGTCTTGACGGATCACGTGTTTTGGATCGTACATATTTCCTTAGTTGAGATACGTGAAAAACATTATGCACATTTCCCAAGTTGGGCGGAAGAGCGATTTATAGGCTCTTGAGCCTATTCTTTCTAGGATCTCGTATGGTCCTGTGAAGCGGGTTTTAGTTTTCCTTTCATACCAAATCTTGTGATCCCTTTCGATGGAGAAACTTTGAAATACTTTATCTCCAATTTCAAAATGCAGCTCCGATCTACGCGTATCGGTAGGATTCTGTCTATCTTGAGCTTCCTGATTCTTTGCCTAATCATCCGGACGATTTCAATCATTTCATTCATCGCTTACCCTATTATTTTCCTTTCACCCACTTCATCCCAGTAAAGTGGTGATCTACACTTCTTGCCATACAAAGCTTCATGTGGGGCCATATCAATCGTTGCTTGATAGCTATTATTGTAGGCAAACTCGATAAGAGGTAAAATGTCTTCCCATTTTGCACCTCGATCGATACTACTGGTTCTCGACATATCTTCTAGGGTTTGGATTGTCCTTTCGATTGCCCATCGGTTTGTGGGTGAAATCTTTGTCTTGAAGTTTAACTTTGTTCCCAATTCTTTTGTAGGCTCGTCAAAATTTCGATGTAAACTTGGAGTCTCTATCGATGTAATGGATTTTGGTACTCCATGTAGCAGTATCACTTCCTTTACATATATTTGGGCTAGTCTATTAGCTCCATATGTATTTTGAATTGGTAAAAGTGGCGCACTTGGTGAGTCTATCCACTATTACCCATATGGTAGTGTTTCCTTTTCTAGACACAGGTAAATCAGTAATGAAATCCATCGTTATTTCATCCCATTTCCATTCGGTATACCCAACGGTTGTAACTTCCGTAGGGGACGTTGGTGTAAAGCTTTTACTTGTTGGCAAACAAGGCGGCGTTCTGAAAGAAGCTATGTCTCGTTTCATGCCTTCCCACCGAACTTTTCTTTTGGGTCTTGGTACATCTTACGTCTTGCTGGTGGCGGTATAAGGTGTATCATGAGCCTCGCTCATTATGTCGTTCGAATCTCGGCATCATCGAGAACACATATTCTTCCTTCGAACATTAGAGCATTATCGATGCTTCCGGAAATTTTCAATTAAGCTAGTTCTCCTCTTCCTCTTATCTTTTCCAACTTTTCGTCCGTCCTTTGTCTCTCAATGATCCTTTTCTTAGATCGGGTGTCATGGTGAGTGTAGCAATATAATTCACGATCGTCTCTGGTGTTTAACCAATTCGATTCTTAATTTGCTGAAATCCTCAGCGAGTTTATCTTCTTGTGTCGAGAGACATCCCAAATGAGTTTGATTTTTACGACTCGAGGCGTCGGCTACTACATTAACTTTACGGGTGATAGTTAATACCACGGTCGTAATCTTTTACTAGTTCGAGCCATCTTCTCGCCTCGTGTTTAGATCTCTGCGCTTTCGAAAAAGTATTTCAAACTCTTATGATATGTAAAATTTCACATCTCACTCGTGAGATGGTGTCTCCATATTTTCGGTGCATGAACCACTGCGCTAACTCTAAATCATGTGTTGGGTAGTTCAACTCATGTGGTCTAAGTTGTCATGCGCGTATGCTATTACTTTTCCTTCTTGCATCAAAACACATCCTAGTCCGTTCTTGAGGCGCCGGTATAAACCACATATTCCTTATCGATTAAGGATTGCTAACACGGTGCACTTGTTAACTTTTCCTTGAGTTCTTGAAAACTTCGCCTCACATTCCTCGGTCAGTGTACTTAACTCCCTTCAAGTAGTTGGGTCATTGGTCTTGCTATTTTGGAGAATCCTCAATGAATCTCCTATAATAACCACCAACCTAGAAAACTCGGATCTCGTTACGAGTTCGCGGTGATTTCCATTCTTGCCTTCCCACTTTGGTGGATCACTTTGATTCCATCGTGACACGATGTGTCCTAGGAACATTACTTCCTTCACCAAAATTAGCATTTCTTTGAACTTGGCAAACAATCTTTCATTCCTCAAAGTTTGTAACACCATTCTTAGATGTTCCTTATGGTCTTCCTCATTTTTCGAATAGATGAGAAGGTCATCTATGAAAACAAAACAAACTTTGTCTAAATACGGATGAAACACTCGGTTCATGAGGTCCATAAACACAGTGGTGCATTAGTTAATCCGAGCAGCATAACTACAAATTCATAATGGCCATATCTTGTTGAATGCGGTTTTAGCTATGTCCTCGGTCGTACCTTGAGTTGATGGTATCGACTTGAGATCGATTTTGAAAATATGCCCTTCCTCTCGGTTGATCAAACAAATCGTCGATTCTTGGTAAAGGATATTTGTTCTTGGCGTCGTCTTGTTCGACTCTCGATAGTCTATACACATCCTTAAAGATCCATCCTTCTTCTTGACGAACAATACGGTGCGCCCCCAAAGCGAAACACTAGGTGCGATGAAACCTAGGTCCAACAATTCTTGGTTTGGATTTTCGGTTCTTCCAATTCCTTTGGGGCCGTTCTCAGAGGGTACCTTTGACCTTTGGGCGATCACGGTTCCAAGTCGATGGTAAATTCAACTGTCTGTCGGGAGGTAATCTGGTAGATCCTTAGAAATACATCCGGAAATTCACGACAATTTCTATGTCTTCTATCTTGATTCGGCTTTTCTTCTCCGTTCGAATAAGCGAGAAAAGCATGGTATCCTTTCTTATTCATTATTTTCCTTGCCTTGATGCGGACACAATGGGACTCTCTTTCCCGTCGATTCCATGAAATCGTTGCTTCTTGCCGGAAAATGAAATGATATTTTCCTTTCCTTGCAAAGAATCGTGGAGTGGTTTGCGCTAACGATCCATTCCTATGATTATATCTACGTCACCCATGGACATTATGTTCAAATTATTTGCTAGAACCCTTAGTGATCCTAAGTTCAACTCTAGGTTCGGCGATAATATGTGATCCTAATCCTCCTATAGGTGAAGAGATTCTCATATCCCGATTTGCCTTTATAGCACTAAGTCCCAACGGATCAGCGCATGATTTTGCTATGAAAGAGTGCGAAGCACCCGTGTCGAACAATCTTATAACGGTAGGTTGAGAAGGATTCCCATACCCGCCGGTTTCCTGGTCTGTTCGTTTTGTTGCGGTGTAAAGCATCGCCCTAGCTTGAGGTAGCTGCTGTGGCGTGGTGCTTGCCTTTCTTTGAAATTTATTCTTTGTTATCTGTCTTCTGTTGTTGCGGCGTTGCGATAGTGGTTGTTGTCTTCGTTCTTGGGGTGGTTGCCCTTCGCATTGTTGTATTTTGTTGTGGTGGTGCTGCGATTGTTGTGGAGGTTGTTGCCATTATTCTGGTGTAGTTCTTTGTTGAGGTTGGGGCTGAAATTGGATAGCCCTTAGCGGTTGGACATTACCGGTTGGTTCGGCCTTCGATTGTTTCGAGCGTATCCGGACAAAAGTTTGCGTAATGTCCTTTCATACCACGCCTAAAGCAGTTTCCACCGCCGCCATGCACATTCCGTGTGCACATTTCGGCATTTGGGCGCGGAAGAGCCCTTGTTGCTCTTGTGGTCCCTTGTTGGAGGAATAAAGGCGGGCTTCCTCCATCCTTGCCCTTGACTTCTTGAGTTCCCTTGCCCTTTGTTGTTTGTTACTTTTGTTTTCAAAGTTTCCCTCTTCTTTGTTACAAAACTAGTATCCCATTTCTCTTTCCTCTGTCCATGGTATTACGCATCTGTGATGCCGACTTATCATCTGGCATTGCCGTCTCGATGTCAAAGCTCGTGTAAGAGCCTCGATTATAAGTCGTGTCTCCAAGACCGTGAGACATTCTTATTTACGGCCTTAACCACGATCTAAATTTTTCCGCCATCTTTAAATCCGTGTCCACTTGATCCGATGCATATCTAGACATTTCGCGAAAGTGCGATCGTAATCGATTACCGACGTCTTTTCTGTTTAACAAGAAAAATTCATGTTCCTTCTTCTTCTTGTAACTTTTGATACATACTTATCATACACTTCCTTTTAAAATCTTCCCATGTCAATTCTTCCATCTCTCTGCTGTGAAAGTTTTCTTTACGGCCTCCCACCGTAAATCGGCGGCCCGTTTAAGCTGAAGGCTACACATGATAGTCTCTCTTGTGTTGTGCCTTAGAAATGTAAAATTCTCTCGATGGTTCTCATCCACCATTCAGCATCTTACGGACTACCTTTCCCATTGAAAGTAGGAGGGTTTTCTTAAGAACAATTCCTCTATCCTGCGGTCGGGGTTGAGTACACTGTTCCTCTTGTTCGGAGTTCTACCCTTCTTCTAGATGCCCTCTGCCTCTACTTCTCGTTCGGGGTCTTGTCTGGGAGGCGTTACATTGTGTAAAATATATCATTAGCATCATGCATCATTTTATAACTTGAATATGTACAAATTTCATTTTTTGCCTTTTTAGAAGCGATAACTTAACTAAAACATTTCATTCTTGTCATACATAGATTTGTTGCAAAAGCCCTCATGGGTTATATATACATATAATTGCGAAGCACCATAGATAACGTACTTTGCAAACAAAGTCCTTACATCGAGGATTACTTACACGCTTGCTTCCAAAACATTTCAAAAGAAAAGAGCCATACACATATCGGCCTTAAGGCTTTACAAAATTAAAGTCATGCACAATGGCTTTATAGCCTACAAAATCCAGTTCCCCATTGTTGAGTTTTTCAAAAGCATAAATAAAACATACATAAAATAGATAACATAATCCTTCAAATTTTACATCAACATCGGTATCTACATCAACTCCTCGAATCTTCCTCATCTTCCTCGGGATCCTCCTCCTCCTCGTCAAGTCATCACCGCCATATACTCTAGAGGGTCCGGCTCATTACTCTCTACCATCGGGATGTCCCGATGGACCATAATCCACACGAATCGGATGTGAGTGTCATGGATGGGATTATACCCATCAAGAGTACTGTCACACTAATCCGTCTTGTCGGACGGAAACTCTCGGTGACGGTAAGTCTTGCCATCGGTGGTAGGCGGGAGTGGTGAGCGCGCGGATGTCCGAATATCAAAGGTGGGAAGCAGGGGCTCCCAAAGCTCTGGAGTGCAGGCTGCTCCGTCCGCTTGAACAAGTCTCGCCTCGTCGTCCGATATCGTGGTACCACTGGGTCAACTATCAGGGAACCTCGGTGTCTGACCACTCGGGTGACTCGTCACGCCATGTATACTCCGTGGAGGAGATAAGGTCCTCTCGGTGTTGCGCCCATAGATCTTTATATACATCGTCGGTGGGCGATGAACACGGATAGATCGTCTATCAAGTCATATCCTCGGGTCGCACGGTAAATGTAATCCCGAAACTTCACGAGCATAATCTTCCCAATCACATGGAAGTATAGTAAGAAGGCGCTTAATGCCATCGTGTCCGTCACCCCATATACTCGCATTCCTCCACAATCTAAAGTAGTACATCGAAACTCTCCTAAATCCTCGCCCGCACACATCCGGCTTTCCCGATAGATACGGATAGTCTCCTCGGGTCGGGTCGGTCCTATCCTCCTCTCGCAATGTAACGCATTTCCTCCATCATCGCGATCAAAAACTAACGTTAGGCACTACTAATATCGATAGCGTATAGGGTAGCTTAGTACTTCAATTAATCAACTAGGATGAACTATTTAACTTATAACCGAACATTCTTAATCCACCTAGTAAACAAAATTCCTATTGCTATGTTAAGCTACACGGTATTATAAATTCCTCATTCTATCTAAAACTCAAGCTGAACTTTACAGACTCTACTGTATTTGGGAGATGGAAAAAGATTTTGTTCTTCATAACAAATGAAGTTCAGAATGTTAGGAATACATGAGCAAAAATCATGCGTAAACGGAGTCCCATCGAGGGAGCGATTAAAACAAATTTACTGCGCAGTGCAGAAAATTTTCGTGATTATAACAACGTTTGAGAAGGTGCCAATAACGACATCGTACGCTATGGCTGCTGCCGACTTAGTATAAATATTACGTCCACGTCTTCAAATTGAGGCTTGTCGTTCTGAAATCTCGGTCCACGATCACGCAAGTTAAAATTATGGTTATGATTGCTCGCTTTAACGTGATACAACATCCACCTGCTTCATTCTTCATAGTCGGCGTCGTTCTCGATCATCTTTACGCTCCACTCTCGCGTTCAAAACCGAAATTAAAACACATTCATGCTTCCTATCGTTCTTTTTTTCTTTCATTATGTGAACATACTTCCTATATCGCCTCGTTCTTCTCAAGAGTATAGCATACTTTGTTATCAACATAGATTTCATAATTCATAAACATAACATCCAAACAACATCATACTTCTTACATACATATCTGTACATATCGTCTTGTTTTCATACATTCGTCTTTAATCATCATGATTCGTTTCAAACATACATTTCTACTTAACCACTTCATATCATTGCTATTTAATTTCAAAATTTAGAATTTTGAAAATCTTCACTCATAACTCTTAATTTCAATCATCATCACATTCTGACTTTCCTTTTCCTTTTCTTCAAAAAATCTTTTCAAATTTGGTCATCATATATAAAATAAAATTCACTTCATAAGTTCAAATGAAACTAGTTACCTTTTTCGGTTGAGCTCGATGTGATGGAATGTTGAGAATAGCCGATAGATTTTCTGAAGTCTAGTGACTCAATTCTAGACTTAGTTTTAGAAGGAAATGAGGTTTCAAAGAGCAACCTGCTCGATACCACTGTCACGACCCCTCGGGATGACCGGGTGGCGGACTAATACTAGGAATAGTATTCATGGATGCGGAAGAAGCTGTCACAAAGAACTTATCACTTGGGCATAATAAACTTAGGATTAAACATACACTTATAACATTTCGGATAAAAGGTTTAAGTCGATGGATCGAAAGGATATGACGATCAGAAGGACTTCATAGTTCACATTATTTTATTATCGACATGAAAATAAAGCAGTTCGAGTAGCGGCGAAAAGTGTGTGAATACATATATGACGATATGTATTGAGGTTATCCATTCTAACGAACATCGAGGACATACGGCTTTCAACACTCCTTCATCATCGACATCGAGCTCAACCTGCACATTTAAAACAAACATGCGGGCTAAGTACAAAATTTGTACCGGTGGACTTATGCCGAAAACATTTCATTTTCATTTAATTACTCGCTTGATATAGTGGTAAGACACAAGGGTTTTATTGAAAATGTCTTGGCTTACTAAAATATTTTCACGAGTTTATAAAGTTGCTTGGCGAGCATTTTCTTGGTGTCGTGATCCATATCCCTTATTGTCATTCCATCATGCTATCATAGTCGAAAGTCGTGAAGGAGGCCTCGCTTCTACGACCCGTGACCGGTGGTGGTTGTCCTTACAAAGACACAAATACCATTAGTGTACACGTTAATCCTAGCTGGTATAAGCCTTGGCATAGGATCCGATATCGATTTTCATTCATAAGTTGGGAATAACCCATCAACATCACATCATACATGGATAGGATACGATACACAAAACGTAAACATTTTGGCGGTAATCATTTAAAGAATTTTAGCATTAGTTGAAAATGCGTAACGAAAGAGGTTGAAAAGAGCGTGAAGTTGTTACGTTTTAGTAATAAAGCCCACCGGAAATTATTGATCTTCTTTAACGTTTTCCTTACTCGTCGGCGTCCAAATGGTGCGTCGGCGTTCACACCTTTATATAAAAGGATGCTTTAGTACGTCGTTTACGTAATTCGAGACTTACAAAGTCATAATAAAATTCGATATTTCATATCGACGAATTGAATTCATAATGAATTTAATTCGTTTCTCAAATCTTATCAACTTAACATTTCGTTCTTGATAGAAGCGAGATATGTGTTGAAAATACCATTTACCCTCACGGTAAATGGTTCAACGTTTTCTTCGTTTTTCGATTTCACGACTTTAAATATGGAATCCTTCCATATCAGCGTGATATCATTAGCAAATGATCGTCTTACGCATATTAGCGTGTTTATCGAGCGTATTTAAATGCGTTGATTTCAAAAGTCAAAATTTTGACTTTTCTTAGTAATTAATTACTAAGTCTACTTTAATATTAATTTTTTTCAAAATCAATTTCTAATTGATTTCTTTTATAAACTGTTTTAATATGTTTAAAATAATTTTTAAACATATAATTCATTATAAATAATGAATTTAAGGATTTAAAATCCTTATTTCTATTTTTAAAATAGCTCACGGCTATTTTGGGTTTTTCCAACCAATTATTTTCGAAAATTATCTATAAATTCCAAATATGTCTAAAATAATATTAGACATATAATTTATTAATAAACTTGATTTAAAAGTTTAAAATCCTCAAAAATCCTTAAATATTCTCGTAATTATAATAAATTACCAAATGATGTCTAAATTTTTTCTAACATTATATAGTGTATTAATATACACTATGGTCATTAATAAGTCATAATATCAACCAAACCTTAGTTGATCATCACCATATTATTTCATAAGGTCTCGGTATTTTTAAAATATATACTAATAATCTTCTAAAATTCGATAAATTAACACAAGGTCCAAACATTATTCCATAACATACTTATGTCACATAATCCACTATATAACAATGTTATATCATGTAATTGAACCCATAGCTTTGACACTTTTATAATATTCAACAAACAATTTTGTAAAATTTCCCAAAAATCACAATATGCACATAAGCTATAGTGTAACAATGTAACACCATAAAATACATCAAGAACAATTTTATTCATCACCAAATTTAGCTCAAAGCTTTAGAACATTTGAACAAAAATTGTAATTGATTTTAAAAATTCTAACAAAACATATGATGCATAAGACATACTCAAGATCAATAATTTACCATTGCATGTTACAAATCAAAATCATTCATTAACATATAATTGTATATATATGTTCGGTTATTTTGAAAAAAATATAGAATTGATCTTCTAAATATTTCCAACAAATTTCTATACACTCTTAGTTCATCATAACTCAAGATTATCACCTTGCATGTACAAAATGAAATCATACACATATATATACATATATATATGTCTCGGTTATATATAAAAAAAATAGCAAGTCTTCAAAATTCTCCATTAATTCATATACCTTTCAATACATCAATAATCAATAATATCACATTGCATGTAATCAAATAAAATCATACACCCACTATTTTTTTATAAGCTCTCGGTTCTAATGAGAAGTTGGCATGGATTTTTTCTAAAATTTCCAAATAGATACTATGGACACATATAGCATTATAGATCACAAAATCAAATCCATATATCTTCTCATAGGTCTCGCCATTTAGAAGAATTTCATACATGTTTGAATAAAATTTTAAAACATACTCGAGGCTTTACAATACATTGCTACATACCATTAGTACACATTAAAGCTATGGATTCAAATTTCTTTGAACAAAATTGGACATGCAATACATTTGAAAACAAGAATACATATCTACTCCTTTTCTCATCATTTATATACATGCAATAGCAAAAGATTACCAACTAAGATCATCGAGAACACATGCAAGAACTAAACACCCTTTCAAATTTTAAAGAAAATCGAGGACCATAGATGCTTTGTTTCAATTCCTACCTTGGATATATGGTTTAATGGAATAATGTCCAGGTTTTACACTGATATGGAAGAAAAGAAGAAGATTTAAGCTTGGCTATGGGAGAGAGAGCTCTCATTTCATTGCGAGAAAAATGGAGGAAGAAGATGGGTTTCTTGGGAGAAATGAGGAGCTTGGGAGAGAAGGAAGAGCTTGAGTGTGTGAGTGATTGAGAATAGTGGGAATGAAAAAATCTGAAATATCCCCCTATACCCGTATGTCTCGGCCCTCTCTCTCTCTCTGAGGAGACCGTTCAAATACTAGTAATATTTTATGTTGTTAGTGGATATTAATCATGAGTGTCTTACACACAAATCTTCTTGAAACTAGCTATAATACATCACTAATGGAAGATTTGGTGATGCAAAATCTGAATATATACCTATATATATATAGGAGTGATAGAATTAAAATTACACTTTGTTATACATATATACATAGCTCTCGGCCATTTGGCCAAACTTTAGGATAAAATTCTTATTTCATGCTAATCATATATTTATAAATCATAATATATGATTTAGATGATATTAATATCATAGATTAATTAAATAACATAAGAGAAAAAATAATTGACTTGTGCACAAAATAAATGACCATCGACCATTTGGTTAAACCTTAGGTTAAAAATTTTATTTCATGTCATTCATAAGTTTGTGCACCTTGGTACATGATTGAAATAATAATTATAGTATAGGATAATTAAATAGGGCAAAGTTTTGAAGAAAACCCAATTTCGAAAAATTAGGGTTTTGAAACTAGTTTTGATACTCTTTCTAATTCTAATGTTCAAGCATTAATTAAATGCTTATTAGTACTGTAATATCATAAAAATATCATAGGAAATAATTTCCTAAAGTTTCTTGATCATTAAAACCATCGTTCGTCTTATCTCTAGCGTTGGCGTTTGAAAACGTCTCAAAACGTTATGTATCGACTCATCTTTAAAATGGTCGTAAATACTTGTAATCCCATTATAAGAATATTCCATTAATAATGGGATATAATTCCAAGCTTGATTGCTTAAGAAATATCGTGACATTTCAACAGTCGATATGCATTCGACGTTAAAAATGTACTGCCGATAAAAGTTAAAACTTTC
This sequence comes from Salvia rosmarinus, assembly GCA_036937905.1. NCBI lineage: Eukaryota > Viridiplantae > Streptophyta > Magnoliopsida > Lamiales > Lamiaceae > Salvia > Salvia rosmarinus. Next base: position 380,779 of record JAODLM010000760.1, read on the forward strand.
GATTTCTTTCATTCAATAACTTGTGTGAGTGTGTAATAGGAAATTATTCCTTTGTAAATAATTGAAATCATATTCGATTTCATATCTGATTTGGTTTCACGGCAAAATTTTATTTTCCGGGTTTTAAAGACCGTAATTAGGCTTTTAAAACTGCGGGTTATTACAATATCTAAATCATATATTATGATATGTTTGATCGAAATGTGCATGAGTATCAATAATAGGTGTGATTTACATTTTATTTTCTATTTTCCCAATTTATAATCGGTATTTTCGAAATTTAGGATATGTGTTGATTTAATTATTTTTATGGCATGTATTATATATCTATGACCTATGCTATGATTAATACATGTATTATGTACAAAAAAAAATTAAATCAGCCTTGGAACCCCCATAGCCGTCGCCCATCATCATTTAAACAAGCATGCACTCCACCTATTTTCTACCCAATGCATGGCTTAGCTTTTTACTTAGCCTAATCATCACTATAATCTTCATCATTGGCATCAGATTTTTGCCCATTTTCTTGCTGAAAATCGAGAGGGAGAGAGAGGCATATTGTAGCAAGACTCTTCACTTCTCTCATACTCACTCATTTCAAACCTCTCCCAACAATTAACACTCTCTCAACACCCCATTCCTCTCCCAAAATCGCCCAAAACCGAGAGCCAAACTTCCCATTTCATTTTCCTTCTTCCATTTCTTCTTCTCCATTCGAAAATCCTAGCACCTTGCATTGTTCTTGTGATATTGTACCATTCTCACGGTAATACATGGTCTTTAGCCCGATTTTATCTCCATTTAATCGAAAAATCGAAACTGCTTTAGTATAAATATATAGGTTTCGAAAGTTTTTATATATGTATACATATTTGTTTAAGTGTTCTTGAGCATGAGCTATGGTTATGTCTATGTTCTTGTTGATTTCTTTTTCAAAAATATGGGTATGAACATGAGATGTTGTATATGAAATGTTGTAAGGATTTAGCTTGTATATCTATGATTTTCGAAACCATAGGTTATATTTGAAATAATTTTCGAAAAATAGTTAAAAATGAAATGGTAGTGACCGAGCATGTTTTAATCATTTTATGATGGATATATGTTCTATGATATGTTATTCAAAATTTTTGAAAACCCTAGCTTGAATTCTTGTGGAAACCGTGAGCTTATGTTTGTGTACCTCGATGTATAATTTTATTTCAAGCTTGTAATAACATATTATGGCATTAGAACCTTGATTATATATTCTATGATTTAACTAGAATTTTGAAAATCAATTGCTATTCTTTTAAAAGAACCTAGAGCATTATAATTTATAGGTTGGTGTATGATTTTATTTTTGAACATCTGATGGTGTATTAATGCTTTAGTATATTATTTATGCATTGTGTGAATTAATTAGAATTTTGGAAATCAAATACTATTTTAAATCAAATAAGCCGTGAGCTTGTTGCTCTTGAAGGTGATGATTTAATTAGTATTGATAAATATTATGATGTTATATTAGTATACTATAGTGTATAAACATAGTATATAATTGTTAGAATTTTTGAAAATCAAATAACATTTGAATCAAAAAAAACGAGAGTTATTGAGCTCCATATGGTGATGATTCAAATGTTTTGGTTGATGTTATGATGTTACAATGTTATAATATAATGTTTAATGATGTTGGAATTTATTTAGAATTTTTAGAAATTATTTGCTAATTATTCGCAATTATCAAGTATTACCGTGAATAATTGCTATATATTATTAAATGAATGGTTTTGATGAACTATAGGTTATATTTGGTGATGTATATTGATGTTGGGATATTATACTAGGTATATATCAATTTTGGGAATTTTGGATAATTATTCCTATTTATTGAATTACCGTAAACATATATATGTATATATAAAATAAATAGCAAATAATATCATATGAATTTTATAAATTCATATTCTGGACCATAGTGTATAATAATGCACTATATTAATTTAGAAAAATTTTCAAAGGTCATTTGACATTTTAAATTAATTATCGAGTTTTCGATAATTAATAAGGATTTTAAATCCTTTTAAAACAGTTTATTAATGAAATATTTGCTAAATTAATATTACGGACAGTTTTAAATTTTACAAAATTTTATAAACATAGATTGCTATGTTTGAGACTTAACGCTCATTTTATAACGTTTAAAACCAAAATACGCTTTTATTTATAAAAGGTTTATTTAATGCTAAAATATTTATAAGTCCTCGATTTACTGAGATAAATCGAAAAATAGGACTTTACATTTTCAAATCGATCAAATTCGATTTATAAAACAACCCAAACCACCAAGATTGATACACAACTAAGTTTCCTCGAGCGAGATATGGGTCGTCCGAACCGCGATTCCTTTCATCAATAACCGAACGTGAAAGTCGTTTTCCATCGACGGCTGTTCCGTAACTCTACTCTCGATAGTAAGAAGTTACTATTTTAAAAGTCAAAATCGTTGACTTTGTTGACGATGTCGACTTCGCTGACTTTTCAAGTCAAACGACGATTATACGCTTATAAATACGTCAAGACGCTGTAAGATATACTAATTGAGTATGATACCTCATTAGTAAGAAAAGATTTCCCAAATGAAATCCATATATCGAAAACGTGCTTATACGTTGAACGATCTCGAGAACGAGAACAAGTCAATCGTATACGCAGTTAGAGACGATCAATTCACTAAGGAATTCGATCTACATCGATAAGAAATATCAAGTTTATCATAGCTTTTGAAAGTCTCGAGAGACTTGAGCGACGCACTAAAGCCTCGCTTTTTCGTAAAGGTGTGACCTAAACGCAATGACGGGATTTTGACGAACGAATCGAACCTAGACTTTTACAACGAACCATAGTCCAAAGGGCTTCCTATCTTTAAATGTGGGCCTTTTCACCCCACTAAAGCGTAACTTCATCGTTATTTCAAATGAATTTACTTACAAAGACTTATCCTACAACTGCTTAACAAATGTTTTTGCATTACACCGCCAAAATATTTCGTTTTGTGTATGGATCTATCTGTTATGCCGGGTAGGGCTATGGAGATGGTTGGAACTATTATATCAATTGTTGTGGTAGCCCAACCTTTTTAATGTCGGGTCTGTGTTGGATGATAAATGCCCAGCTAGGATTGGCGTGAAGGTTGGAACTATCTGTGTGTTAACATATGCTTGCAGAGAGCGATCGTGTCTGCGGATTACGGCCGGTCACTTGAGTCGTAGATGGGAGCCTCTCTCGACGCTTATTTATTTATTATTATGTATTGTGACTATGAGATACGGACCATACACACCAAGAAAATGCTGCGGTGCTATGTTTATGAACGAAAATGATTTGGTAAGCACAAGGCATTTTAACTAAAACCCTCAGAACTTACTCGATATTGGCGGCAGAATCCAAATATTATCAAATGTTTTCGGCATGAGTCCACCGAGTGCAATTTCTTGTACTTAGCCCCGCATGTTTGTTTGTAAATGTGCGGGTTGAGCTCGATGGTGATGATGGGGATGTGTTGAGGAGTCGGTGTCCTCGACCGATTTACTTGAATTTGTGGGTTATACCAATGCATATCGTCATATATGTATTCACACACTTTCCACCGCTATACTCGAACTCCTTTATTTATGCTTTATGTTTACAAACCATCGAGGTCCATCGGATCGTGGCAAGTTTTGGGGTCCGATGGCCTAAACCTTTTCAAAACATTATGACATCACCTCATATTCTCGCTTTCAAGCATGTTAGTTTATTTTATGCATCTTTATTTTACCCATGTAACCCCTAAAATACTACTCCTAGTATTAGTCGCCCTCCAGTCCGGGTTGGTCGGAGTGGGGTCGTGACATATTATAACACTTAATTATGAATTATATCACAACATTTTAGCATATACATATATTTTCGGTATTTATAAAAGTATAGGCTATAGTTTTCCTAAAATACTACATAAATTCATATAAGCATATTTAATACCCTAGACCATGATTTCATGCTCAAAACAACAATTAAAAATCATAATCATCAACATATAGTACCCCTAAGTTTTCGGTCCACATAAATAATTCAATACCATGCTTAATTTCATGATATAATTAATATACATGCTTAATAACATCATATAAACATAATATCTAAACATATTAACATGAGTTCTATAATTTTCGAAAATTATACAACTTAACCAAGCTTATAACATAAATTCTAACTGACGAAAATCGAAAATTCTAGCATGTATACGAAGCTCGTAAAATTTCTAACCTTTTAATCGGTATGAATTTAATTGTTGAAGGTTTATATGTCTAGGATTTGGGATTGAAATTGGATGAACTCTCCTTTTTTCCTCACTAAGGTTTCGAAAATATGGGGAGCAAAATGGAGAAGTGGAGAGCTTAGGTTATATTTATAGTGTTAATCAACTTGCTTAGCAATTATTACATGAAATAATATCTAATACACTTGCTTACCTTAGTCAAAGAAATCAGCCACCTCCATAAGGTAAGAGACAAAATTTTAAATCTTATCATGTACACCTCAACTTGTATCTTATCCCTTAATTAACAAGTTGCATCTTAGTAGTCACAAGAATAATTAAATTACTACCTTATAACATGTGTGTGTGCGTCGCCTACCATTAATAGATTAGGATTGATTATTTATTTTATTACTATATTATATATCTTATTATACCATATTATAATTAATTAATAAATTATAGCATAATTATCAAGAATTAAATGAATTAATCACATTTGTACACCCATGTACCATTCTCGGCCATGCTTAATTAAATAGGATGAATTTTTATTATTTTCATATTATATACTACATTATTATCATATTATTATTATAGTATAAAGTTCTTTAGAAAAGTCAAAATTTCAACTCCAACAAGTGTCCCTATTATATAGTATGAAATTAAATATTTTTCAACCGCTTGGCTCCTACAATTAATGAGCTTAGATGATTTGTTTTATTAGCTAATTACCCCAACTTTACACCCAATACATGATAAGATTATAATCATAGGTTTCGTTAATTGTAGGATGATATTTTGTACATAAAATCATACAAAATCCACCAAAATTTACGCCACTTTTGGCACAAGTGTGATCCCACTTGTGCAACTTGTAATACACTTCATTTTATCTTTAATAACATCGTAATAATATAATAATTATAATACATTATTAATTGAATAAGAATAAAATTAAATTATGCTTAGGAAGCTCACATTTTCGAAAATTGGGTTATATTCCAAACATTTGATTTTCTTGTATAAAATAGCTATTATATAATTATGTGACATATTATATGTCTTAGATAATAAATTTAATTATAGAAAAGTATTTAAAATAATTTAGGTTTTAAAACCCTAATTTCAAATATAATATTTCAAAAATCTCAAAATAGGGTACATTCTATTCTTTAATTTTCTAGCATTATTTAATGATAAATAATGCTCTTATATAATAATATAATTATAGGAATTTGAATTTTATAATTAGAGATCGTTTACTAAAGTTATCGTGATTATCTCTAAACGTAGACGTTTGAAATGTCTCTAAATTCTCATATTTTAATTATCTCAAAAATGTTCAAAATAAAGTTTGTTACAACTTTATTTATTCCTATATTAATAGGAATTTCAAAATTAAGCTTAACTGCTTAATAATACTGTAAGACGTAACTGTCGAATTTATTCGACGTTAGAAAATTACGTTCGAAGGAATATTGAAAATTATATTCCTTAATTCACTAAGCATCAATGAATCTCACACAGAAATTATCCAATTATGCTTGGTCAAATTCAAGAGTTGACTAATTAAGATTTTAATTATTGAATTAATGATGCTAATTACGGAATTTATTATCGTAATTCAGTATTAAAACTACGGGATATTACATTCTACCCCTTAAAATAAATTTCATCCTCGAAATTTGCATACCTCAAAAGAGTTCTGGTATCGCTTTTTCATGGCGTCCCGAGTTCCCACGTAGCTTCTTCGTCTGTGGTGCTTCCATAGGACTTTCACTAAGGAATGGTTTATTTCTTAACTGTTGAACCTTATGGTCCAAAATAGCCACAGTTCCTCTTCGTAGCTCATATCGTGATTTAAGACCACGTCGTCATGATGTATTACGTGTTTGGGTCATACACATATTTCCTCAATTGAGACACGTGAAACACATTATGAACATTACCCAAACTTGGTGGTAATGCTAGTCATAAGCTCACGGACCGATTTTCTCAAGGATCTCGTAAGGTCCTATAAATCGTGGTCTTAACTTTCCTTTACCCCAAATCTTACAATGCCTTTAGACGAGGCTTTAAGGAAAACCTTGTCTCCACACTCAAATTCTAGCTCGGATCTACGGTATCGGCATATGATTTACGCCTATCCCGAGCTTCCTTTATTCTTTGTCTTATCGCGCCGCATATTTCAATCATTTCTTCCACTCGTATCCGCCATAAAATTTTTCTTTCACCAACTTCATCCCAAGAAAGTGGTGATCGACATTTTCTTCCATACAATGCTTCATATGGGGCCATGTTGATTGTCGCCGATAACTATTATTGTGGCGAACTCGATAGCGGTAAAACCTGCTCCCAAGTTGCGCCGATCCAATACTACCGTTCTCAACATATACTCTAGCGTTTGGATCGTTCGTTCAGATTGGCCGCATACGTGGATGAAAAGTTGTCTTTGAAATTGACTGCTCCCAATTCCTTTTGTAAGCTTACCCAAAATCAAGTAAACTTGAATCTCTATCGTAGTGATAGATTTCGTATTCCATGCGACGTACAATTTCCTTCACATATAGTCGAGCTAACTTGTCGGATCCATAGGTGATTCGAATTGGTAGGAAATGAGCACATTTTGTAAGACGATCCACTACTACCCATATAGCAGTGTTTCCCTTTTGTGACTTGGGTAAACCCGTTACAAAATCCATAGCTATGTCATCCCATTTCCATTCAGGTATTTCCAAAGGTTGTAGTTTTCCATATGGCCTTTGATGTAATGCCTTTACTTGTTGACAAGTAAGACAACGTTCGACGAAAGAGGCTATATCTCTTCATTCCTTCCCACCGTAACTTTCCTCGTAGGTCTTGGTACATTTTGCACCTTGCTGGATGGGCGGTATAAGGAGTTTCATGAGCTTCACTCATGATTTCATTTCTAAGCTCGTCATTATTTGGAATGCATAGCCTCTTTCAAACAATATAGCGTTATCGATCTTGCCTCGAAACCTTTCTTCTCCCATTCTCACTTTAACTCTTATCTTTTCTAGTTCCTCATCCTTTCTTTGTTCTTCTATGATTTTATTCCTTAAATCGGACATCATAGTAAGTGTAGCAACATTATCAATGATTGTCCTTGGTGGTTCGACTATCTCTATTGACATTTTCTCAAACTCTTCGATGAATTTTCCTTCCTTTGTCAAGAGACATCCACGCTTTGATTGACCTTTACGACTTAAGGCATCTGCTACTACATTAGCTTTCCTTGGATGATAGTTTATGCCACAGTCGTAGTCTTTTACTAATTCGAGCCATCTCCTTTGTCTCATGTTCAGATCTTTTTGCTCGAAAAAGTATTTTAAACTTTGTGGTCGAGAAGATTTCACATCTTACTCCGTAGAGATGATGTCTCCAAATCTTTAAAGGCGTGAACCACAACGCCGCCCAAATCATGAGTCGGGTAGTTCAACTCATGTGGCCTAAGTTGTCGTGATGTGAAGCTATTACCTTCCCTCTTGCATCAATACGCAACCAAGTCCATTTTTGGAAGCATCAGTATAGATAACATATTCCTTGTTTGAATCTGGAACAACTAATACCGGTGCACTAGTCAGTTTCTCTTTTAACGTTTGGAAACTTGCCTCACACTCATCGGTCCATGTAAATTTAATCCCTTCAAGTAGTCGTGTCATTGGCCTTGCTATCTTGGAGAATCCTTCAATGAATCTCCTATAGTAGCCGCTAATCCTAGGAAGCTTCAATTGCGTTTTGAGTGGTCGCATGCTTTCCATCATTATACAGCCTCGACCTTTGCGGATCAACTTTTATTCCTTCCACGACACAATGTGTCCAGGAATATTACTTCTTTAAGCCAAAATTCACACTTGTCAATTTAGCATAAAGTTGTTCAACTCGTAGGGTCTCAGTAACATTTGTTCTCAAGTGTTCCTTATGTTCCTCCTCGTTCTTTGAATAGATGAGAATATCATCTATGAAGACTAAGACAAACTTATCTAAGTATGGATGGAACACTCTGTTCATAAGATCCATAAATACGGCAGGTGCATTGGTTAGTCCGAACGGTACTACTACAAACTCGTAGTGACCATACCTTGTTCGGAATGCCGTATTAGATATATCCTCTGGTCGTACCTTTAGCTGATGGTACCTTACTTAAGATCGATTTTCGAGAATACGCTTGCACCTCTCAACTGATCGAACAAATCGTCTATCCTTGGTAGCGGATATTTGTTCTTAAGCGTCAATTTATTTAATTCTCGGTAATCGATGCACATTCTTAACGAACCATCCTTTTTCTTGACAAATAGGACAGGCGCTCCCCATGGTGAAACACTTGGCCTAATAAAACCCAAGTCCAATAACTCTTGAATTTGGATTTTCAACTCTTCGAGTTCCTTGGGTGCCATTCTGTAAGGCGCTTTTGATACTGGAGCTGATCCCGGCTCCAGATCTATTGTGAACTCTAGCTGCCTATCTGGGGGTAGTCCTGGTAATGTCTCAGGAAAGACGTCTGGAAATTCCTGAACAATTTCCACGTCTTCGACCCTTGCTTCCGCCTTTTCCTCTCCATTTAGATACACAAGGAATGCTTGACATTCCTTCTTATTCATCATTCTCCTTGCTTGGAGCGCGGATATTATTGGGATTTTCTTTCCCATACTAATCCCATAGAAATTGTAGCTTCTTTTCCTGGTTGCATCGAAATTCTTCTCTCCTGATAAGATCGTGGAATGGTTTTCGCCAACCAATCCATTCCTAGGATTATATCTACATCTCCCATAGGTATTACGTTCAAGTTATTTGCTAGAACCTTAATTGAGCTGAGTTCAATTCTAAGTTCGAGCAAACATGTGTAACGGTCATAATACCTCCTATAGGTGATGAGATTCTCATTTCTGATTTGTTTCCTCGGGGTTGTTCTAGCATATCAACGCATGCTTTTGAAATGAAAGAATCGAAGCACCCAGATCGAATGTATATAATAGTATATTGCAAAGTAATCCCATACCCGCTAGGTTACCTGGTTCCGCTTCGCTCGACGCCTATGTAGTGTATAGGCTCGCCCGAGCTGGCTGCGGCCGGCGAGGTGCTTCCTCTGCTGATTCTCGCTGTTGTTGCATGATTCTCTTGTCTCTCATGTTCCGTCATTCTTTGTTGGGTGGGGTTGGTCTTGAATCGCCATATTAACGGTTGGGCGGGGCTCGATTGATTGGCTTCCCATAGTTATCCGGCGAATCCTGGGCATTCATTTGCATAGTGGCCCTTACGCCACACTTATAGCAAATGGGTTTCACCATGCACACCCCGTGCCCTTTTATTACATTTCGGCATGGTGGAATCCTTACTATCTCTTGGGTAGGTGGAGTAAATACGGGTCTCCTCCAACTCGCCCTTATGAGCCATGTTATTCTGCCATGGCCTCTTGTTGTTGTTATTAAAGCCTCCTCGGTTGAGATTGTTGTTGTTAGAACTTCCTTCCCATTTATGTTTCCCTTTGTCACCGATATCTCGTGGACTGGTCGGTGCAGATTTCTCCTCGCATCGCAGCCTCTATGTCTAATGCCCGACTAAGAGCCTCCAGATAGGTTAAGTCGCCATGACCGCCAAATGACATCCTTATCTCATGTCTCGATCCCGCCTTGAATTTTTCTAACATTTTCATGTCGATTCACTAAACCGGCGATCTAGACATATCGCGAGCGATCGGTCGTACTCAAAGGACCGACATCTTGTCTCGCCTGTGGTGAAAAATTCAACCTCCTTTTATTCCGATAGCTTTTGGGAATGTACTTATCATACATTTCCGCTTGAAGTCGTCCTGTAAAGTATTCCATTTGTTCCGGTCGGTGTCTTTCTCCTTGCCTCCCACCAGAAGTCAGCCGGTCCGGTGAGTTGAAATGTCACGCAAGATAACCTTTCATGCGTAGTACAACAAGGAAATCAAAATTGCTCAATAGCCCCGACCCACTGCTCGCATCCTCGTGGCTTCCCTTACCATTGAAGGATGGCGGGTTCTGTCTTAAAAATAACTCCTCATCCCTACGGTCAGGTGGAGGTGGGGGTGGTACCGGGATCTCTTCACTTTCAGCCCGGGGTATTCTGCCCCCCTCTGCCTCTTCCTCTACCCCTGCCTCCTCACTTCCCGCTGAGGTGCACGTCTGGGCGGCATTCTGTTAATAAAACGTAGTTAGTATTCGAGTAATGTTCATTGCAGTTGATTATACATAACATCTTATAAAATCGTATCATAAAACAACTTAAACAATCATCATTCTTTCGCACAACTTCATGTTCATAAAACCCATCTTAGGTCATCATCATATATATATGGAAAACTTTGCCTCAAAAGGACTATTCTGTACAAGTCATTAAGCGCAAAAGGAAGCTAAGTACACACTGTACTATGTATACCACTGTCAACTACATACTAGTTATAAGGCGTCTCAAATACTATGCTTCTATATTGTTTGTTAACATCATTACTACATACTACATACTACTCAGATACTAATATCCGCTCTCATCCATGTTTCGCTCACGCTTCCATGGTTTTCTCTTGCAGTTCGTCCTCACTTGGATCCTCTTCGTGATCTTCTTCTTCTTCGGGTCCTCTCTTCTAATCCTCCTCCGAACTTTCCTCTCTAGCACGCCCGAGATGGTCCGCCTCTCATCCCTATGGCATACACATCGCGCATAGGAACATAACCTTCTTGATGGCCGTATGCTTCCATGTATGTCCTCTCGTGATAGGTGCCGTCATTGGTGGTGGAACTGTGGTGCTGGGTCGCGTCGGATGTCCAAATGTCATCGGTGGAAGAACTGAACTCCCATGACCTAGGTCGCGACGCCTCGCCACATGCGCCGGCCGATGTCCCGCCTCCCATCTCATCTCGGTACCGCGGGGTTGACCACTCGAGGGACCTCGGTGTATAACCATTTCGTGTCGTCCCGCCAAGTGTACTCCTTGGTGGCGAGATAGGGCCCTCTCGTGCAGCCCTATATATGTCAGACATATATGAGATGGTCGACGAACCTCGGTAGATCTCCGATCAAGCCATAGTCAATGCCCGCACGATAGATATAGTCGCCCGATATCTCTCTTGCATAGTCTTCCCAATCAACTGGCAATCGAGTGAGTAACCGCTGATGCCGCCATATCTGTCACACCGCACTCATGGGAGTCCATCCATAATCGCAGATAACTCATCGAAACTCTCCTAGGGCGCCGCCCAACTCATACCGTAAGTGCGATAGAGGCAAGGACTTCTCTCGGTGTAACCCTCGGCATCATCCTTCGCCTCGGTGAGTAGTAACGACCGCCATATATCACGGATAATACTAGCGTAAGTCAATCTATATCCGATAAGTAGATAAGAGAATATAATATATCATTAGCGGATAAAGCGAACACATCCGATAAGCGGATAAATGTTTACATCAAAGTTCCTATGTTTATCCTACATCATAATTTCACTTATGGGATCTCTACTTTAACTTCCTAAGTTCTTTAATTCCTAGCAAAATTTTCGCCTAACTTCAACTGCTCCTCACGAATTCTTGAGAAAGATTCAGATTTCGTCCTTCATATGAAATGAAGTTCGTTGAGATAAGAATATGTGAGCGAAAACCGCTTGCAAAACGGAGTTCAAAACGAATAAGAACAAGTCAAAACAAGAACACTGCAATGTGCAATGCAGTTTCACTACGCTGCGTCTTGAATTACTTCCTTCCGACGATTGCGAGCTCATGCTCGCTTCGTTTAGGTTTTTATCAAAATTTGTTTAGCTTTCTTTGGTCCTTGTCGAACCCATGCCTCTTTCGCCTTTGATCCTTTCTTTTGCTTTTGTCAGCTTTTCGTTGAAATTCGAGTTCGTTTCAAATCGACTTTTCGCTCGCTCAGAATCAATATCTCACTATTGTTCTCGCAAAGGATCAAGCTCCTAGAACTCATACTTCTATGTTCAAGAGGTGAGCATGTTTCTTAGAGCATCTATGTTCTTTGGGAATAACATACCCATTTTCGAAATAAACTAACTTTGAATAAACATTTCAAAATCGTAACATAACTTCAGACTCATGTTTTCGAGAACTCAACATCACTTTTGACATTATCATGTCAACTATTTCTCATTCTTCGAAACTTGGTTTCATTTCACTGATAACTCATTTATCATAAAGCTTTGGACATAAAATTGTCAACTTTTCTCATAACACCGAAAAATTCTTTTCTGAATACATTCCAAAACTTTCATAACTTTCACTGTTTTCAAAATATGAATTCAATCTCATTTTCAAAACTTTCAAGTTCAACTGCTTCAAATTTCAACTTTCAATCTCAAACCGAGAAAATAATTTACCTCTTTTCCTATTGAGCTTGATGTGATGGAGTGTTGAGCACACGGTCGGTGATTTCTAGAAGTCAGTGACTCAATCTAGACTTAACTTTTGAAAGAAGGTTTTAGGGTTCAAAGGACGACCGCTCGATATTAATCAGAATGACCCGCCAATCTAAAGTACAGATTAGACGGATCACATTATTAACGAGGATTAAGAACATAATGACAAACAACCTTTCAAGACTTCAAACTTTATAGATAAACACACAACGATTTCATACAACTAGACCAATGCACCATTAACAAAAGGATTCAACCGATCCGAGGTAACATAAGTAATATCCAAAATAGTATAATAAAGTGTTTTGACAATGGAAAGCATGTGAATGCATATATGACGATATACATCCAAGGTAAACTATTAGCGACAAAAACTCCGATCGCCAACACTTGTCCATCCCATCATCACCAACCTACACATTTAAAAACAAACATGCGGCTAAGTACAAGATTGCACTTAGTGGACTCATGCTAAAATAATTTCATTTAATTACATCGCCCATTAGTATAACACGAGGATTTTAGTTGAAATAACTTGAATACCAAAATACTTTATCATTTCTCAAAAGATTCACCGCTACGATTTTTTCGATTCGTATGATCCGTATCATTTACATAATCTTCATAATCGATCTCACGCCGTAGAAGTAGCCTCGCTTCACCGACGCCGTGATCACCGAAGATGTTGCTAACGGCTCACAATCACATAGTCGTGGATTACGCATCCGACTAGATCTACGACCGGCCGATGATGTTACTAACGGCTCACGACACACACCGGTGTACACGTTAACCCCAGCTGTGAATTCAGATCGACTAGGATCCGATATCGATTTTAAAAATTGGGAGCTACCCAATAACGATTCACTTTCATAGTTGGCTCGTCCAACAACATGATAGGATACATACGTTAAAACATAAATATTTTGGGCATGTAATTGAATAACGGTTCATAATCATTTCTCAACCGAAAGCTTGTAAATAAATACTTTTCAAGAAAGTCGTAAATAAAGGGTTTTCGAGTAAAGCCCACCTCATATGTAGGTCTTTATACTACGGTCTCCTTTTCCTCGCCAATGCCTCGTCCGTATCACCTTAACGTAAGAATTATTTTAGTATGTCGGTCATGTTCGATAGAGGCGAACATATTCTATAACGTTCTACGATCGAATAAAGCTAACGTCGGACTTATTTTGACGCTTCCTAATCAATCGATGTCGATTATGAAATTTCTTAACTTATAAGAGATATTCTATCTTTTAGATATTATATGCGTTTTAACGCACTTACGTAACGTAAGTTACATTGTTACTAAACGCATCTTCGCCACATAGATCACGTGTTAACAATTGCGTGCCGTTGACCTTGGTCAACGATTTTGGTCAACTATTTTGACCAAGTCAACCAAAAGTCAACCATTTTGACTTTGGTCAAAAAAGTCAACATTTCGACTTTTCAATTATTTATGAAATTTATCATTTTATGTGCAATTCTTGTTCCAAAATTCCTATAAAATCATACTATGTCTAAAACATTATTTTAGATCATATGATGTAATTATATTTGATGAAATAAATTTATAACATTAATACTGCGTAATATAAAGTTTTCATTATTATGAATTAAATAGCTTAGACTTGTGCAAAAATTCCTATAAATTCACATGTCACACTATTTTATCATGTGACTAATAATATGTAATTACCTTAGTCAAATAAAATTTATACACCTTAGTATTATAACCTAAGGTTTTCGGTTTTCACAATAAACCAAGCAAATGATTTTTAAAAATTCTAATAAATTCATATAACAATTAATCACCCTCAATTATGCTTACTATAACATAATTGTTATTTATTATGAACTATTGAATTTAATTTACCTAAGTCATGTTCAAAATTTCAACTTAGGTCCAAATAATTTTATAAATTTCAATAAATTCTCACAACCATATATTATGAATCTACACACTGATATGCTATTATAACACTTAATTATGAATTATATCACAACATTTTATCATATACATATATTTTGGTATTTATAAAAGTATAGGCTATAGTTTCCCAAAATTCTACATAAATTCATATAAGCATATTTAATACCCTGAACCGTGATTTCATGCTCAAAACAACAATTAAAAATCATAATCATCAACATATAGTACCCCTAAGTTTTTGGTCCACATAAATAATTTAATACCATGCTTAATTTCATGATATAATTAATGTACATGCTTAATAACATCATATAAACATAATATCTAAACATATTAACATGAGTTCTATAATTTTCGAAAATTATACAACTTAACCAAGCTTATAACATAAATTCTAACGGACGAAAATCGAAAATTCTAGCATGTATACGAAGCTCGTAAAATTTCTAACCTTTTAATCGGTATGAATTTAATTGTTGAAGGTTTATATGTCTAGGATTTGGGATTGAAATTGGATGAACTCTCTCCTTTTTTTCCTCACTAAGGTTTCGAAAATATGGGGAGCAAAATGGAGAAGTGGAGAGCTTAGGTTATATTTATAGTGTTAATCAACTTGCTTAGCAATTATTACATGAAATAATATCTAATACACTTGCTTACCTTAGTCAAAGAAATCGGCCACCTCCATAAGGTAAGAGACAAAATTTTAAATCTTATCATGTACACCTCAACTTGTATCTTATCCCTTAATTAACAAGTTGCATCTTAGTAGTCACAAGAATAATTAAATTACTACCTTATAACATGTGTGTGCGCGTCGCCTACCATTAATAGATTAGGATTGATTATTTATTTTATTACTATATTATATATCTTATTATACCATATTATAATTAATTAATAAATTATAGCATAATTATCAAGAATTAAATGAATTAATCACATTTGTACACCCATGTACCATTCTCGGCCATGCTTAATTAAATAGGATGAATTTTTTTATTATTTTCATATTATATACTACATTATTATCATATTATTATTATAGTATAAAGTTGCTTTAGAAAAGTCAAAAATTTCAACTCCAACAAGTGTCCCTATTATATAGTATGAAATTAAATATTTTTCAACCATTTCGGCTCCTACAATTAATGAGCTTAGGATGATTTGTTTTATTAGCTAATTACCCCAACTTTACACCCAATACATGATAAGATTATAATCATAGGCTTCATTAATTGTAGGATGATATTTTGTACATAAAATCATACAAAATCCACCAAAATTTACGCCACTTTTGGCACAAGTGTGATCCCACTTGTGCAACTTGTAATACACTTCATTTTATCCTTAATAACATCATAATAATATAATAATTATCATACATTATTAATTGAATAAGAATAAAAATTAAATTATTCTTAGGAAGCTCACATTTTCGAAAATTAGGGTTATATTCCAAACATTTGATTTTCTTGTATAAAATAGCTATTATATAATTATGTGACATATTGTATGTCTTAGATAATAAATTTAATCATAGAAAAGTATTTAAAATAATTTAGGTTTTAAAAACCCTAATTTCAAATATAATATTTCAAAATCTCAAAATAGGGTACATTCTATTCTTTAAATTTTATAGCATTATTTAATGATAAATAATGCTCTTATATAATAATATAATTATAGGAATTTGAATTTTATAATTCCGAGATCGTTTGCTAAAGTTATCGCATTATCTCTAAACGTAGACGTTTGAAATGTCTCTAAATTCTCATATTTTAATTATCTCAAAAATGTTCAAAATAAAGTTTGTTACAACTTTATTTATTCCTATATTAATAGGAATTTCAAAATTAAGCTTAACTGCTTAATAATCAGAAGACGAATCGTCGAATTTATTCGACGTTAGAAAATTACGCTCAAGGAATATTGAAAATTATATTCCTTAATTCACTAAGCATCGATGAATCTCACACGAAAATTATCCAATTATGCTTGGTCAAAGTCAAGAGTTGACTAATTAAGATTTTAATTATTGAATTAATGATGCTAATTACGGAATTTATTATCGTAATTCAGTATTAAAACTACGGGACATTACATGTTTTGAGCAAATTGATTCTCCGACTCCTAGTTACCATCAAATTTCAATATTATGTACACTCGAGCCCTCTCATTTTGATTCATTTTCCTATTGCTAAATCTATCTAAATTGTTCATCAGCTTCAGTTGGTTGAAAATTTTTCCTTCTCCATTTGAGAATAATGATGGTGAAAATCTTGAAACCATAGATGTTGATTCTTTTATGCGCACCTTATTCTAAAAATAGAGTCTTCTTTATCAAATGCTCATCTAGTTATGCTTGAATCTTATGTAGAAATATACCAATTGATTCTTTTTAAACCGATATTGAGATGTCCTTTATTGACCTAAATTAATGCAATCAGCCTTTCGCATCTCTTGAAATTCCTACATCGATTCAGTTTGTTCTATTTTCTTATGTTTGCAAGACTTTACCTTTGGAAATTAAGCAAAGAATCAAGCTAGTTTATCGAGACCTTGGATGTCTCGAGATTTTGGGTATGAACTCAAGTTGTATTAGTTGTTGGCACAACACAGTTACAACCTCGATATCGGTCAAGTATCTTATGGAAGACAATCTTTTGGGAACAGAGTGAGAGCTGATAGTTATAATCATATCGAATGTGTTTTGCCAGAGATATCCAAGCATCCATATACAAAACCCCCAGATGGCAAAGTTTTCCCTTGTTTTTGTAAAGGTCCTTAGAGATGCAATTTTCTTTCCTTGATATCTATACGATCATTTTGCTGTCCAATTGTTTCATTTCACATCATAACTTTGTGATAAGCAATTTTGAAGACCTTTGAGATCTGAGTTTGGTTGTTGATTGAAAACCTTTATCCTGCTTTTGATAAGCAAGATATCTTTGCAGCTTGGTATTCATTTGCCTCGCAAATATGTCACCCGAAGAAGAAATCTTCGTGCGAAAGAATAAGAAAGTACAATTCTTTTCAAGATTTACTTGTACTTTACGTAGGAAAACTATGTTTAGCCTCTCCCGAGGATCTATCTTGGATGTTTAATTCACCATACATTGATTATATTCCTAGCATGCGCCTATATAATTAATTGCAACACGTAGGGTTTTCTCGTGTTTACCTTTGAATCTGCCGAGGTGGATCGGGATGAACGGATCGAGACTCGTGCTCGACCTTCGGATTGTATCCAGTTGCCCAATCTCCAACGCCGGTGAGGACGATCTATGGAGAATGCTACGTAAAATCACCCTCAAGCTCACTATTATTCTCGAAAATTTCCTCTAAGGAGAACCCTAGTATTTTCGAAAATAATGCTCTTGTTAATAATGATTAACCTAGACTTTATCTCTTACCTTATATTTATAATGCATTACCATAATCCCATAAGGAAAGGATCCATGCATATCCCATAAATATAATTATATCCTTATAGGATAAAGAGAATAAAATCAATACCATAGAGAGCTTGGAAGTGGGCCGATTTTCATTGTAACAACGGGCTCGGATGGGCCACCAGGATCAAAAGCAAGAAATAAAGATGGGCCTCAAATAAATTAATTATCTTATGTTCAAATTTTAACATAAATTAATTTATAAACATTCATTCATGCCACTAGAGAATAAATGCTGACTTACCCCTTTATTACCGAATTTGAGTCGGGCTTGCACTTAGACATTACAAATCCCAGTATTTAAGATATCGCACGTCCATTAATTATTTAGAGTATTCTCATCGCTTAAAATAATTAATATCTTTAATTCCTTAAGTAGTATCACTCAACCTTATTATTGTACTTGAGCTAACTCAACCCGCAGGGTTTAGTACAATAAACTTTTGAACTCCTTAAGGAACGTCATCATCCTAAACGGATACGGTGACTGACACGAGATAACTAGCATGACATACAAGCACCGCCACCACCCAAGATGCGGAGAATATTGGGTTAGAACATATAACCTCACCCATAACAAGTCAAAGTGATGGTCAAGAACTCATACTCATCTAATACCTTATCGAGGTTTAGATCATCATAAGTCACCGAGATCTAGATTCTTCACGACGGTCGATAGAAGAGCTCATCTCACCGTGATCCTTCAATACGTCGAGACGCACCAAAGATAGACAAGCAACCAAGTCAAGTCACTTCTTATCTATATCAAGACTTATACCGACAACTCGTCCTCAAGTTGTCTCACCGTGAAACTTTTATATCTCATTAAGCTTGACCAATCATACGGACTCGTGATCTTCTACACATCGTATGTTCTAACTTATATATGATATAAGAGGACACAAATATATGCAATCAAGTATTCAATTCAGATAGAGATTGTAATAGTGGTAACAGAAACATTGTATACAAGTCGAACCAAAACGCTTTCAAGATACAAATCAACAATCTCCCACTTATACTAAAGAAAACTTTAGTATACAATGTGTCTCTCTACTAGCTATTACAAACAAAACCACCACTTTGCTTCTCCCACTTATACAAAAGTTTCCTTTCTAAGTGGGTGCCATCAAGCACAATCCAAGTCCTCGAACGTGCACTTCGTAGACTTTTTGGCGAGCTTTTGTGAATGGATCCGCTAGGTTATCCGTCGATCAATATTTTAAATCAAGACGTCCCCGCCTCACGATTTCTCGTATGACATGGTACTTTCTCTCTATGTGTTTACTCGCTTGGGGTCCGTGGTTCCTTCGAGTTTGCCATCGCACTTGAGTTATCACAAGAAACTATGATACTCTTGGGCAAACCGGTACCACACCTAGATCCATGAGGTAGTTCTTGAACCATCTGACCTCCTTAGCAGCCTCCAAAGCGGCTACATATTCGGCTTCCATGGTAGAGTCCGCAATGCATCGCCGCTTTGCACTCCGCCAGATACGACTCCACCTCCCAAGGTAAACACATAGCCCGAGGTGACTTTTTCTCATCACGGTTAGCTTTGAAATCGAGTCAGATAACCCAAAGGCATTAGACTATCTCGCATGGTAAACCAGCTTTATAATCTCGAGTCCTTTCGTACTTGAGTATATGATTTATCGCATCCGGTGAGCTTGTCCAGGTTAGATCGACATCTAGCTACTATGCCTACCACATAGCGTATATCGGCCTCGTACATAGCATTGCGTACATGAGACTTCCTACGGCGAAGCGTAAGAACTTGTCTCATTTTCTATCTCCTTTGCAATCATAGGTGATCTCCTTAGATAAAGGAACGCCATGTCGAAAGGTAGCAATCCTTTCTTGGCGGTCCGCATACTAAAATGAGTAATTACAAGATCAATGTAAGACGCCCAGATAAGCTCAACATTTTCCTCTTGCGATCTTGGTAAACCTTGATCCCAAGAATGTACGCGCATCTCCTAAGTCTTTCATTTGAAACGATCGGATAACCAACTCTTTACGCCGATAACAACTTCACATTGTTGCCAACTAGAAGAATGTCATCTACATAAAGTGCAAGAAATACCACATCACCGTTGATATCTAAACGATACACACAACTCTCGCTAGGCAACTGTGTAAATCCATAGGACTTTACCACCTCGTCAAAGCATAAGTTCCAGGATCGTGAGGCTTGCTTAAGCCCATAAATGGACTTCTTAAGCTTCCATACTAGATGCTCTTCACCCTTCACCACATAACCTTCGTTGCGATATAGATGTCTCTACCTTCCTCAAGGTAACCGCTTAGAAAAGCGGTTTTCACATCCATTTGCCAAACCTCGCGTTCATGGGCTGCTATGGCCGTAAGAATTACGATGGACTTGAGCATTGCTACAGGCGAAAAGGTCTCATCGAAATCGATGCCCTCAATCTGAGTGTACCCTTTCGCCACAAGCCTGGCTTTAAAAGCCGAAACCTCTCCATCTGAATCTCTCTTCCACTTGTATACCTATGGCTTCCTTTGTCACGCCCCTACTCCGGACGACCCGGGCTAGAGGGTGACTAATACTAGAATAGTATTATAGACAAATGATAGGATAGGGTACACATCAACTACAATTAGCATGCTCCATAGGTTCGATAATACAGTATCCAACGATTAAAAAGGTTTAGGCCATCAGACCCCAAGAATTACCATGGTCTGATGGACCTCAATAGTTCATGACATAAAGTAAAAGAGTTCGGAGTTTAGCAGCGGAAAGTGTGTGAATACATATATGATGATATGTATTCAAGGCGAAAACCAAATCCTAATTGAACGACAAGGACACCGACTCTCCATCCATCCTCCATCATCACCATCGAGCTCAACCTCGCACATTCAAAACAAACATGCGGCTAAGTACAAGAAATTTGCACTCGGTGGACTCATGCCGAAAACATTTGATATAAGATTACGCCAATATCGTAGTAAGTCACAGGGTTTTAGTTGAAATGCCTTGGCTTACTAAAACATTTTCGGTTATAAACATAGCTCGGCCGAGCATTTTCTTGTGTGTATGGTCCGTATCTCATGGTAACAATTCATAACAAGATTAAAATTAAACGTCGAGAGGAGGCCTCCCATCTACGACGCCGTGACCGCCGTAATCCCGCATAAAGACAAAGTCACTCTCAAGCATATGTTAACATAGCAATAGTTCCAACCTTCACGCCAATCCTAGCTGTGCATTTATCATCCGACACAGACCCGACATTTAAAAGGTTGGGCGCGACCCAAATGACATAACTTTGTCATAATAAAGTTCCAACTATCACCACACCTCTACCCGGCATAACAGATAGGATCCATACACAAAATGTAATATTTTTGGCGGGTAATGTAGTAAACATTTGTCAACAACAGAATAAGCATTGTAAATAAACTCATTTTGGAATAACAGTAAAGTCACATCTTGTTTGAAAAGTAAGCCCACCTGGACTATGGTTCGTTGTAAATCGAGTCCTAGGTTTGTTCGCGTTAGTATCCGATCATGCGTTTGCATCCACACCTTTACGAAAAAGAGGCTTTGAGACGTCGCTCAAGTCTCTCGAGACTTTCAAAAGCTAAGATAACTTCGATATTTTATATCGATGTAAACCGAATTCCTCAATGAATTCACTATGCTTTCAAATCGTTATTCAATCAATTGTTCTCGCCTCGAGATACGCTTAACTATTTTGGTTTAACGCTCCTGCTTAAACGCTTTAACGATGAGCACGCTTCTCGATATAAGGATTTCATTTGTGAAATCTTTTCTTACTAATGAGGTATTATACTCAATTAGTACATCTTACGCCAGATTATGATTTATCAAACGATAATCGTATGTTTGACTTACAAAGTCAACTAAGTCAACATCGGGTCAACAAAGTCAACAATTTTGACTTTCAACTAGTAATTTCTTACCATTTCGTTTTACAAATCGAATTTCGATCGATTAAAAATCGTAAAGTCCCATTTCTTGATTTATCACGTAAATCAAAGGACTCATAAATGATTTTGCATTTAAATAAACCTCTTAATAATTAAAAACGCGTATTTTCGATTTTAAAACGTTAATAACCTAACGTTTTCTCAAACATAGTAATCTATGATTATAAAATTTTATAAATTCAAATATGTCCAGAATATTAATTACACATATATTTTATTAATAAACCGAATTAAAAGGATTTTAAATCCTTATTAATTATCGAAAATCTCGATAATTAATTTAAAATACTAAATGACTTTTGAAATTTTTTCTAAATTAATATAGTGTATTATTATACACTATGGTCCAGAATATGAATTTATAAAATCCATATGATATTGTTTGTCATTTATTAGTATATATACATATATATAATTCGGTAATTCCATATAATATGGAATAATTATCCAAAAATTCCTAAAATTAATATACACATAGTATAATATCCCAACATCAATATATGTCACAAATATAACCTATAGTCCATCATAAACATCCATTCATGAATAAATCAATAATACTCACGGTATTTTCGAATAAATACCAAACAATTATCAAATAATTCCCAAAAATTCTAATTAAATTCTAATATGATCAAACATTATATTATAACATTGTAACATCATAATATCAACCAAACCAATTGAAATCATCACCATATGAGCTTGTAAGCTCTCGGCTTTTTTGATTGTTTTTGGTTTTTGGTTTTCAAAAATTCCATCAATTATATACTATGCTTATATACTATAGTATAACAATATAACATCATTTAATCATCAAAAACCAATTAAATCATCACCTTATGCACATAGTGCTCTTGGTTTTTTTGATTTAAATTAGGTATTTGATTTCCAAAAATTCTAATAATTATACACTATGTTTATACATTATAATACAACATTATAACATCAAAACATTCATCAAAACCCAATTAAATCATCACCATACTTAGGCTCAAAGCCTTCGGTTTATTTGATTTAATTTTGGTAATTGATTTCCAAAAATTCCAATAATTTCATACAACACATAAACAATATACTAAAGCATTAATATGTCATCACAAGCTTAAAATAAAAATTATACACCAACATCTATGTATATATGCTCACGGTATTTTAATAAAAATACCTAGGGTTTTCTAAAATTTTTCAAATCAAAACCATGGACTCTAAACATGATAATAAACAATAATCCATCACCAAAATAATCAAGAAGTAATCGGTCATCCTATGTACATTTTAAATAATTTTCGAAAATTATTTCAACAAGTCATATGGTTCAAAAATCATGAACATTCACTAGATCCATTCTAAAATTTAATAAGCAATACCATATGATTATTCTAACATATATACTCACATTTTTCACAATATGAACATCAAGAACAACATTCATTCATAGTTCATCCATAAGAGCAATAAACATACGAAAATATACATATATAGCATTCGAAACACACACATATATATATAAGCATGCTCTCGATTTTCATTGAACAAGGGATGAGAGAATCGAAGCTATGGTGCCTTGTTTTACCTTGAAATGGTATAGGATCTCAAGAACACTATATGGTATCAAGGTTTGGGAGAAGAAATGAAGAATGGAGGAAGAAGCAAGCTTTCAAAATGGGGAGGGCTCTCGGTTTTCTTGGCTGAAAGGAGAGGATGGAGTGTTTTGAGAGTGATGAGAGTTTGATGTGAGTGTGGAGTATGAAGTGGGAGAAGAATGTGAAGGATCCCTCTCCTATATCTCTCTCTCTCACTCTCGATTTTTAGCCAACAAATGGGAGAAAATCTGCAGCAAATAATGAGGATTATAGTGATGATTAGGCTAGATAAAAGGTAAGCCATGCATTGGTCCAACAATAGGTGGAACTCATGCTTGTTGGAAAGAGATCGGTAGCATGGGGGTTTAAGGGCTGATTTAATTTCATTTTGTACCATAATACATTATATATATCATACATGATCATAGATATATAATACAAGTCATAAAAATAATTAAATCAGACTTAGGTAATAATTGAAATTACCGATCAAAATTAGAAAAATAGGATAAAAATTATAAATTACACCTATTATTGATACTCATGCCCAATTCGATCAAAATATACATATATATATATATATATCATAATATATGATTTAGATAATAAATAATAGCATAGGATAAAATAATTGCATTAATTTATGCATATGAAACCCTAATTTTAAAAATTGGGTTTCGAAAATTATATATATACAATATCGAGTTTTAATGCTCCAAAAATTGATTTTATAGCTTAATAATACTCATATATATTATAACATATAGTTTAGATACCATAGGATAATTTAATGGTATCATTTCATGTGAAAAACCACAGTTTATAAGATTAGGGTTTTCGAAATTTACTTTCGAAAATAATCGAATTTTAAGTGCTAAAATTCGATTTTAATATTTATAAATACTGTAATTATATAAAATAATAATAGGAAATTAATTATTATAATTTCCTGAGCATTAAACTCATTTTTCGAAACGTCTCTAGACGTTGACGTTCAAAACGTCTTAAAACGTTCAAAATCGACTCATCTCAAAATGGTTGTAGTAAGCTCGTACTTACTTTATAAACATATTCCTTTTTATAAAGGAATTAAGATGGAAATTAATTCCAAGCTTTACAGCTCAGAAATTTCCATAAAATACAGACGCTCGATCTGCGATCGACGTTAAAATATATCGATTTAATCATTTCGTAATATTTCAACCCTTAATTCACAATCCTTAGTGAATATGAGAAGGAATTCGTTAATATAGAACTGAATCAAGTCACAATATTCGATGTTATAAGAATAACATACGGCAAAACCCTAATTCACGGGTTTAAATTACCGTAATCATACGTTCGTTTCTTTGGAGTATTACATCCTTGCCATCTGGTAGAGGTGTCTTTTCGTATACCTCCATAGCTGTTATGGACTCAATTTCTAAGTCCATAGCGGTGTGCCATGATCTTGCATCAATGTCTTGTATCGCCTCGATGTACGTCCATGGGTCGATTATTGCCTGTTCGTTTCCCGGGACTAAATCCGAAGATTCACCCACAAACATAAATAGCTCGAGTTGACGAACAACCCTCCCACTACGATGAGGCGCTACTGGCACAATGGCAACGGTGGGTGCAGTAACTTGTGGTTCTCTATCTTGCACAACTTGTTTGGATAGGAGCCATTTGTACGGCCAATATCTCCAAAGTGAACTCGACCCACTTTAATTTCTTGAAGTATCCGTGTCGATCCTCCCACTGACACCGACATCTCGCACTTTGGCTTAATCGGTGATGGAATACGATCATCTTTAATTCTCGAAGAATGATTTCAACTTTGGATTTATGGTTTGTCATATAATCCTCTTCTAAGAATCGGGCATTAGTGCTAATAATGACCTTCCGATCCTTAGGACTATAGAATAAACCACCTTTCGTCCCTCTAGATAGCCAATAAACAACCTTGCGTCGGATCTAGCCTCCAACTTGTCGCCTTCTTGTTCAAGACATGTGTTGATCGCCCCATATCCTTATGTGGTTTAAACCAGCTTGCGCCCAAACCACAACTCGAAGGGGTCATTTCGATCGACTTGGATGGTACTAGATTTAGCAAGTATGCACCGCTTCTAAGGCATACCCCGAAATGAAATAGGCAATGTTGCATAACTCATCATTGATCTAACCATTTCCAAAAGAGTCCTATTTTTCGCTCCGACACACCATTTTGTTTGTGGTGTGCCTTGTAGTCTTGTTGGAGATAATCCCACACTTCACTAGATAGTCCATAAACTCGTTCTCGAGGTATTCGCCACCGCGATCGCACCGCAGATGACTTGATACTTTACCAAGCTTCGCTCCACTTCCGCCTTAAACTCTTTGAATTTCTCAAAGCATTCGGACTTACGGTGAAGCGGTATACGTATCCGCACCTTGAGTAATCGTCATGAAAGTGACAAAATACTGCATTCTCCACGAGCTTGTGTGGACATCGGTCCACAGTCGAATGGACTAGCTCCAACACTTCTTTGGCTATAACCCTTCGCTTTGAAGGTCTAGTCGACATCTTACCTTCTATCTGATGATTCGCAGACCGGAGCGAGTAACTGTTAGATTACCCAACGCCCATTCTTAGCCGCCTTTGGATCCTATTTAGATTGATGTGACCTAATCTAAGATGCCGTAGAAATGTGATGTCATCTTGCTAAGAAAACTTTCTTTTAAAGTTTGTAGATGATGCAACATAGTTATAGGTATTATGTTTAGCGAAATAGTATAAAGCTTAATTATATAATGTGCCAACACGTATAACTTCGTCATTTCTTATGATAGAAACACCACTATCAAAAATAATGAATATCCATAAATAAATAATTTTGAAACGAAACAAGGTTCCACTTGAAAATCCGCACATATAAAACATCTTTCAATACTAAACTGTTCTATCAAAACATAAAGTAACATCTCCGATTGCAACGGCCTCGACTTTCGCCGTTGCCCATGGAGATCGTTATCTCGCCATCATGCACTCCTTTGCAGAAACCCTCAGGTGTAACAAACATGATCGATCGCACCGTGTCTACTACCCAAGAATGGGTAGAACAAGTCGCTAAACATGTTTCACATTACTAAAGCAAATGGCGTACTGAGCCTGAGCATAGGGCACTGGCCTTCCAATGCCCGCCTCACAAGCACTTGAAGCACTTGCCCTCTCCTTCGGCTTCTTCAAGCCTTCGTGGTGTGCATGTTCTTGTTCCCATTACTCCCACTATTTCCTTGCCTCGCCACCTTTGGTGCCCCTTTTCCTTTTTCCATTTTGCAACGGAAAATTTGGGCCCCTAGATGTGCTAGCAAAAGCATGTGCTCCTTTACCCATAACTCCTTCCACGGCCACGAGATCATTAAGCAACTGACTAAGTGTATACTCGGTCTTGCTCATGATCGCGTTCACGCGAAAGTTCTCAAAAGACTTGGGCAGTGTGTTGAGGATGATATCGACCTTGGCCGCCGTCAATACCTCCTCCCAACCGATCAAGACTATCCATGAGATAGTCGTGTGGAGACATGTTCATGGACGAACTTCCTTCTTCCATCTTACACGCCAAGATTTCTCTCATTGTGTGGAAGCGGACTATCGATCCGATTGCCCAAACTTACTCTCGAGACTTGACCATATTTCATCGCGTCTCACCATCGATCGATGTTTGCACCGCACAAGCCTTTGGACATTGTAGTCATCATATAGCACTTGGCCATATTGTTCGACTTATGCCAAAGTCTGCTTGACTCTCGCTGCTCATTAGTCGATGCGTCAATAAGGGCATCGGGTTTAGGAGTAGTGAGAACAAACATATGTTCTTCAAAGATAAGAACATATTCCATGTTTCGTTTCCACTCGATAAAATTCGGACCGGATAAGGGATTTGTGCGAGCATATTGATAATCGGTGTAAGAGACATATCTGAAAAGATAATGTAAACACATAAGCATACGATCGCACATAATTCGTAACAATAATATTGTAACCTTTTGATAAAACAATATTAATTGAAACCTCCAATCGCCCAAGGAATTCCACATGCAAGCCACGCGTGTGGACGTTTACACATGAAACTCCCACTTCTCAATAGATTTAAAATGTTTTATTTAGAAATCTCATCTAACAAACTTATGATAAACAGTGCAAGCAAGCCACGCGTGTGGACGTCTACTCACAGAGCGTCTCACTTTGTTTAGAGATCAAAAAGTGGATCTCGCGCGACAAACGCGTACCCCGTCGCCCGCATCGGGAATCTCACACGAAAAACGCGCGCATCCCTCACGGACGCGAAGTCGCCCGCGAACCGCCGAGAAAAACGCGCCCGGCGCGAGGCATGCCGAGGCGTCTCAGGCGAGAATCGCGCGCCCGCACGCCCAGTGCCGAGCGGTGTGCCGCCACCGCCCATCGAGAACACGCGCGGCGGCCGAGGCGTCTGCGCGCGCCGAGCACGCCACGCTGCGTCGCCGCCCACGCCGCTTCGCGCGCGCGTCCGGTTTCTCCGACGTGTCTTCCCATTATCTCGCTCTTGATGCTTTCGTCTTCGTTCTTTTTACGATAAGATTTACAGGAAAAATCTAATCTAACCAAGGATTTTTTCGTGTTGAAAAACAAAATCCGACAAAAATAAAACGAGCCACGATGAACGACAGGTTCACAATTAATATATTGCGCACGTAATAATCAAACGTGAATTAATCCAACAGAGCCAAGATACTGATCCCAGGCTCTGATACCAATTGTAGGGAAAACTATGTTTAGTCCTCTCCCGAGGATCTATCTTGGATGTTTAATTTGCCATACATTGATTATATTCCTAGCATGCGTCTATATAATTAATTGCAACACGTAGGGGTTTTCTCGTGTTTACCTTTGAATCTATCGAGGTGGATCAGGATGAACGAATCAAGACTCGTGCTTTGACCTTCTGGACTGTATCCCGGTTGCCCAATCTCCAACGTCGAGTGAGGACGATCTATGGAGAATGCTACAGAAAATCACCCTCAAGCTCACTATTATTCTCGAAAATTTCCTCTAAGGAGAACCCTAGTATTTTCGAAAATAATGCTCTTGTTAATAATGATTAACCTAGACTTTATCTCTTACCTTATATTTATAATGCATTACCATAATCCCATAAGGAAAGGATCTATGCATATCCCATAAATATAATTATATCCTTATAGGATAAAGAGAATAAAATCAATACCATAGAGAGCTTGGAAGTGGGCGTCGATTTTCATTGTAGCAACGGGCCTGGATGGGCCAGCCCAGGGATCAAATGCAAGGAATAAAGATAGGCCTCAAATAAATTAATTATCTTATGTTCACCCGAACATAAATTAATTTATAAACATTCATTCATGCCACTAGAGAATAAATCTTGACTTACCCTTTATTACGAAGTTGAGTCGGGCTTGCACTTAGACATTCGAATCCCGTATTTAAGATATCGCACGCCCATTAATTATTTAGAGCATTCGATTGCTTAAAATAATTAATATCTTTAATTCATAAGTAGTACCACTCAACCTTATTATTGTACTTGAGCTAACTCAACTGCGGGGTTTAGTACAATAAACCTTTGAGCTCCTTAAGGGGCGTCATCATCCTAAACGGATACGGTGACTCGTCTGAGATAACTAGCATGACATACAAGCACTTGCCACCACCCAAGATCGCGGAGAATATTGGGTTAGAACATATAACCCTCACCCATAACAAGTCAAAGTGATGGTCAAGAACTCATACTCATCTAATACCTTATCGAGGTTTAGATCATCGTAAGTCACCGAGATCTAGATTCTTCACGACGATCGATAGAAGAACTCATCTCATCGTGATCCTTCAATACGTCGAGACGTACCGGCATAGACAAGCAACCAAGTCAAGTCACTTCTTATCTATACCATAGCTATACCGACAACTCGTCCTCAAGTTGTCTCACCGTGAAACTTTTATATCTCATTAAGCTTGACCAATCATACGCACTTCGTGATCTTCTACACATCGTATGATCTAACTTATATATGAGATAAGGGACACGATATATGCAATCAAGTATTCAATTCAGATAGGAGATTGTAATAGTGGTAACAGAAACATTGTATACAAGCTCAACCAAAACTGCTTTCAGTATACAAATCCAACACTTTCTCCCCCCTTTAAACCAATTGTAGAGTGGCAGAATTTTCTGTTTCAAATGTTTTATCCTTATGATGTTGATAACCCGGCCGATGTTAAAGAATGAGTTTGCGTCAGTGAACTAGTTTTCAAGTTTGGAGAACTCCGATTAAGAATATCTCCTATGTATATCGTTTAGGTGGAAAGGTCAACAGTTGTTGATGAAGATCACGTCAGAAAGTTCTTTCTTCTGAGCAATTAAAGAATGTTACGCTGAAGCAGTTTAAGGAAGAATTGAACGAAAAGTATCTACCTCTGAATTCTGTAAACGGAAAGAAATTTAGTTTACAAGCATGAAGCAAAGCAAGAAGATTGTCGCATTATATGATCGTGAATTTTACAGATCAATCCGTGATGCTCTCGATAAAGTTGAAAAGATGAGAAGACATACGTGTTGATTACCCAAATTGAAGCGTGGGTGATAATCGATCGACTCACAATATACGCTTATGTTATTCTGATTCTTATCACGCATGGAGCTGACAAGTTAGCTCAAGCGTACGTCGAGAGGTAGTACGTTTACATGAAGTGGTCGTCTCAATCATCTCGAACAGAGACTCCAAGTTTATATCTCGTGTTGGATAAGTTTACAATAAAGACGGATATGGGATCGAATTTCAGTACAGCTAATATCCACAATTGATGGTCAATTTGAAAGGACCATCCAGACGTTAGAAGACAAGATCGGAACAAAGATTTATATGGCGCTCTACGAAGTTTTCTACGATAGAAATTGTAGATCGTCGTTTTATTTAAAACGCAATTGAAGAAGAAAGTGCTTGGACCAGAAACGATTAAAGAGATGGTCGTAATCATACGACAAGCACAGACAAGAATCCAAGAAATTATCGAGATGTATCGAATTGTACGAGATGCAAGAAAGATTGGCTAATCGCCTACAAATTGTCATTTTCTCTATGTTCAAAAATATTCACGATGTGTTCCATATGTCGCAGCTACGAAGATATGTGTTTAATCCAAAACACATTATACATCAAGAGAACAAATGTTCGTGAACAAGATTTAAGCTATGAAAGAAAGCCAGAATGTGTTTTAAATCGACATGGAAGCATGATGATTTAGAAGAAACGGCATGGTAGTTAAAGATCAGATGATAAAGAAGTGCTCTGAGCTTTTGCTGACGTACAAAATTTCGAGGATGAAATTTTTGTAAGGGGGTGAGAATGTAATAACCCGTATTTCTATAGCAGAGATTAGCTCATGATTAAGAGCATATTAAGAATGGCATTGCATCCTTAAGAAAGAATTGGTTAAATTAGAAGCTTTTACGTTAAGCTTCGAGTTGAGACAATAGAATTTCGGCAGAGTTGAGATAAAATCTGAGATAAGATTCCTAGATCATATTTAGAATAAGAAGACCTAGATTTAAATAGTCTTGAGATGATAGATACATTTTCAAAGAGGTCTTGATTTCAGAAAATTGAGAATTTCAAAACCTATGTTTTTGTGACGTCGGCATTTGCCGATTAAGCTCGGATGAAGAGCAAAATATTTAAAATAGTTTTTAAGGTCAAAAATATGTTTAATTATTATATTTTGATGTTTATGACAATTATTGAATTTAAAAGTAGAGATTTAAATAGAGGTTGTTTTATCGGATAATTAATGTCGATTTCTTGCTATAAAAATGTTTTGCATTATTTTATAATAATTATATTTAATTTTCAAGGAAAAGCTATGATTTAATTATTAAAGAAAATGAGAAAAAGAATGGAAAAGAAAAGGTTCTAGAAAAAGGATGAATAATCCTTTATTTAAGAAAATCAAAACTAAAATAATTATTACATAACATAAAGTTATACTTAGACTTTTCAAGCTTGTTTCTTCTTCATTTTCAGCCAAAAACTCACGCAACACACACTCACACACACAGCAAATTTTTGAAAATTTCATGGCAAAAATAGGAAGATCCGGCCGTTGACTTTTCGATCGGTCTTCGAATAGAGGTATAATTTCGTACCTAGAACACATCTACGGTTTGAAAATTTTAAAAACATGCTCCTATGTTCTTAGCATATTTTCGGTCATTTATGAAGATTTATAAGGATATATTTTTTTGGATTATTTCATGATATTATGATAGATTTGTCGTCTACGTATTGTTTAACGTTGAATTTGTGGATTATATGTTTGTTGGTTGCAAATTTGATAATTTTCGAAAAAAGGGGATGTATGGATCTTGGATATATGATGTTTATATGATTGAATTTCCTTCATATATATGTTATTGGATTGATATAAACGTGTTTGGAACAAGAAAAACGTTTGAAATCGAAACTATGCGAATGATCCTAAAATGGCCGAAACCCTAGGTTCATATATTGTTGGATTTTTGATTTTATTTGATCATTTTGACTTTGTATTTGGATTCTATGATATGAATAAAGTCTAAAATGATTTATTCGGATTTTTCCGCCGACGTATTCAAAAACGGTAAAATTTTAGTTTGTCGGCGAAAATTGGTTTTCAATGCCAAAGCTTTGATCTTTATATTTTTTTGATAAAATGATGATATTTAATGATATTTGAGCATGTATATAGGTTCGTTGGTGTTAGATGACGTTTTACGTGAATTTTCGACGTTAGACCTTAAGTGACGTCTTAAGGGATTTTGGGTTTTTATCTATGATGAGGTGATTGAAGCTTGTTGTTGAGTCTTATATGATCATTGAGACATATGGTGATGAATTGGTGGAGTTTGGGCTATGTTTGGATGGTTTGGTATTGATATGGCGATGCATTTATAAACGTTATGCTGCCGAAATTTCGATAGAATTTGTTTGTTAATAAGATGTTAGAGGATGCAATGACCTAAGTTTTGATAGAACTTAGAGTCTTAGTTTTGATATCAAGAAGAAATAGTCGTGTCGACGACTAACGATGATTAATGTTCTTGTTTGATCTTGATAGGCATTTATGCCGTTTTATGAGGATAAAATATAGATAAAGAAAGAAATGAAATTGGGAATTAGTTCCTTAGCTCTAAGGAACATCCAGGTGGGTATAAGTATTTTCTATAATAATATGCTTATGCTTTTATATAATTTCAATTGATATGATATGCTTTTGCATGAAAAAGGATATGAAATTTTATGATATGCATTTAATTGCATTGTTTTGAAAGTTGATTGACTTGCCAATGTTTTGAGCATGAGCATAAGCATAATGCACTACCTATCCACGAAAACGAAAGAAAGAAAGAAATTACCGACGTCGGGTATGACCGTAGTTGAGATCCTTCGGGACCAACTCGGGTATGTGAAGTTAAAGTGTGTTTGAGGAGGAGGTTTACTCCTCGGATCAACACAAAGAAAATATATGTGGATATGGGAAGGAAAAGAAAGCTTCATGCAGACATGAAACATGCATATGCATATGATACGATGATATAATGTAATGAGCATGCATGAACAGATTTTTAGAAGCATTATGCAGGTAATTTCAATAAAATCCCTGCATAAATTTATTTTATGGCAAGTCAAGAATATAGCCCTAAGGGAAAAATTTTAAATGTTTTTGGCATATACCCACTGAGTGCATTTTTGTACTCACACCCTGCATATATTTCTAAATATGCAGGTTGAGCTGGAGAGAATGCTGGAATCGAATGATGTGCAAAGGAGCTTCTCTAATTAACTGGATTCATGATAATATTGATATTTTTTTGATGTTATTCATTTGATAGTCACATGTTTTGATGCCCAGAGAGTTATGTCTTCATACATAATTCTCAACCACACTTTCCGTTGACGAACTCTGACCTTTACTTGTTTATGTGTCCTGCTATGAAGAATTGATCATATTCAATGTTTTGTTATGATTCAAGTTGTTGATAATTTCTCAAAGTTTTCGAAGCATGCTCGAATATGTATCTCCCTGATATTGGTTATTCTGTTGTGAAGATTGTCCTCAGCCGTTGTTCTTCTCGTTCAATTCTTTATTTTGATTTGAGGACCTAGAACCGATCTTTATCCAATTATATTTTACCTTCTTGAACCATAAAGGTTAACTTTTATTCATGATAAAGTGGTTGTCATCTCTTCTCTTGGCACATGTTTGAGCCTATTATCGTTAAATTTTCTTCTTAACCCCAAGTCACAGCCTAATTACCTGATTAGGTAGTCGGGTCGTGATAATACGAATCCTGTAAGAAGGTTAACTCAACAAGAGGAGTTGGTGAAATATTTTGAAAGATTGAGACTTGAAGTAGTGACCACACCTGAAGAGGCGGATGCTATTATCTCAGTTTTGGTAGTACGTCCGACGTTGCGAGACAGAATTCGAGAGGCTAAAAAAAGATGATGAGTATCTACAAAAGAAGCAAGCTAAAGAAGTGTCTGATGACCCAAGAGGAGTTACAGTTCTACATGACGGGACACTTACTTATAATAGGAGAATTTATGTGCCAGTGGATGAGGAGTTGAGAAAAGAGATAATGGATGAGGCACATCGAACTTTGTACACAGCACACCCTGGTAGCACCAAGATGTACCAAGATTTAAAGAAGAGTTATTTTGGTGTTATGGCATGAAAAGGTCAATTGCAAAGTATGTGGAACGATGTCTGGCATGTCAACAAGTGAAGGCTGAACATCAAAGACCCTCAAGATTGTTAAAGTCCTTAGAGATACCCGAGTGGAAGTGAGAACATATCACTACGGATTTCATGGTTCGACTTCCTAGAACTTTGAGAGGTAATGATGCACTTTGGGTGATTGTTGACCGGTTGACTAAGTCAGCGCATTTCGTGCCAGTGCACATGACGTTTTCGATGGACAAATTTACATAGTTATATTTTCGGGAGATAGTTCGACTTCATGGGGTACCGACATCCATTATATCTGATCGAGATCCCCATTTCACATTAAGGTTTTGGGGCAGTCTACACCATTCTTTGGGTACAAAGTTAAAGTTTTCGACGACGTATCATCATCAGACAAACGGCTAATCAGAAAGAATGATTCAAACTTTAGAAGATATGTTAATAACTTGTGTCTTGGATATTGGAGGAAGTTGGGAGACACACTTGCCATTGATATAGTTTGCTTATAACAATAGTTACCACTCCAGTATTGGTATGGCCCCTTATGAGGCACTCTATGGGAGAAAATGTAGATCACCTTTCTTTTGGGATGAAGTTGGTGAAAGAAAAATTTTAGGACTTGAGATGGTGGAAATAACTGTTGAGGTTGTCAAGAATATTCGAGATAGGATCAAAGTTTCTCAAGATAGACAAAAGTCGTATGCTAATAAAACAAGAAAGGATTTACATTTTGAAGTCGGTGATAAGGTGTTTTTGAAGGAAGCACCAATGAAAGGAGTTCCGAGATTTGGTAAAAAAGGAAAGATAAGGCCTCGCTTCATTGGACCGTTTAAAATTTTGGAAAAGATTGGAGATGTTGTCTATCGTTTGGCATTATCACCTAAGCTATCATTCGTGCACAATGTTTTTCATGTTTCGATGTTGAGGAAATATATGCATGACCCGAGTTATGTGGTGTCTTATGGTGGTATATCTCTTATAAGGATTTAACCTACAAGGAAGAACCCATCACGATTTTAGATCGAAAAATCCACGAGTTAAAGAATCGGCATGTAACTTTAATTAAAATATAGTGGAGTCGCCATGGACCTAAGGAAGCGGCTTGGGAGGGTGAGGATGAGATTCTAGCTAAGTTCTCGTCCCACATAGCACTTGGTAAGACAAATTTCGAGGAAGAAATTTTTGTTAAGTGGGTAAGGTTGTAACGCCCCATTTTTTTGCTTGCATTAATTTGCTTTAATTTTTAAAGTAATTTGCATTGGATTTGTGAACATTTGACATGCTCGATATTTTTTTTTACGTTGTACTTGAGGGAGTATGTAGTTGCACCTTAATGTAAAAGAACTTGAAATTATATGTTTTGAGCTCATATATATATATATATATATATATATATATATATATATATATTTCTTTAATTTGAGGCCAATTGTTTAATTATTTATAATCAACAAAACTAAAATTTCTAGAAATTTTTGCCCACCTTTCATTTCGTGGGCCCAAATTCAAACTTTGAGTAAGTAATTGGGGGAAATTTTGTGAGGTTAGGTTGTAGGTTTCATACAACACGTATCACTCCTTCTTGCTTATCAAGAAAATGATTTATCTTTATCTTTATCTCTTTCTATAGTTTCAAATAAAAATAAAATCTAAAAGAGATAGGTTTCTTAAGACTTGTAATTAGTATCCAACTCTTGCATCGACTAAGTATAAATAGGGGTCTTTAATCTTTAATTTATTTTTCTTCTCTACGTACCAAAGCAAGAAAACAAATATCAGAGGTCACCCTCGTTTTCTTTTCTCTCGTTGTTCTAAGTTATTTATTAATTTATTTATTTTTAAAAAAAAATAGGAAAAAAAGTGTGCCTTTTAAGGTGCTCAAGTTTTACCAAAAAACCAAAACAAATTATGTTGGAATCAATGGCAAGTATTATTTTTTTTGTCTGACTATGTTACTACATGCATACAAACATTAGTCCCCAGATTTATGCATGAAACCAAACTTCTATATGTTCATTCAATTTGTGAGATAGTGTCCCTATTAGCTATGAAATTCGATTTAATTATAATGATTGTTGACTTAAATTATTTTGGATTGTTTAATCATTAAAAAAAAATTGGCCATCAAAAGTTTACATATTAAGAAGCTGGATTGTTGATGCATTTGTAAACAATTAAGTAAAGAGGATTTTTAGTGTTGCTGTTAGTTAATTATTAAAATATCTTACTATAATAGTTCATAACAAGAAGGTTGAGTATTATTATTATTATTATTATTATTATTATTATTATTATTATTATTATTATTATTATTATTATTATTATTATTATTATTATTATTATTATTATTATTATTATTATTATTATTATTATTATTATTATTATTATTATTATTATTATTATTATTATTATTATTATTATTATTATTATTATTATTATTATTATTATTATTATTATTATTATTATTATTATTATTATTATTATTATTATTATTATTATTATTATTATTATTATTATTATTATTATTATTATTATTATTATTATTATTATTATTATTATTATTATTATTATTATTATTATTATTATTATTATTATTATTATTATTATTATTATTATTATTATTATTATTATTATTATTATTATTATTATTATTATTATTATTTAATTAGTTTCATATCGATTTAATTGTTTCAATTAGAGTCGATTTAAGTATTTCATTTTTATAGGCTTTATAAGATTATTTGTATTTATTGAATTAGGTACAGGCAACTGTTAGGACCCTCGTCCCAAAATTGATTGATTTTAATTTATTGTGCTTGACAAAACAAAGTGGGTGAAATCTTCTTTAACTTGCAAATATATGATTTGGAATAAACATATTTATTGTGGGTAAAAGTTTCTTTAACTTGCAAATATGTGATTTGAAATAAACATGTTTACTGTGGGTGAAATCTTATTTAACTCGTTAAAATATGTTTTGGAATATCATATTGACACGTAGAATAAAGCATGTTTATTTTGTGAAAGTAAAATTTGTTTAAGAAATATTCTTTTATGTCCAACGTGTATGTCGTGGTTTGGATTGTGATACGATATTTATTGCATGCGGTGATTATGCAAGTGGAAAGTCGTGACGGTGTTTCATTGGCTACGTGTATATCCTATGCCGGTGAGACAGGATTTTAAGCCGGTGAGGCTGAGCCTTGACGGTGAGTCACTGGCTACGTGTATATCCTAAGCCGGTGAGGCTGAGCCTTGAAGGTGAGTTATTGACTACGTATATATCCTATGCCGGTGAGGCGGGATTTTAAGCCGGTGAGGCTGAGCCTTGACGGTGAGACATTGGCTAAGTGTATATTCTATGCCGGTGAGGCGGGATTTCTGTGCCGGTGAGGCTAGATATGATTGCATGCGGTGAGTATATAAGTGGACATTGCCAGTGTGGCTGAATATGATTGACTATTACTTTCCTACAATATATACATGATTGGACAAAAATAATGATATTCCTTATTCTCCACCACTGAGTACGTTTTTGTGCTCATCCCCTTTTATCTAAAATATTTTCAGGTCAGTGATCGTGGAGCGGCGTGGCGGTGTGGGTGTGCCTAGTGGTGTTATGTCGCTTTTTTGCATCTTCTAAAACTTATGCTATTTTGGTTAATTTCTTTTTCTTTATTATCGTTATTTGAGTTATTAGGAGTCCACCTTATCTCATGCTATTAGGTCTTGCGTAGTTTGCTTTGGGTCATTAGTTGGTGTCAGTTTTGTTGTGCAAAATTTAGACTTGAGTTTGTTGGACTTATTATTTGGCAAATTTTATTTGAGAGATTTTTATATATGTTATTTAAATATTTTAATCAATAAAAAAAATCACTTTGACATGTTTCCGCTTTAGCTATTTAGGAAAATATAGCATTTTCAAATTATAAATTTTGGGTGTTACATTATCTCTCTGAACTACATAAAAATCAACGTGTTATTTACTTTCAGTATCATTTTCAGATGACATGTTATTGAACTGTCATTAGTAGCACACAACAACTAGGGCTATAAACAAATCAAACCATTTGTGAGCTACTCGAGCTCGACTCGAAAAAAGTTCGTTTGAAATTGATCTTTTGTAAACGAGCCAAACTCGAGCCTCGAATCGTAATATCCGTAGTTTTAATCTTGAATTACGATAATAAATTCCGTAATTAGTATTATTAATTAAATAATTAAAATCTTAATTAGTCAACTCTTGACTTTGACCAAGTATAATTTTGTAATAACCCGCAGCTTTAAAAGCCTAATTACGGTCTTTAAAACCCGTAAAATAAAATTTTGCCGTGAAATCAATCACATATGAAATCAAGTATGATTTCAATTGTTTACAAGGAACAATTTCCTATTACACACTCACCAATTTAGTGAATGATAGAAATTGAAAGTTATAACTTTATCTAAGAAGACATTTTTTAACGTCGAACGCATATCGACTATCAAATATCACGATATTTCTTAAGCAATCAAGCTTGGAATTATATCCCATTACGAATGGAATATTTTTATGATGAGATTACAGTATTTACGACCATTTTAAAGATGAGTCGATACGTAACGTTTTGAGACGTTTTCAAACGCCAACGCTTAGAGATAAGATGAACGATGGTTTTAATGATCAAGAAACTTTAGGAAATTATTTCTTATGGTATTTTTATGATATTACAGTACTAATAAGCATTTTATTAATGCTTGAACATTTGAATTAATATTTATATCAAAATCGATTTCAAAACCCTAATTATTCGAAATTAGGTTTCTTTCGAAATTAAATGCTCTTCCTAATTATCCTATGATATAATTATCATATAAATTATATACCAAAGTGTATATACCTATTAATGTCATGAAATAAAAATTTTAACCTATGAATTAATTAAATGGTCGATAGCCATTTATGTTGTACATAAATCAATTATCTTCTTCCTTTATACTATTTAATTAACCTATGATATTAAATATCATCTAAATCATATGTTATGATTTATATATCTATAATTAGCATGACATAGGAATTTTACCCTATAGTTTGGCCAAATGGCCGAGAGCTACACATATAGGAATATAAATCTTAATTGTTTCATTTAACCCACATTTGCATGCATGTATGTATAAATTCAGATTTTATACTTGAGTCTCCCACCAAATACATATACTTTACCTATTTCCAAGATATCTTGTGTAAGCACTAATGATTGGGAACCCATTAGGTAATAAAATAGTATTATAAGTCAAGAGTCCATCAGTGTGTGTGAGAGAGATGGCCGAGAGAGGGGGATAAGGGGGAATATTTTCAGATTTTTGTGTCATTCTTCACTCTACACTCAAACATCTCACACTCATCTCTCTCCAAACCACTCACCTCTCTCTCTAACACTCTCAAAACTCTCTCCTCCTTCCCCATTTTTCTGCAAACAACCGAGAGCTCCCCCTCCTCTCCAAGCTTTAATTTTCTTCCTTCCATCTTCCATACAACACCCCCATACCTTGTATAGTGTATCATTAATCCATATCACCAAGGTAGGTGGCGATCAAGAGCTTGTTGTTCTTAAAAATTTCGAAGAGATGGTCTAGAGCATTGCATGTGTTCTTGATGATAATGTTTTGCTATTGCATGTATATAAATGATAAGAAAAAGGATTAGATATGTGTTCATGTTTTCAAATGTATTGCATGTCGATTTTTGTTCAAAAAATTTTCGAAGCAATGAATATGTGATGTTCTAAGACTATATAGCTTTATGTTGTGAAACTTAGATCATGATTTAAAAATTTATTCAAATATGTTTGAAATTCTTGAAGTGGCCGAGACCTAAGAGGATATATATGGATTTGATTTTGTGATCTATAATGTTATATGTGTTCATAGTATTTATTTTGAATTTTGGAAAAAAGTCCATGCCCAATTTTTCTTAAGAACCGTGAGCTTATAAAAAAATGTGGGTGTAGGATTTTATTTTGTACATGCAATATGATATTGTTGATTATTGATATATTGGAAATGAATGTAAATTAATTGAGAATTTTGAAGCACTTTGCTAATTTTTTTTAAATAAAACCGAGGGATATATATATATATATTGATGTGTATGATTTCATTTTGAACATGCAAGGTGTTAATCTTGAATTATGATGAACTAAGAGTGTATAGACATTTATTGGAAATTTTAGAAAATCATTTCTATAATTTTGCAAAATAACCGAATATATATATATATTTATATGTTAATGAATGATGTTTATTTTAGACATGCAAGAACATATAATTACTCTATGATGTTATAAAAGTCTATAGTGATTTAATTGAAATTTTGGAAAATTTTATCTATATTCAAAAAAATGCCGAGACATGTACATACATATATGTTAGTGTATAATTTTATATTATGACATGCAATGTTATATTGTTGTTCTAAAATGTGTTTTATGCATCCTAGAATTTTATTAAATTTTTTTAAAGATCAATTACACATTTGTTTCAAAAAACCGATGAGTTACACACTCAAATGGTGATGATCAAATGGTCTTTGATACATATTATGATGTAATGTTGCTATACTATAGTTTATGAGCATATATATATATGTTGGAAACTTTATAAAATCGCTTATTATGTTTAGTGTAAAGGACCGAGAGTTATATCCCATTTATATGGTGTATAAATGTTATATCATGAATTATGTGGCATAAGTATGTTATGGAATAATATTTGGACCTTGTAGTAATTTATGGGAATTTTAGTGAATTTGTTGTGCATTTTTTTAAAAATGCCGAGACCTTAATAAATAATAAGGTGATGATTGAACAATGTTTTGTTGATCTTATGACATATTAATGACCATAGTGTATATTAATACACTATATATTATTAGAAAAATTTTTAAGTATCATTTGGTAATTTATTACAATTACCGAAAGTATTTAAGAATTTTTAAGGATTTTTAAATCCTTTTAAATCATTTTTATTAATAAAATATATGTCTAATATTATTTTAGACATATTTGGAAATTATTGGATAATTTTCGAAAATAATAGATTGTCAAAATTAAAATAGCCGTGAGCTATTTTTAATTTCAAATAAGGATTTTAATCCTTAAATTCATTATTTATAATGAATTATATGTTTAAAAATTATTTTAAACATATTAAAACAGTTTATAAAAGAAATCAATTAGAAATTGATTTTCAAATAATGTAATGTTAAAATAAGACTTAGTAATTAATTACTAAGGAAAAGTCAAAATTGTCGACTTTTGAAATCAACGCACGAAAGACGTTCGATAAATACGCAAATATGCGTAAGACGATCATTTACTAATGATATCATGTTAATATGAAAAGATTTCATGTTTAAAGTCATGAGATCGAAAACGTGAGAAACGCTGACCATTTACTAAGAGGGTAAATTGGTCATTTATAACACATATCTCGCTCTATCGAAGAACGAGAAATGTTAATTTGGTATCGCTGATCGAGAAACTAATTAAATTCATTAAGAATTAATTCGCCGATATGAAATATCGAATTATCTTATAAGACTTAATAAGTCTCGAATTACGAACCGACGCACTAAAGCATCCTTTTATATAAAGGTGTGACGCCGACGCACCACCGGACGCCGACGAGTAAGGAAAACGATAAAGACGAACAATAATTTCGGTGGGCTTTATTACCAAAACGGAACAACTTTGTCGCTTTTTCAACCGCCTTTGTTTACGATTTTCAATAAATGCTAAAATTCTTTAAATGATTACCGCCAAAATGTTTACGCTTTGTGTATCGTATCCTATCCTCAGATGATGTGATGTTGTTGGAATATTCCCAACTTATGAATGAAAATCGATATCGGATCCTATGCCGGAAGGCTTATACCTGGCTAGGATTAACGTGTACACTGATGGTGACTGTGTGCTATAAGGACAATTCATATCCGGTCACGGGGTCGTAGAAGGAGGCCTCCTTCACGACTTTCGACTATGATAATGTGATGACATGATAATAAGGGATATGGATCACGCACCAAGAAAATGCTCGCCAAGCAACTTTTATAAACTCAAGAAAATATTTTAGTAAGACAAGGCATTTTCAAATAAAACCCTCGTGTCTTACCACTATATCGGGCAGAGTAATTAAACGAAAATGAAATGTTTTCGCATAAGTCCACCGGGTACAAATTTTGTACTTAGCCCCGCATGTTTGTTTTAAATGTGCAGTTGAGCTCGATTGTCGATGATGGAGAAGTGTTGAGAAAGCCGTATGTCCTCGATGTTCGTTAGAATGGATAACCTCAATACATATCGCCATATATGTATTCACACTCTTTCCGCTGCAAACTCTGAACTGTTTTATTTTCATGTTGGATAATAAAATAATGTGAACTATGAAGCCTTCAGATCGTTATATCTTTTGGATCTGTTGGCTAAGCCCTTTTGAACTAAATTGTATAAGTGTATGTTAAATCTTAAGTTCCATATTCCTAATAATAGTCCGCTCACTCCGGGTCATCCTGAGTGGGGGTGTGACAGAGTGGTATCAGAGCCATTGCTCTATGAAATCCCATTTCTTTCTAAACTAAGTCTAGAATTGAGTCACTAGACTTCTAGAAAATCTACGGGCTATTCTCAACACTCCATCACATCGAGCTCAACGGGGAAAAGGTAACTAGTTTCAATTGAGTTTATGAGATGAAAATTTTTATATGATGGCCAAATTTGAAAAGATTTTGAAGTAAAAGGGAAAAAGGAAAGTTGTAATGTGATGATGATTGAAATGATGAGTTATGAATGAAGATTTTCAAAAATTCTAAATTTTGAAATTAAATAGCAACGATATGAAGTGGTTAAGTTGAAAAGCATGTTTGAAACGAATCATGATGATTAATGACGAATGTATGAAAACAAGATGATATGTACAGATAAGTATGAACGAAGTATGATGTTGTTTGGATGTTATGTTTACGACTTATGAAATTTATGTTGATAACAAAGTATGCTATTCTCTTGAGAAGAACGTAGACGATATAGGAAGTATGTTCCCATAATAAAAGAAAACAAAAGAATGATAGGAAGCATGAATGTGTTTTAATTTTGAATTCTGAACGGCGAAAGTGGAACGTAAAGATGATCGGCAACGACGTTGACTACGAAGAATGAAGAAGGTGGATGCTTATCACAGTCAAAGTGAGCGATCATAACCATGATTTTCAACTTGCGTGACTGAGAACCGAGATTTCCGAACGGCAAACTTCAATTTGAAGACGTGGACGTGATAGTTATGCTAAGTCGGCAGTAGCCATAGCGCGTATGTTGTCATTATTGGCACCTTCTCGAAACGTCGTTATAATCGCGAAAATTTTCTGCACTGCGCAGTAAATTTGTTTTTAACCATACTCTCTCGATAGGACTCCGTTTTACGCATGGTTTTCGCCTGCGTATTCCTAACGTTCTGAACTTCATTTGTTATGAAGGACAGAATCTCTTTTTCCAGCTCCCAAATACAGTAGAGTCTGGGTAAAGTTCAGCTCGAGTTTTAGATAGCACCGAAGAACCTATAACACCTCGTATAGTTTAACATAGCAATAGGAGTTTTGTTTACTAGACGGGTTAAGAACGTTTGGTTATAGGTTGAATAGTTTATCCTAGATGATTAATCGAAGTATTAAGTTATCCTATCTTCTAGCAGGTATTAGTAGTGTCTAACGGTTAGTTTTGATCGTGACAGATGGAGGAGATGCGTTACATTGCGAGGAGAAGGATAGGACCCGACCCGACTCCTGAGGAGACTATTCGTATCTATCGAGAAAGCTGGATGTGTGCTGGCGAGGATCTGGGAGAGTTCCTGATGTATTACTTTAGACTGTGGAGGAATGCGAGAGTTTATGGCGTGACGGATTACGACGGCATTAAGCGTCTCCTTACTATACTTCCATGTGATTGGGAAGATTATGCTCGTGAGGTTTCTGGAGATTACATTTACCGTGCGACTGGAGGATATGACTTGATAGGTGATTTACCCAGGTTCATTAGCCACCTGACGTACGTATATAGCATCTATGGCGCAGCACCGAGAGGACCTTATCTCCCTCCACGGGAGTATACATGGCGTGATGAGTCACCTGAGTGGCTGTATACCGAGGTCCCACGGGTAGTCGATACAGTGGTTCCTCGATATCGTATCGATGAAGGCAGACTTGTTCAGGCAGACGGAGCAGCTAGACCTAGAGCATTGGGAGCCCCTGTTTTCCCACCTCTGA
Organism: Salvia rosmarinus; assembly: GCA_036937905.1. NCBI lineage: Eukaryota > Viridiplantae > Streptophyta > Magnoliopsida > Lamiales > Lamiaceae > Salvia > Salvia rosmarinus. The sequence goes on from JAODLM010000760.1 coordinate 425,492, forward strand.
TTTTCGGACATCCGGTGCGTCCACCACTACCGCCTTTACCACCGATGGCAGCACCCCTACCACCAGTCGAGAGTTTCCGTCAGACAGCACGGATTAGCGTGACAGGTACTCTTGATGGGTATAACCCCATCCACGACAGCTACAGCCCGATTCGTGTGGATTATGGTCCACTGCGGGACATCCCGATGGTAGAGAGTAATGGAGCTGGACCCTCTAGAGCATATGGCCAGGTTGATGATTCGGACGAGGAGGAAGAGGATCCGGAGGAAGATGAGGAAGATTCGAGGAGTTGATGTAGATAGTGATGTTGATGTAAAATTTGAAGAATTATGTTATCTATTTTTTTATGTATGTATGTTTTAATTATGCTTATGAAACTTGAACAGTGGGGAAAACTGAATTTTTGTAAGGCTATAAAGCCGTTGTGCATGACTTTAATTTTTGTAAAGCCTTAAGGCCAATATGTGTATGGCCTTTTCTTTTTGAAACATTTTGGAAGTAAGTATATAAGTAATCCTTGATGTAAGGACTTATGTTTGCAAAGTACGTTATCTATGGTGCTTTTGCAATTGTATGTATGTGTGATCCAAGAGGGCTTTTGCAACAAATTTATGTATGATAAGAATGAAATGTTTTATTCAAGTTATCGTTTCTAAAAAGGCAAAGAAATGAAATTGTACATATTCAAGTTATAAAAATGATACATGATGCTAATGATATATTTTACACAATGTAATGCCTCCTAGACAAGCCCCGAACGAGAAGTAAGAGGCAGAGGCGCACCTAGGAGACGAGGTAGAACTCCGAACAGAGGAACAAGTCAGACTCAACCACCTCCACCTCAACCCCGACCGCAGGATAGAGGAATTGTTTTAAGACAAAACCTCCAACTTTCAATGGGAAAGGTAGTCCCAAGATGCGAATGTGGATGAGAACCATCGAGAGAATTTTCACTTTTCTAAGGTGCACAACACAAGAAAGACTATCATGTGTAGCATTTCAGTTAAATGGGCCTCGATTTCTGGTGGGAGGCCAGGAAGAAAACTTTCACAGCAGAGCAGATGGAAGAATTGACTTGGGAAGATTTTAAAAGAGAAGTGTATGATAAATATGTACCGAAGAGTTACAAGAAGAAGAAGGAACAAGAATTCTTCTTGTTAAAACAGAAAAGATGTCGGAACCGACACGATCGCACTTTCTGCGAAATGTCTAGATATGCACCGGATCAAGTGGACACGGATTTAAAGATGGCGGAAAATTTAGATCGTGGTTAAGGCCGTAAATAAGAATGTCTCTCACCGGTCTTGGAGACATGACTTATAATCGAGGCTCTTACACGGCTTTGACATTGAGGCAAAGAATGCCGATGATAAGTCGGGATCACCGATGCGTAATACCATGGACAGAGGAAAGAGAAAGTGGGATGCTAGTTTTGGTAATAGTAGCGAGAAAGCTTCAAAACAAAGGTAACAAACAAAGAGCAAGCGGGAACTCAAGAAACCAAGGGCAAGGATGGAGGAAGCCGCTTTTATTCCTCCAAAGAAGGGACTACAAGAATAACAAGGGCTCTTCCGCGCCCAAATGCCGAAAGATGCACACGGATGTGCATGGCGGCAAAAGGAAACTGCTTTAGGTGCGGTATGAAGGACATTACGCAAACTTTTGTCCGGGATACGCTCGAAACAGCTTGTAAGGCCGAACCAACCCGGTAATGTCCAACCGAGGGCTATCCAATTTCAGCCCCAACCTCAACAAAGAATTACACCCAACAATGGCAACAACCCCACAACAACAAGCAATGTACCACAACAACAAATACCACAACAAAGAAGGGCAACCACCCCAAAGAACGAAGACAACAACCATCATGGCAACGTCAACGACAACAAGAGCCTGCATAACAAAGAATAGCCCAAAGAAAGGCAAGCACCACGCCACCGCAGCTACCTCAAGTCGTAGGGCGTATGCTTTGCATCGGCAACAAACGAACAGACCAGGAAACCCGGCGTATGGGAATCCTTCTCAACATACCGTTATAGTATTGTTCGACACAGTGCTTCGCACTCTTTCATAGCAAAATCATGCGTAGATCTGTTGGGACTTAATGCGATAAAGGCGAATCAGGATATGAGAATCTCTTCACCTATAGGAGGAATTATGACTGTTATGCATTTCTGCTCGAACCTAGAGTTGAACTTAGGATCACTAAGTGTTCTAGCAAATAATCTGCACATAATGCCCATGGGTGACGTAGATATAATCCTAGAATGGATCGTTAGTGCAAACCACCCACGATTCTTTGCAAGGAAAGGAAAATATCATTTCATTTTCCTGGGCAAGAAGCAACGCATTTCCATGGAATCAGCATGGGCAAGAGAGTCCCAATTGTGTCCGCATTGAAGGCGAGGAAAATGATGAATAAGAAAGGATACCATGCTTTTCTTGTTTACCTGAACGGAGAAGAAAAGCCGGAACTGAAGATGGAAGACATTGAAATTGTTAAGGAATTTCCAGATGTATTTCCTAAGGATCTACCAGGATTACCTCCTGATAGACAATTGAATTTACCATCGACCGGAACCGTGATCGGCTCCAGTATCAAAGGCACCCTACAGAATGGCCCCAAAGGAATTGGAAGAATTGAAAATCCAAATCCAAGAACTGTTGGACCTAGGTTTCATTAGACCTAGCGTTTCGCCTTGGGGAGCACCTGTATTATTCGTTAAGAAAAAGGATGGATCCTTAAGAATGTGTATAGACTATCGAGAGCTGAACAAGATGACGCTCAAGAACAAATATCCTTTACCAAGAATCGACGATTTGTTCGATCAATTGAGAGGAGCAGGCATATTTTCAAAAATTGACCTCAAGTCAGGATACCATCAACTCAAGGTACGACCTGAAGACATAGCTAAAACCGCATTCCGAACAAGATATGGCCATTATGAATTTGTAGTTATGCCATTCGGATTAACTAATGCACCAGCGGTGTTTATGGACCTCATGAACCGAGTATTTCATCCGTGCTTAGACAAGTTTGTATTGGTTTTCATAGATGACATCCTCATCTATTCGAAAAATGAGGAAGACCATAAGGAACATCTAAGAATGGTGTTACAAACTTTGAGGAATGAGAAGTTGTTTGCCAAATTCAACGAAATGTGAGTTTTGGTTAAAGGAAGTAATGTTCCTAGGACACATTGTGTCTGCTGATGGAATCAAGGTGGATCCAAATAAAGTGGAAGAAGGCAAGAATGGAAATCACCGCGAACTCGTAATGAGATCCGAGTTTTCTAGGTTAGTGGTTATTATAGGAGATTCATTGAGGATTCTCCAAAATAGCAAGACCAATGACCCAATTACTCGAAAGGGAGTTAAGTACACTGGACCGAGGAATGTGAGGCGAGTTTTCAAGAACTCAAAGAAAAGTTAACAAGTGCACCGTGTTAGCAATCCGAATCGATAAGGAATATGTGGTTTATACCGACGCCAAGAATGGATTAGGATGCTTTGATGCAAGAAGGAAAAGTAATAGCATACGCATCACGACAACTTAGACCACATGAGCTAAACTACCCGACACACGATTTAGAGTTAGCAGCAGTGGTTCATGCACTGAAAATATGGAGACACCATCTCTATGGAGTGAGATGCGAAATTTATACAGACCATAAGAGTTTGAAATATTTTTTCGAGCAAAGAGATCTAAACATGAGGCAGAGGAGATGGCTCGAACTAGTAAAGGATTACGACTGTGGTATTAACTATCACCCAGGTAAAGCGAATGTAGTAGCTGACGCCTTGAGTCGTAAAAATCAAACTCATTTGGGGTATCTCTTGACACGAGAAGATAAACTTGTCGAGGAATTCAGCAATTTAAGAATCGAATTGATTAAACAGCCAGAGACGATCAAGAATTGTATTGCTACACTCACCATGACACCTGATCTAAGAAAAAGGATCATTGAGAGACAAAGGATTGAGGAAAAGTTGGAAAAGATAAGAGAAAGAGTGAGAACCGTGAATTGAAAATTTCCAGGAAGCATCAGATAATGCTTTAATATTCAAAGGAAGAATATGTGTTCCTGATGATGCTGAGATTCGGAACGACATAATAAGTGAAGCTCATGATACACCTTATACCGCCCACCCAGGCAGTACGAAGATGTACCAAGACCTAAAAGAGAAATTCTGGTGGGAAGGCATGAAACGAGACATAGCTTTTTCGAGAACGTTGCTTTGTTTGCCAACAGTAAAAGCTTTACACCAACGTCCCTACGGGAAATTACAACCATTGGGTATACCTGAATGGAAGTGGGACGAAATAACGATGGACTTCGTTACGGATTTACCCAAGTCTCGAAAAGGAAACACTACTATATGGGTAATAGTAGATAGACTCACCAAGTGCGCTCACTTCTTACCAATTCAAAATACATATGGAGCTGATAGACTAGCCCAAATATATGTAAAAGAAGTGATACGGCTACATGGAGTACCAAAATCTATTACATCAGATAGAGACTCCAAGTTTACATCGAAATTTTGGATGAGCCTACAAAAAGAGCTGGGAACAAAGTTAAACTTCAGTACAGCATTTCACCCACAAACTGATGGGCAGTCAGAAAGGACAATCCAAACCCTAGAAGATATGCTGAGAACCGTAGTACTGGATCAAGGTGCAAAATGGGAAGACGTCTTACCTCTTATCGAGTTTGCCTACAATAATAGTTATCAAGCGACGATTGATATGGCCCCATATGAAGCTTTGTATGGCAAGAAGTGTAGATCACCACTATATTGGGATGAAGTAGGTGAAAGGAAAATAATAGGGCCAGAAGCAGTGAATGAAATGATTGAAATCGTCCGACAGATTAGGCAAAGAATCAAAGAAGCTCAAGATAGACAAAATCCTACCGATACGCGAGATCGGAGTCAGATTTCAAGTTGGAGATAAAGTATTTCAAAGTCTCTCCATCGGGGGGATCACGAGATTTGGTGTGAAAGGAAAACTAAGACCCCGCCACATAGGACCATACGAGATCCTAGAGAGAATAGGCTCAAGAGCTCTATAAGTCGCTCTCCCGCCCAACTTGGGAAATGTGCATAATGTTTTCACGTATCTCAACTAAGGAAATATGTGTACGATCCAAAACACGTGATCCGTCAAAACGACGTAGTTCTAAATCCAGATATGAGTTATGAAGAAGAGCCTATCGCAATACTAGACCATAAAGTTCAACAACCGAGGAACAAATCAATTTCACCGGTCAAAGCACGTGGAATCATCACGGCAAGAAGCTACGGGAGCTAGAGGATACAGTGAAGGAACAATACCCCAGTTTATTCTTTTAAGGTATATAAATTTCGGGACGAAATTTCTTTTAAGGGGGGTAGGATGTAATAACCCGCAGTTTTAAAAGCCTAATTACGGTCTTTAAAACCCGTAAAATAAAATTTTGCCGTGAAATCAAATCACATATGAAATCAAGTATGATTTCAATTGTTTACAAGGAACAATTTCCTATTACACACTCACTCAATTTAGTGAATGATAGAAATTGAAAGTTATAACTTTTATCGGCAGTACATTTTTTTAACGTCGAATGCATATCGACTATTGAAATATCACGATATTTCTTAAGCAATCAAGCTTGGAATTATATCCCATTACGAATGGAATATTTTTATGATGAGATTACGAGTATTTACGACCATTTTAAAGATGAGTCGATACGTAACGTTTTGAGACGTTTTCAAACGTCAACGTTTAGAGATAAGATGAACGATGGTTTTAATGATCAAGAAACTTTAGGAAATTATTTCTTATGGTATTTTTATGATATTACAGTACTAATAAGCATTTTATTAATGCTTGAACATTTGAATTAATATTTATATCAAAACTGATTTCGAAAACCCTAATTATTCAAATTAGGTTTCTTTCAAATTAAATGCTCTTCCTAATTATCCTATGATATAATTATCATATAAATTATATACCAAAGTGTATATACCTATTAATGTCATGAAATAAAAATTTTAACCTATGAATTAATTAAATGGTCGATAGCCATTTATGTTGTACATAAATCAATTATCTTCTTCCTTTATACTATTTAATTAACCTATGATATTAAATATCATCTAAATCATATGTTATGATTTATATATCTATAATTAGCATGACATAGGAATTTTACCCTATAGTTTGGCCAAATGGCCGAGAGCTACACATATAGGAATATAAATCTTAATTGTTTCATTTAACCCACATTTGCATGCATGTATGTATAAATTCAGATTTTATACTTGAGTCTCCCACCAAATACATATACTTTACCTATTTCCAAGATATCTTGTGTAAGCACTAATGATTGGGAACCCATTAGGTAATAAAATAGTATTATAAGTTGAAGAGTCCATTGTGTGTGCAAGTGAGAGAGATGGCCGAGAGTGAGGGGGGATAAGGGGGAATATTTTCAGATTTTTGTGTCATTCTTCACTCTACACTCAAACATCTCACACTCATCTCTCTCCAAACCACTCACCTCTCTCTCTAACACTCTCAAAACTCTCTCCTCCTTCCCCATTTTTCTGCAAACAACCGAGAGCTCCCCCTCCTCTCCAAGCTTTAATTTTCTTCCTTCCATCTTCCATACAACACCCCCATACCTTGTATAGTGTATCATTAATCCATATCACCAAGGTAGGTGGCGATCAAGAGCTTGTTGTTCTTAAAATTTCAAGAGACGGTCTAGAGCATCGCATGTGTTCTTGATGATAATGTTTTGCTATTGCATGTATATAAATGATAAGAAAAGGATTAGATATGTGTTCATGTTTTCAAATGTATTGCATGTCGATTTTTGTTCAAAAATTTTCAAGCAATGAATATGTGATGTTCTAAGACTATATAGCTTTATGTTGTGAAACTTAGATCATGATTTAAAATTTATTCAAATATGTTTGAAATTCTCAAGTGGCCGAGACCTAAGAGGATATATATGGATTTGATTTTGTGATCTATAATGTTATATGTGTTCATAGTATTTATTTTGAATTTTGGAAAAAAGTCCATGCCCAATTTTTCTTAAGAACCGTGAGCTTATAAAAAAAATGTGGGTGTAGGATTTTATTTTGTACATGCAATATGATATTGTTGATTATTGATATATTGGAAATGAATGTAAATTAATTGAGAATTTTTGAAGCACTCTTGCTAATTTTTTTTAAATAAAACCGAGGGATATATATATATATATATATTGATGTGTATGATTTCATTTTGAACATGCAAGGTGTTAATCTTGAATTATGATGAACTAAGAGTGTATAGACATTTATTGGAAATTTTAGAAAATCATTTCTATAATTTTTGCAAAATAACCGAATATATATATATATTTATATGTTAATGAATGATGTTTATTTTAGACATGCAAGAACATATAATTACTCTATGATGTTATAAAAGTCTATAGTGATTTAATTGAAATTTTTGAAAAATTTTATCTATATTCAAAAAAAATGCCGAGACATGTACATACATATATGTTAGTGTATAATTTTATATTATGACATGCAATGTTATATTGTTGTTCTAAAATGTGTTTTATGCATCCTAGAATTTTATTAAATTTTTTTTTTAAAGATCAATTACACATTTGTTTCAAAAAAAACCGATGAGTTACACACTCAAATGGTGATGATCAAATGGTCTTTGATACATATTATGATGTAATGTTGCTATACTATAGTTTATGAGCATATATATATATGTTGGAAACTTTATAAAATCGTTTATTATGTTTAGTGTAAAGGACCGAGAGTTATATCCCATTTATATGGTGTATAAATGTTATATCATGAATTATGTGGCATAAGTATGTTATGGAATAATATTTGGACCTTGTAGTAATTTATGGGAATTTTAGTGAATTTGTTGTGCATTTTTTTTAAAAAATGCCGAGACCTTAATAAATAATAAGGTGATGATTGAACAATGTTTTGTTGATCTTATGACATATTAATGACCATAGTGTATATTAATACACTATATATTATTAGAAAAATTTTTAAGTATCATTTGGTAATTTATTACAATTACCGAAAGTATTTAAGAATTTTTAAGGATTTTTAAATCCTTTTAAATCATTTTTATTAATAAAATATATGTCTAATATTATTTTAGACATATTTGGAAATTATTGGATAATTTTCGAAAATAATAGATTGTCAAAAATTAAAATAGCCGTGAGCTATTTTTAATTTCAAATAAGGATTTTTAATCCTTAAATTCATTATTTATAATGAATTATATGTTTAAAAATTATTTTTAAACATATTAAAACAGTTTATAAAAAGAAATCAATTAGAAATTGATTTTCGAAATAATGTAATGTTAAAATAAGACTTAGTAATTAAATTACTAAGGAAAAGTCAAAATTGTTGACTTTTGAAATCAACGCATTGAAAGACGTTCGATAAATACGCAAATATGCGTAAGACGTATCATTTACTAATGATATCATGTTAATATGAAAAGATTTCATGTTTAAAGTCATGAGATCGAAAAACGTGAGGAAACGTTGGACCATTTACTAAGAGGGGTAAATTGGTCATTTATAACACATATCTCGTTCTATCGAAGAACGAGAAATGTTAATTTGGTACGCGACTGAGAAACGAATTAAATTCATTAAGGAATTCAATTCGCGTCGATATGAAATATCGAATTATCTTATAAGACTTAATAAGTCTCGAATTACGTAACCGACGCACTAAAGCATCCTTTTATATAAAGCGTGGACGCCGACGCACCACCGGACGCCGACGAGTAAGGAAAACGATAAAGACGAACAATAATTTCCAGGTGGGCTTTATTACCAAAACGGAACAACTTTGTCGCTTTTTTCAACCGCCTTTGTTTACGATTTTTTCAATAAATGCTAAAATTCTTTAAATGATTACCGCCAAAATGTTTACGCTTTGTGTATCGATCCTATCCTCAGATGATGTGATGTTGTTGGAATATTCCCAACTTATGAATGAAAATCGATATCGGATCCTATGCCTAAGGCTTATACCGGCTAGGATTAACGTGTACACCGATGGTGACCGTGTGCTATAAGGACAATTCACGGTCGGTCACGGGTCGTAGAAGAGGCCTCCTTCACGACTTTCGACTATGATAATGTGATGACATGATAATAAGGGATATGGATCACGTGCACCAAGAAAATGCTCGCCAAGCAACTTTTATAAACTCAAGAAAATATTTTAGTAAGACAAGGCATTTTCAAATAAAACCCTCGTGTCTTACCACTATATCGGCGAGTAATTAAACGAAATGAAATGTTTTCGCATAAGTCCACCGGGTACAAATTTTGTACTTAGCCCCGCATGTTTGTTTTTAAACGTGCGAGTTGAGCTCGATTCTTGATGATGGAGAAGTGTTGAGAAAGCCGTATGTCCTCGATGTTCGTTAGAAATGGATAACCTCAATACATATCGCCATATATGTATTCACACTCTTCCGCCGCAAACTCGAACTGCTTTATTTTCATGTTGGATAATAAAATAATGTGAACTATGAAGCCTTCGATCGTTATATCTTTTGGATCCTGCTAAGCCCTTTGAACTAAATTGTATAAGTGTATGTTAAATCTTAAGTTCCATATTCCTAATAATAGTCCGCCACACCGGTCATCCCGAGCGGGTGTGACATAAATACTTTTCTATGATTAAATTTATCATCTAAGGCATATAATATGTCACATAATTATGTAGTAGCTATTTTATACAAGGAAATAAAATGTTTGGGAATACCTTAGCAATTTTCGAAAATGTGAGTTCTTAAGTACAATTTAATTTTTATTCTTAATCAATTAATGATATATGATAATTATTATATTATTATGATGTCATTAAGGACTAAATGAGGTGTAATACAAGTTGCACAAGTGTGAGAGCACACTTGCACATATGGGACGAAAATGTTGCTATTTTAGTATGATTTTATGTATTAAATATCATCTTATAATTAATGAGATGTTGTGATTAGGATCTTATCATATATGAGTTGTAAAGTAGCATTAATTGACAAGTTGATCAACTAATCCTTGGCTCATTAATGTAGTAGCCGAAAATTTTGAAATTTAGGGTTGAAAATTTTTAATTTCACACTATATATTAGTGCCATTTGTATAGTTGAAATAATTGACTTTTCAAACTTCACTTTATACTATAATTATAATATGATAATAATATAATATATAATAAGAAAATAAATAAAATCCTAGCCTAATGTATTGAAGTTGGCGAAAATCTCATATTTGAAGAACAATGTGTTAATTCTTTTAATTTTGATAATGTTGATATAAAATAATAATTAAATTATTATATAACATAATAAAATATACATAATAGAAATAAGGAATAAATCAATCCTAAGGCCTATTGAAAGTGGGCGACGCACACACACATGTTAATATATATATGAATTTAATTATTTTTATGCCAACTATACTACAAGTTGCAACTTAAGGATAAAATAACATCATGAAGTGTATTAGGATGAGATCAAAATTCTTGTCTTTAGCCAATGGAGGTGGCCGAAAATATTGACTTCAATTAGCAACTGTATTAGATATTTTTCATGTAATAATTGCTAAGCAAGTTGTATACATCTATAAATATAACATAAGCTCTCCACTAATCCATTTTTGCACCCCCATTTTCGAAACCTTGGAGAGAAAATTTAGAGAGAGTTCATCAAATTCCCATCCCAAACTTAGATCATATAAACCTTCAACAATTAAATCCATCTGATTAAAAGGTTAGAAATTTTACGAGCTTGATTACATGCTAGAATTTTCGATTTTCATCCGTTAGAATTTACGTTATAAGCTTAGTTTATATATGATATTTCGAAAATTTCATATCATATGTTAATATGTTTAGATATTATGTTTATATGATGTTGTGAAGCATGTATATTAATTATATCATGAAATTAAACATCTATTAAATTTATTCATTTGACCGAAAACTTAGGGTTATATATGTTGATGATTTTGATTTTAATTGTTGATTTAAGCATGGAATAATAATCTAGGGTATTAAATATGCTTATATGAATTTATGTAGAATTTTTGGAAAACTATGGCCTATAATTTGATTAATACCGAAAATTATAGTATATGTTATAATGTTGTGATATAATTCATGTTTAAGTGTTATAATAGCATATCAAGTGTGTAGATTCATAATATATGGTTGTGAGAATTTATTGAAATCTATAAAGAATTATTTGACCTAAGTGGAAAATTTAGGAAATGACTTAGGAAAATTTTATTCAATAAGTCACAATAAATAACAATTATGTTATAGTAAGCATAATTGAGGGTGATTAATTGATATATGATTTTATTGGAATTTTTAAAAATCATTTGATGGGTTAATTAAGGAAAACTGAAAACTATATGTTATAAGACCATGGTGTATAAATTTTATTTGACTAAGGTAATTGCATATTATTAATCACATGATAAAATAGTGTAACATGTGAATTTATAGGAATTTTTGCACAAGTCTAAGCTATTTAATTTGCAATTACCGAAAATTTCATAATATGTGCATTAATATTATAAATTTATTTTATCAAGAATAATTACATATTATGATCTAAAATAATGTTTTAGACATAGTATGATTTTATAGGAATTTTTGGAACAAGAATTGCACATAAAATGATAAGAATTTCATAAATAGTGAAAAAGTCAAAATGTTGACTTTTTGTTTACCAAAGTCAAAATTGTTGACTTTTGGTTGACTTGGTCAAAATAGTTGACCAAAATCGTTGACCAAGGTCAACGGGCACGCAATTCGATAATGCGTGATCAATGTAACGTAGTACGTTTAGTAACAATGCTACTTACGTTACGTAAGTACATTAAAGCGTCATTATATACTAAAAAGGTAGAATACCCTTTATATGTTGAGAAATTTCATAATCGACATCAATCGATTAAGAAACGCCAATTAAGTCCAACGTTAGCCTTATTTGATCGTAGAGAGCGTTATAGACTATGATTCGCCTCTATCAAACGTGACCGACGTACTAAAATAATTCTTACGTAAAGGTGATACGTGGGCGGGACATTGGCGTAGGAAAAGAGACCCTAGTATAAAGACCTACGTGTACAAGGTGGGCTTTACTCGAAAACCCTTTTATTTACGATGCTTTCTTCGAAAAGTATTTACTTACAAAGCTTTCAGTTGAAAATGATTATGAACTGTTACATGCCCAAAATATTTATGTTTTAACGTATGGATCCTATCATGTTGTTGGGCGAGCCAACGATGTATATGAATCAGTTATTGGGTCGCTCCTAATTTTTTTAAAATCGATATCGGATCTTAGTCAGATGCAGAATTCCTGGCTAAGATTAACGTGTACACCAGTTTGTGACTGTGAGCCGTTAGCAACATCATCGGCGGTCGTGGATCCTAGTCGGATCAGAATCCCGACTATGTGATTGGGAGCCGTTAGCAACATCTTGGCCGATCACGGCGTCGGTAGAAGAGCTACTTCTGCACGTGAGATCGCTTATGAGATCAATTATGAATAATTATGTGAATGATACGGATCATACGTAACGGAAAATGCCCGCCAGCGAATCTTTTGAGAAATGATAAAGTATTTTGGTATTCACGAGTTATTTCAACTAAAATCCTCGTGTTATACTAATGGGCAGTGTAATTTTATGAAATGATTTTGGCATGAGTCCACTAAGTGCAATCTTGTACTTAGCCCTGCATATTTGTTTTTAAATGTGCGAGTTGAAATGTGATAGGATGGACAAGTGTTGAGCAGTCGAGTTTTTGTCACTGATAGTTTACCTTGGATGTATATCGTCATATATGCATTCACATGCTTTCCGCTGTTCAAAACACTTTATTATATTTTTGGATATTACTTATGTTACCTCGAGATCAGTTGAATCCTTTTGTTGAAGATCTGTTGGTCTAGTTTGTATGAAACCGTTGTGTGTTTATCTATAATAGTTTGAAGTCTTGAAGGTTGTTGGTCATTATGTTCTTAATCCACAGCAATTGGTAACAATCCGTCTAATCCATACTTTAGATGGGCGGTCGTTACTGATTGGTATCGAGCGGTCGTCCTTTGAACCCAAAACCTTCTTTCAAAAGTCAAGTCTAGATTGAGTCACTAGACTTCTAGAGATCAGCTGACTGTGCTCAACACTCCATCACATCAAGCTCAACCAAGAAAGAGGTAAATTATTTTCTCAGTTTTGATATTGAAAGTTGAAAATTGAAACAGTTGAACTTGAAAGTTTGAGAATGAGATCGAACTTATATTTTGAAAGCAGTGAAAGTTATGAAAGTTTTGGAATGTATTCCAAAAAGAATTTTTCTGAGTTATGTGAAAAGTTGACAGTGTTATGTCAAAAGTTTTATGATAAGTAAGTTATCAGTGAGATGAGACCAAGTTTACGAAGAATGAGTAATAGTTGACATGATAATGTCAAAAGTGATGTTTGAGTTACTGAAAGCATGAGTACAGAAGTTATGTTACGATTTTTGAAATATTTATTCAAAGCTTACAGCTTATTCTGAAAATGGGTATGTTATTCCCAAAAGAACATAGATGCTCTAAGAAGCATGCTCACCTCTTGAACATAGAAGTATGAATTCTAGGAGCTTGATCCCTCTTGCGAGAACAATAGCAAAGTATTGATTTACGAACGAACGAAAAGTCGATTGGAAACGAACTCGAGTTTTCAACGAAAGGCTGACAAAAGCAAAAGAAGAGATCAAAGGTGCAAAACGCATGGGTTCGATATGGACCATAGAAAGCTGAACAAATCTTGAAAGGAAACTCGTACGAAGCAGAGCATGAGCTCGTAATCGACCGGAAAGGAGTGATTCCCGGCGCACGGGCGCGCAGACAGAAAACTGCATTGCGCAGTATTTTTGTTTTGACTCGTTCTTATTCGTTTGAACTCCGTTTTGCAAACGGTTTTCGCTCACGTACTCTTATCACAATGAAATTCATTTCATATGAAGGACAGAAATCCTGAATCTTTCTCCATAATTTGTGAGAAACTGTTAAGGTTAGTCCTCAAAATTTGCTTTGAACAAGAACTTTAGAAAAGAAATGAGAATTTCGAGTGAATGATGAGAACAACGAGAACAAAGAGAGGAAAATCAAAGAGCAGAGATGATGAATGTCACTAAACCACAGTAACATGAGTATAGTCGTTTGTTTGGATGTTCACGTATAACGGAAAATCCAAACTAACTATGACTTTTCGTTAGCAACGAAATAGGAATGGGATTAGAGAATTAATTGACTTTAGTATTGTGATTGATACAGAATGAGAGACCACAATGTGGTAGAAAATTGTAAGACAAATTGAGAACTTGAATTTTAGTAGTATGAGTAGAGTTGGAAAAGTATCGTGATCGTTGATAACCCCGACGGTAATGATGACCTATTATATGGAATTTGAGTATGCCACTTTTCCCAAGATTATGTCATTGAGTTTAACTCTATGACCTAGTTGAAGTTGAGATATTATTCAGATTCCCACTTCTTTTGAAAGAGATTACAACCAGAGAATTTCTTAACAGCATCCTCTTGAAACCAAACCCTTGTGTGACTGAGAAAATATTTGTGACGGGTCTGGCCAGCCCATATGACCAAAGAAATCTCAATAATCGTTATTCTGGTCTTCGGACCCTATCTCCCAAATTATTCAGTTCAAAGAACGTATTGTTTCAAAAACTCCAGAGTTGTTATCTTGAATTGTGAAACCAGATCTCTTGCAAGTTGTCATGACAAATTTTCTTCAATCCTTGAAACCAATAAATATGACATAGGTTGACGTACCTTATCACCTAAAAATTTCAGATCAATAAAGTGATAGACATTAAGATCTGATGTAAAGAAGTTCTCAATGAGACGAGATATATGCTTTTATGATATACATAGGTGGATCGACCATGATGGGTTTTCCCAAATCTCGATGACAAGACAGCTTATACCTCCACGCAGTATATAATAACTAAGTTATGAGCGAGATACCCTTTAGCATTTAGTGCTGGAATAGAGTAAAGAAAAGTGTATGAGATCCTTGGAATATACCACTCCTCTTATTATGTCGTAATGAGAAAGAATACAACTTATCTGTAAGATAGTTGATTGTCCCTAAAACCTCGTTAGTAGGATGGACGTGTTTAAAAGTATGGAGAGGAATAAAACTCAGTTGATGGATATAAAGGAAGAATAGTATCTCAGTATCAAGTTTTCCGCTTTATCCATGAATCGATAAAGATTATGTCTAAGAAAAATCATTCTCAAGTATTTGAGACTTTGGTTAAACCAATAATAGTATGATCGATGGATCAAATAATGAGATGTGTGAATAAAGAGGCTATTCCTAGTATTTAAACCAAGAATGGGGAAGATGCCCCGAAGTTGAGACTTGGTAATAGAACATTGGTACTTGGATTCTAAGTTATGGTGTACAAACGTACTACCTTACCCGTATAGATTAGAATGATGACGGTCTTAATCCTAAAAGTGAGAATCAAAGTATAATAAAAGTAATATGACTTTCGGTTATCATGCTCATGAAAAGAAGCAAGAGTTGAGAATAGTGAGAAATTACCACTATCTGATTATGAGAAAGCCCGGAACATGAGATAAGTTTTACAAACAGTTTGATTACGATAAGTAAAGTAAATCCTTTAAAGGAAGGAAGTGGATTAAAGAAGTAGATTTGTTATTTGAGATGAAACCGTCATATTCTAAGTTATATAGAGACAAAACACTTATCTCATGCACGATTTAGTAATTATTAAGCAAGATAATTGTTAAAGACGTATGCAAAGGAAATACGTTCAAGCGAACAACGAAAGGGATTCACAAGGAAGGACCTTAAGGTAAATCTAAATGGGAAGGTTATTCCTCATACTTATGCAGTGACCAATAAAGTGAAATATTGGGTACCTCAGCATTGACATGAAGTAAACATAGAATGTCGAGAAGATAGTAAAGATATATATATGACGTCAAGGTAAATGTATGATGCGTTCTCAGCGAACAAGGGCTTTTAATATATGCGAAACCACTTAGTCAAACCAATGAAGATTAAGGGAAATGACGTATAATAGCATAGTAAATGCTAATATAGGATTCTTCTTGAAAGGTTTTAAAAGAAAGAATATATGGAAGATGTATTCTTAAGGCGATAAGGAAGAGAAAGGAAGTGAATCATTCATACTAGTTAGAAAGTATGATAATGATGGAGCGAATAAAACCGTGAAAGCTTGGTAGATCGAGAAAACTTCTCGACATACCTAAAATACTTTTGTTCGAGACAAGTGCTTCACATTACATTGTCACAAGAATAGTAAGAGCATGCGTGGACACGTTAGAACTCAAATAAGAATAAGCGAATCAGTGATGAGAATTTCTTTACTTAAAGGAAGGATCATGGTCGCCACACGTATTTACTCGAACTTAGAATCGAACCTAGAATCACTTAAGACTTTAATAAAAATAAAAATTAACATAGTACCTATGTGAGGCGTAGATATAATCCTAAGAATGGATTGGTTAGTCGAAAACCATTCTCGATCCGTCAAGGAAAGGCAAATTCCGTTCCATTTTCCAACAAGGAATTATGAGTCCTATGGAATCAGCATGGAGCAGAAAATTCCAATAATACCCACACTACCTCTAAAGAGAATGATGAATAAGGAAGAATGTTGACCATTCCTTGGTTATCCAACCAAAGGAGGGAAAGCAGAGATAAAGATCAAGGATATGGAAATTTTAAGAATTGCCAAACGTTTCCACTAGCAATTTACCAAGAACTACCTGATAGGCAGCTAGAGATTATCTATGAATCTAGAACCCTGATTAGCTCGTATCAAAAGTACGTGTAATGAATGGCTTCAAGGAAGTTGGAAGAACAAAGGAGTAAATCTAAGAATTATAGGATTTAAGTTTTATCGAACCTAGTATCTCACCTTGGAAAAACACCCGGCTTGTTTATCAAGAAAAGGATGGTTGTTTAAGAATACGCATTGACTATCAAGAATTAAACCAAGTGATGCTTAAGAACAAGTATACACCACCAAAGTTAGACGATTGCTCGATTAGTTGAAAGAAGTGAAATTATCCTCGAAAATCAATCTTAAATAAAGATGTCATCAGCTGAAGGTACAAGCTGACAATGTACCCAAAATGGCTTGCAAACAAGTCATGACCACTATGAGCTTATAAGTTATGCCGTTCGGACTAACGGATGTACTAGCCATATTCTTGAACCTCAAAATCAAGTGTTCAGTCCTTAATTAGACAATTTGTCTCAAGTCTTCATAAGATGATATTCCCATTTATTCAAAAAGGAAAGGAGGACATAAGTAACCCTTGAGATGTCTTACAAACTTTAAGAATTGAACAATTCTTGCCAAGTTTAGTAAACAAGAAGTTTAGCCTAAACAAGTGATGTTCCTTGGACACGTGGTGTCTTTAGAAGGAGCTAAAATAGATTTGGTTAAGATTGAAGCAGTGCAAGAATAGAATTACCCTTCTCACAACTTAGAACTAGCAACAGTAATACACAGGCTAAGTTTTGGAGCTATTACCTCTAAGAAATGATGTGTGAAATTTTTAACGATCATAAAAGCTTGAAATACTTCTTGAGCAAAGGGTTTTGAACATGGGAAAAGAGATAAGCTCGAATTAGTAAAAGATTCTGACGTAATATAAAATATAACCCAAGAGAGGCACACGTAGTAGCCGAGGTCTTGAATTGTAAAAGTCGATCAAGCAAGGATGTATCTTAGCAAGAAAAGAGAAACTTGCTAAAGAATAAAGGCGAAGAGCTTGAGAAACACATACTAATGTTATATTCTTTGAGAAAGGATCGTGTTCCCAACAATAATGAGTTAAGGAATGAAATCATAAGTGAAGCTCGTGATACTCCTTATACCACCCATCCAGACGATCTTGAGATGTATCACGACTTATGAGAAAAGTTTCAATAGGAAGAGTTGAAGCGAGATGTAGTCTCGTTCGTCAAAGTGCCATCTTAATTGCCAATAAGTGGGCGTTACATTCACAAACTTATAGAAAGTTATAGCCTTTGGAGATACCCATGGGGTGGAATGACATCGTAATGAAATTCGTAATAGATTATCAAAGTCGAAAGAAGTGACACTACTATATGCGTAGTAATGGATCGACTTGTTAAAAGCGCTCATTATTCGACCTATTCAGATTACTTATGAATCCGATAAGTTAGTAAGACGTAAAAGAAATCGTACGTTTACATAGAATACCAAAAATCTATAATATTTGATCGAAATTCCAAGTTCCAAATTTGGATTTGTTAACGAAAGAATTGGGGACGAGATTAAACTAGAGCATAATTTTAAGCTCATGAGATAGATGGACGATCGAAAAGACAATACAAACGTTTTAAGAAATGTTAAAGACATTAGTGTTGAATCGAAGTACGAGTTGGAAACAAGTTTTTCCACTGATGTAGCATCGCCTACGATAGTAGCTGTCGAGAAATGGTCAATATGGGCCATATGAGATATTGTACGAAAGAAAGTGTCGATCACTTCTTTATTATGCTGAGGTAGATAAGAGGAAAGTTCCAGGGTCTAACACCCTGAGCAGAATGATTGCGATTGTCTGTCAAGAAACAGATAAACGATAACGAAGCTCATGAGAGCAAAAGTCTTACGCAGATGCGCGTAAATAAAGTTTCTTAAGGTCTCTCCATCGAGAGGAAATTAAAGTTAAATAAAATGCAAATTAGAACCACGTTTTATAAGACCTTATGAGGATCTTAGAAAGGATGGGCCTAGTAGCCTATAAATTGGTACTTCCACGGTATGGGGAAAGTACGTAATGTTTCCATGTGTCGCAGTTGAGAAGGTGCGTGTATTATCCAAAATACACGAGTTATTATGATAATGATGTTCTTAATCGGATATGGATTATGAGGAAAGACTTATGACGATATTAAATCGTAAAGTATAACGGTTAAGAAACAAGTTTTATACCGTTAGTAAAATTCCAATGGAGAAACCATGGACAAGATAAAGTCATGTGAAAACATGAGAATGAGATGACGAGAAAGGTGTCCCATGCTTTGAGGTATGCAAATTTCGAGGACGAAATTTATTTTAAGGGGGGTAGAATGTAATATCCCGTAGTTTTAATACTGAATTACGATAATAAATTCCGTAATTAGTATTATTAATTCAATAATTAAAATCTTAATTAGTCGACTCTTGACTTTCACCAAGTATAATTGGATAATTTCGTATGAGATTCATCGAGGCTTAGTGAATTAAGGAATATAATTTTCAATATTCCTTGAGCGTAATTTTCTAACGTCGAATAAATTCGATAGTTACGTCTTACAGTATTATTAAGCAGTCAAGCTTAATTTCGAAATTCCTATTATTATAGGAATAAATAAAGTTGTAACAAACTTTATTTTGAACATTTTAAAGATAATTAAACTATGAGAATTTAGAGACGTTTCAAACGTCTACGTTTAGAGATAATGCAATAACTTTAGCATATGATCTCGGAATTATAAAATTCAAATTCCTATAATTATATTATTATATAAGAGCATTATTTATCATAAAATAATGCTAGAAAATTTGAGAATGCAATGTACCTTATTTAATGGGTTTCGAAAACCCTAAATATTTAAATTAGGGTATTATGATCCTAAATTATTTTGAATACTTTTCTAAGATTAAATTTATCATCTAAGGCATATAATATGTCACATAATTATGTAGTAGCTATTTTATACAAGGAAATAAAATGTTTGGGAATACCTTAGCAATTTTCGAAAATGTGAGTTCTTAAGTACAATTTAATTTTTATTCTTAATCTATTAATGATATATGATAATTATTATATTATTATGATGTCATTAAGGACTAAATGAGGTGTAATACAAGTTGCACAAGTGTGAGAGCACACTTGCACATATGGGACGAAAATGTAGCTATTTTAGTATGATTTTATGTATTAAATATCATCTTATAATTAATGAGATGTTGTGATTAGGATCTTATCATATATGAGTTGTAAAGTAGATTAATTGACAAGTTGATCAACTAATCCTTGGCTCATTAATGTAGTAGCGAAAATTTTGAAATTTAGGGTTGAAAATTTTAATTTCACACTATATATTAGTGCCGTTTGTATAGTTGAAATAATTGACTTTTCAAACTTCACTTTATACTATAATTATAATATGATAATAATATAATATGTAATAAGAAAATAAATAAAATCCTAGCCTAATGTATTGAAGTTGGCGAAAATCTCATATTTGAAGAACAATGTGTTAATTCTTTAATTTTGATAATGTTGATATAAAATAATAATTAAATTATTATATAACATAATAAAATATACATAATAGAAATAAGGAATAAATCAATCCTAAGGCTTTATTGAAAGTGGGCGCGCACACACATGTTAATATATATATGAATTTAATTATTTTATGCCAACTATACTACAAGTTGAAACTTAAGGATAAAATAACATCATGAAGTGTATTAGGATGAGATCAAAATTCTTGTCTTTAGCCAAAGGAGGTGGCCGAAAATATTGACTTCAATTAGCAAGTGTATTAGATATTTTTCATGTAATAATTGCTAAGCAAGTTGTATACATCTATAAATATAACATAAGCTCTCCACTAATCCATTTTGCACCCCATTTTGAAACCTTGGAGAAAATTTAGAGAGTTCATCAAATTCCATCCCAAACTTAGATCATATAAACCTTCAACAATTAAATCCGTACCGATTAAAAGGTTAGAAATTTTACGAGCTTCGATTACATGCTAGAATTTTCGATTTTCATCCGTTAGAATTTACGTTATAAGCTTAGTTTATATATGATATTTCGAAAATTTCATATCATATGTTAATATGTTTAGATATTATGTTTATATGATGTTGTGAAGCATGTATATTAATTATATCATGAAATTAAACATGCTATTAAATTTATTCATTTGACCGAAAACTTAGGGGTTATATATGTTGATGATTTTGATTTTTAATTGTTGATTTAAGCATGGAATAATAATCTAGGGTATTAAATATGCTTATATGAATTTATGTAGAATTTTTGGAAAACTATGGCCTATAATTTGATGAATACCGAAAATTATAGTATATGTTATAATATTGTGATATAATTCATGTTTAAGTGTTATAATAGCATATCAAGTGTGTAGATTCATAATATATGGTTGTGAGAATTTATTGAAATCTATAAAGAATTATTTGACCTAAGTCGAAAATTTAGGAAATGACTTAGGAAAATTTTATTCAATAAGTCACAATAAATAACAATTATGTTATAGTAAGCATAATTGAGGGTGATTAATTGATATATGATTTTATTGGAATTTTAAAAATCATTTGATGGATTAATTAAGGAAAACCGAAAACTATATGTTATAAGACCATGGTGTATAAATTTTATTTGACTAAGGTAATTACATATTATTAATCACATGATAAAATAGTATAACATGTGAATTTATAGGAATTTTGCACAAGTCTAAGCTATTTAATTTGTAATTACCGAAAATTTCATAATATGTGCATTAATATTATAAATTTATTTTATCAAGAATAATTACATATTATGATCTAAAATAATGTTTTAGACATAGTATGATTTTATAGGAATTTTGGAACAAGAATTGCACATAAAATGATAAAATTTCATAAATAGTGAAAAAGTCAAATGTTGACTTTTTGTTTACCAAAGTCAAAATTGTTGACTTTTGGTTGACTTAGTCAAAATAGTTGACCAAAATCGTTGACCAAGGTCAGCAGGCACGCAATCGATAATGCGTGATCAATGTGACGTAATGCGTTTAGTAACAATGCTACTTACGTTACGTAAATGCATTAAAGCGTCATTATATACTAAAAAGGTAGAATACCCTTTATATGTTGAGAAATTTCATAATCGACATCAATCGATTAAGAAGCGTCAATTAAGTCCAACGTTAGCCTTATTTGATCGTAGAGCGTTATAGACTATGATTCGTCTCTATCAAACGTGACCGGCGTACTAAAATAATTCTTACGTAAAGGTGATACGTGGGCGGGACATTGGCGTAGGAAAAGAGACCCCAGTATAAAGACTCGTGTACAAGGTGGGCTTTACCGAAAACCACTTTTATTTACGATGCTTTCTTGAAAAGTATTTACTTACAAAGCTTTCGGTTGAAAATGATTATGAGCGTTACATGCCCAAAATATTTATGTTTTAACGTATGGATCCTATCATGTTGTTGGGCGAGCCAACGATGTATATGAATCGGTTATTGGGTCGCTCTAATTTTTTAAAATCGATATCGGATCTTAGTCGGATCACGAAATTCACGCTAAGATTAACGTGTACACCAGGTTTGTGTTTGTGAGCCGTTAGCAACATCATCGGCGGTCGTGGATCTGAGTCGGATCTGAGAATCCCGACTATGTGATTGGGAGCCGTTAGCAACATCTTGGCGATCACGGCGTCGGTAGAAGGAGCCTACTTCTACGACGTGAGATCGATTTATGAGATCAATTATGAATAATTATGTGAATGATACGGATCATACGTAGCGGAAAATGCACGGCGGTAATCTTTGAGAAATGATAAAGTATTTTGGTATTCACGAGTTATTTCAACTAAAATCCTCGTGTTATACTAATGGGCAGTGTAATTTTATGAAATGATTTTGGCATGAGTCCACTAAGTGCAATCTTGTACTTAGCCCTGCATATTTGTTTTTAAATGTGCAGGTTGAGCTGCTGATGGGATGGACAAGTGTTGAGCAGTCAGAGTTTTTGTCACTGATAGTTTACCTTGGATGTATATCGTCATATATGCATTCACATGCTTTCCGCTGTTCAAAACACTTTATTATATTTTTGGATATTACTTATGTTACCTCCAGATCAGTTGAATCCTTTTGTTGAAGATCTGTTGGTCTAGTTTGTATGAAACCGTTGTGTGTTTATCTATAATAGTTTGAAGTCTTGAAAGGTTGTTGGTCATTATGTTCTTAATCCCTGCTTAATTGGTAACAGTCCCGTCTAATCCATACTTTAGATGGGCGGGCTGTTACAAATCGAGCTCGATAAGTTTATCGAGTTGAACTCGATCTTAAAGATGTTCGGCTCGTAGGCTCGCGAACATATTTGGCTCGAACTCAAACGAGCCAGTTCGCGAACGTGATCTTGAACCCTGATTCGAACACATTCACGAACTCTTATTCTAACATGTTCACGAACCTTGATTCGAACATGTTCACGAACCTGATTCGAATATGTTCACGAACATCTTCGCGAACGTATAAAATAATAGATTATTTATACATATTTAAATAATTAAAATGAATAATAAATTATAAAATATATGTTAATTATAATTATTTAGCAACAAATAAGCATATAGGTGAAATCGATAATAAATTATTTATATATTTAAATATTCAAATAAATAATAAATTATAAAATATATGTTTAGTATAAATTTCATCTAACTTATATAACTAATTATCATATTTATACTAGTATAATATTTTGAAAAGTAAATATAATTGAATGATATTGATTAGTATATTCGGTTTATTTAGTATATATATATATATATATATATTTATTTATTTTAATCAAATCTTAATATATATTTTCATGTGTATTATAAAATAAAATCATTAAATGAAAAATTAATTAATATAATAAGATATTGATTTGGAAAACTAAAAGATAATAACATGATTTATTAAGTTATCTTATGAAGAAAAATATCGATTTAGATAATTATAATGTATAAGTATACTTGAGTTACATAGTTATATTTATATCTCTATAATTATATTTCTAAAAAGCAATTACAAATAACTTACATAACTAATTGACAATGAGATAAATATAATAATAATTCATATTTCTAATATAAAGTTCATCTTCCTTTATAACTAAGTAACTATGTGATACGATCCTCGCTAGTACGAAGGATCTATCAGCACTCGAACGGAAGAACGAACAAGATGGAATATCCCAAAACCTCCGATCTAACCCCAAGTGATATAGGTTAGTATTTCGCCTATACCCAGACTAGATAGTTGGCGCAGACAACTCGGGGACGATGAATGACACACAAGCGAGGGATGACCGTCTCGTTGATACGTCGATAAATGAATTACTTGACAAATCTCAAGAAATTGAAGAGCTAATGAAGAGAAATAAAACTCACATATATTCGTAAATCAAAAGTTGAATATTTTCGTATACTTACAAGCCTTTATATAGGTGAAAAATAAAGAACCTAATCCTTGTCAAATAAGGATTCCTAATCAAAACAGAAACTAATTAATATAAGAGACCTAATTAAACTAGGATATTATTTAATCTAACATTTAAATGGGTCATGAAAATAATTAAAACTAAAAACGTGGCCCACAATATCAAGTAATGGGTGAAATATCGGACTTCATCATTCCTCCTCTTGAGAAGGATTTATCCTCAAATCAGTCGTCACCTATATCAACCGATGACTTTTCCTTATTCACCACCCACTTCAAATCACTAGCCTCGCAAGACAAGACTTTTGGATTACTCCTTTCTCCTTACATCTATCACTTTGCCCAACCGACTTCACCAACTTTGACTCCTTTTGCAACACTTGATCCTCATAAACTTGTTTTGGAGTAAGAGAAACAAGTGACACTTTCTTTTATTGAACTCGAGGGAGTATTTGTTATAAAACCATTATGCTTCACTTTTCTATCAAACCGCCACGGTCGTCCCAATAGTATATGACTTGCACGCATCGGAATCGCATCACAAAGAACTTCATCCTCATACTTTCCAATGCGAAATGGAATCTTCCTTGTTTCGTCACCTTGACAATGCTATTATCATTCAGCCACTTTGCAACCGATATGGCTTGGGATGTTTCACTAATGGTAGCCCTAACTTCTCAACCATGGTCATGCTAGCGCATTGGTACAACTCCCACCATCGATGATCACGCTCACACCTTATCTTTGACATGACACCTCGTATGAAAGATGTTCTCTCATTGCTCTGTATCACTCCTTTGGATTACGTACACTCAAAGCTCTCCTAGCAACAAAAATGAGTGCATCCGTTGCTTGATCTCTTCAACATCGAATCCTCCAAGGTGGCATCTCTCGGATTAGTAGCCTCTCCTTCATCATCGGTCACCACCTCTCCATCATCCCGAATGATCATCACCTCTTATTCGACACTCTCTAGCAATATGTCCAATTCCATGACAAGTAAAACACTTGAAATCACGATTTGGTGCCGTCGGGGTTGGCTTGAGTTTTGTAACTCGTGGGATCTGTTCTTGGCTTTTCAAATGATAAGGAGGGCACACTAACTTCACCCCGCTCAAAAAGGGAAGGTTTGGACCCAACATTATATCTAGCCGGATAAGCTTCATGACGATGTGGACGCATTATCCCCACCCCATAAGACTCGATGCCCGATCGGCGATCGGACGAACCTATGAGACAGGCCAGTGGAAGGTCAGCTCGATACCAAATGATAAGGAGGCACCCCTAACTTCACCACAAAAGCGCTCAAAGGATAAGGTTTGGACCAAATTTATATATAGCCGGGATAAGCCTCATGCGAGCGATGTGGGACGATCACTATGAGATAAAACAATTATAATTTATAACACATAAGTACATTTGAAAAGTAAATGTAATAGAATGATATTGAATATAATCAAATGAAATATCACTACTACAAAAATCGATATAGACTACGCGTTATATGTGTAGTCATGTGCGTTCGAGTATAGAAAAAGTGGTGTAGAGAAAATAGGCGCATACACTCGCTTTTTATGCGTAGTCTATACCCACTATAGACTACGCCGCACATAGACTACGCTTTTACGCGTAGTCTATACCCACTGCATCACACAAAATTTTCGCACATACACGGCTTTACGGCGTAGTCTATACCCACTATAGACTACGCTTTTCACATAGACTACGCCTTCTTTCTGGCGTAGTCTATACCCCTGAACTACACAAAATTTCGCACATACACTCGCTTTTTATGTCGTAGTCTATACCCACTATAGACTACACTTTTCGCACATAGACTACACTTTTCGTGTAGTCTATACCGCATGCATCGCACAAAATTTCGCACATACACTATGCTTTACGGCGTGGTTTATATGTATTAACTACGGTTTTGTGCCAAATTTACTACGCTTTTCTATTACAACCGTAGTCGATTTAATAACAACTACGGTTTTTCAATTTCAACCGTAGTTAATTTCTTTATTTAAACATGTACAATTAATAACGCACAAGCAAATGAGATTAAAATATACTTGCGACTACATTCAAAATCACTATTCAAAATATACAATTTGTTTTCATTCTGACTACAAAATCACTATACAAAATATACATCTGTTTTCATTACGGCTACAAAATCACCGTACAAAAATACTATGCACATCACATAACAAAACAATAAGATTGTAGATAAAAATACACATTCTGAACCATAAGCACGATTGGAGATCTAACATTTGGACCAACATAAAGGAAATATTGATGCAGTGACGTGACGGATACTCCCATTCGACCTATCTCATCTCTCCTGCAACAAGTTTTCAAATGCTTCACATCATGAGTAGAGAGTAGAAACACATGAAAATAGAAGATCCATATCGAAAATTTTCGGTAGTAGAAACACCTTCGTCGCAATTGGGAAAATTTTCGATTATGAGTTAGCTCTTTAATACTTATCCATGGAAATATAACACTCAGATTACGAAGAAAATATGACCTACAACTACTACCAAGATATTCGGCTCTTACAGATTACATACAACTATATAAGAACACCAGGCAAATAGCCTTACGCTCACTATTTCCACCATCAAAACATGAGACTATTAAGCGATCGACTTCATCAAAACGTTTCTGACATAGACTAATTCCTTCAAACTTTTGGAAAGAAGCGGAGATATGGAAAAGAAAAGCAAGTTTCTATATAAATCCCACCTACTACACATCTATCCTTTAAACTAGAGCATGTTCTCTAAAAATCCGCAATAATTACCCGTTCAAACAAAATACCTATTAAAATTCATGTCGAAGGAAAATACGAACCGAATATGTCTTGGCAAAGAAGATCAAATTCTCGATGATATGAAGCCTCCACCCCAAATATATATCGTTCATGAGCTTCCACAAATGTGCCGCATTTGATAATGGTTGATTTATAAACATCAATGTTTATTTACGCCAATTTGCTTAAGGTTTTGAGGTGCATCTCAAGTGCAATTAACCGACAACTTCTTCCATGTTTGAGGGAGTTTGAGGTCGATTTTTGCCACTTCTTTACTGGCACCAACCATTGATGGCGTTGATGAACCACCACTTCACGGTTCTCCAAGTAACGAAAAGAATAACAATTATTGAGTGCAACTTAGAATATTGACAGGCGTTTCATGTTAAAATAAAGGTATCAGCTGCGTTCACGATTTCTCGAGAGCATGAGCGTAAGTTTGAAAAAGATGGACCTCTTTACTATTTCGAGAAAGGTTAGGCGGAACATCCAGACACTATAAATCATATGCATACATTTTATGCATACACTATAAATCATATTTCCAAAAGGTAAGGCCGAAAGGTAAGGCGAACATCTATACACAATAACATGAAAAATCGATCGGTCAGTGTGATGGCGCGCTATGTAATAATCTGACTAGCTAAATTCAAAATAATTAAAGGTCAAATATCGTTTTGGTTGCATGTGTATAGTATGATCTGAGAAAAAAGGATTAAAATTTCAACTGAGTAAGAATGAACCTTTTCCACATGATCAAACACAATTACATCATCATAAAGGCGAGGTGAACATCGGGAAGATTTACATCATCCACGGAGCTTGTATGAAGGAAGCTTCTTCTTTTCTACATAACGAATCGTAATCGTATGAAAAATAACCAACCCAACTGTTTGAAGAAAATACATTGTTAAATATTTCTATTATAGTTTTGAATGAGAGAGCACCATTGGCATAGTAACATGCGAGAACAAACACATCGTTTAATTACATGACTACGCTCTACAAAGATATTCAAGTCTATACAAAACAAAAGGAAACAACAAATTTAAAAGGAGGTGCATTTAAGTTCAAAGCAAAGGAGTCACTTTATTGATGTAATACTCTACTGACGAGGGATAAGCGTACATATTGTAAAGATGTCAATATACCAACATAAAGCTAAGCCTCAACACGCCTAATACATATACATCGACCATGAAAAGAATGAGAAAAATCAACAAAGTAAGAATGATACCCAGAGCATAGTGCATCATCAAAATCATGCATAGGTAGAAAATTAAGGAGTCGAAGTTTCTTATAGCTAATCCAAGAATTTTAAAAGCATGCATACAAGAATCAAAGTTTCATATTCAATTCCATAAATCTTGAATTGAAGTATCAGTCTTGATTCGTTGATTAACCTTTACGAAATCATTTACTTTCTATGAATTTAAAAGATGAAATTGTCATGAAATCTTGACAAGTAAGTTGATCACAAAAGCTTTTTTTTTTCAATAAATTAAGTTTCAATTTTTATCATTCCCCTATAACCTCACTAGATAAAAAATCAAAATTGATAAATCTTGCATCCCAAAATCAACTTCCTTTACCTATATTTGATATCTTGAATCAAATTCGATGACTACATGAATGTCATAGTCTGTTTTTTCATGATCTTATCAAGAAATCATTAACTAAATATCTTACGTTTTAGCTATCTGCTTTCCCCGAACCTTTTATCTTGTCTTAGAGAGTTAATATCATGAATTCTTCCAACTAGGTGTAACCTAACAATTGCGGTGCCCAACTTTTCACAAATTACCACAAAATGCTTGGGAGCTCATCAATTATTGGGGTTC
Source organism: Salvia rosmarinus (assembly GCA_036937905.1). Lineage (NCBI taxonomy): Eukaryota > Viridiplantae > Streptophyta > Magnoliopsida > Lamiales > Lamiaceae > Salvia > Salvia rosmarinus. Next base: position 454,573 of record JAODLM010000760.1, read on the forward strand.
CACTTCTCCATGTAAATCGAGGAACAACCATGGGATCCTCCACAAACTGTGATCCTCTCTCCCTTATAGTGATCGACTATGGTTACCATGTTCTCCTTCGCTACAATTTCCATTGTTGGTTGAGCTCAATAACACTATACCGCCCCTAGGAAAAATTATTGACATTAGTTAAGAGCAAGCGAGCGAACCAATTTCAAATTAAAGGATCAACGTTCTCAAATTCATTTACTTCATTTCAACTTTTTAAGGTTAAGTTTTGTATTAGCCACGCCTTGGAGCTGTCGACCAAAGAAACATTAATAACCTTAAATATCTCACGAAGTTCACTATCCATGACATCCCATTATCGCATTCTCTAATCAACACAAGTGAGATTCTTTTGAAATCTAATCTGCAAATGCTATGAAAAGATATCTTACGACCTTGGAAGCTTTTAAACCCGGCTCAACAGACTCGAAAAGAAAACGGGGCATCTCTCTCGTCCTCCTTCACCAAGCACCGATATGCAAGCACCGAGTCAGTGATCGGAAAATATGGGCTGTATAGAGGATCAAATGCCATCATTAGCGAACTTCCCTTGAACTTGACGGAATGGTCCACTGCGCCCAACAAGCTCATTACAATCATGATAGAAAGAAAGAAGAAGAACAAATCATCCAATCATTTTTCTTTCCATTTTCAATCTATTATTTTTAATTTAGTAGCAATTAGCAACAAACATAACCTCAATCAATCGGCAATTCCAGTCCTCTCTCTCGTGAGCGGTGACACCAACAATATGGAATAAGGAGAAACAAATCATTCTAGAAAAATGCAGGCGAGATGATTAAGGAGAGACCGAATCGACCCAACGATGGAAGTGAAATGCCGCGTTTAACGCCCAACGAGTCTGAAGGTGGTGTCAATGGGGCTGCGGTGGTGCGGCGAGAGCTAGAGCGGTATCACATGGTAATCTAGGGTTTCCATTTACAAACGATCGAAAGCGGAGATGTGAAATTGATTTTGCCTTCTTCAAGCAGATGGTGTAGTCTGAGCAGAGCGAAGAAGCGCGTTCAAGCAGAGAGGTTTTCTAAATAAGTTGCGATGTTTGGTACAACTGTTTGAAGAAGTAGTGCGTAGGCGAAGAGAGAAGCGGTTTCATAGCAGAGATTTTTCCTAAATAAGTTGCAATGTTTGGTACATTAATCACGATTAGCGTCCCGATTAGCGTGAAGAAAGGCGTCCAAAGTGTGGAGCTTTAGAGAGCTCGCGAGCTTGTTGGTGAAAATGGTTAAGGTTAATAAACTCACGTAGTGAGTTCGAATCTCATGCCTTTTTTTTAATTTATGACATAGACTACGTTTTTTATTAAAAACACGCACACACACTCGCTTTCTAAGCGTAGTCTATACCCACTATAGACTACGCACATACACTACGCTTTTGTTAAGCGTAGTCTATACTTCAAAAAAATTCGCACATAGACTACGCTTTTGATAAAAAAGCGTAGTCTATAAGGTGTAGAGAAAAGTGATATTTGTAGTAGTGTATTGAGTTGGAAAACTAAAAAAAATAACATGACCTACTAAGTTATTTTATGAACAAAAATATCAATATAGATCATTATAATGTATAAATATACAAGTATGAGATACGTAGTTATATTTATATCTCTATAATAAAAATTCTAAAATAAATAACATCTAACTTACATAATTAATTTCTATAAGATAAATATAATAATAATAATTCGTAAGTAGATGAATGGAGTAGATGTATTCGAATGATATTAAACAGTTTATTAATTTACAAACTGTATAATCTATATCCAAAACTAGCAAGAATCATACCTTTTTTTTTATATGAATTTAATCCAAAACTAGCTAGAATTAGACATCTTTTTCTTTTGCTAGTTGTGAAAATTTCATTTGGTAATGAATCTTGTTAAACTTCTTATTGTAATTGTTATTTGATTATGATTGATTAGTAGACTATGCATCCTTTGAATTAATGAAATCATAGAGTGAATTATGCTAAAATAATGTTTTAAGGCGTATACAGCTCAAATTCGAGTTCGATCTCGAACTCAAACTCGAGCTCGAATAACACATTATCAAACCAAATTTGAGCTCGAGTTCGAGCTCGGCAGCAGCAAAGTCGAACACGGCGAGTTCGAGCTCGGTCGAATATGTCTCATAAGCGAGTAGTTATCAAACCAAATTCGGTAGCTTGCGAGCTCAAAATTTTATAACGAACCGAGCTCGAGCTCAATTTAAAGCTCGAATTCAAACTCGAGCCGAATAAAATTTAAACGAGTCGAGCTCGAGCTTGGTAGTGTTCGGCTCGACTCGGTTCATATACAGCCCTAACAACAACACATCATTGTTTTGAAACCCTCTATCAGTATTCGATTCATACTAAAGAGATATAAACTGAAATCTGACTAATTCATATTTAACTAAGTATTTCAAACTGGCTTTAAGTTTTTTGTAAGGCAAATACAATAACCACCATATTCATGAGCACACCGCTTATCGATTCAGTGACCAATTATCTTAGCAGTCTATAGGTTTGCCAACTGATAACACTCAGTACAAGACATCCCTTATTTGCATTGACCAACAATATTGTCATCAGTACTAGCCAATCGGTTACCCGACCATCTGCACTAGTAGCCAGTCAGTCTAAAGAAAAAATATATAAAATTTGTCTATCTTATGTTTCCTCTATACACCAATACATACCTAACGGGATTCATCAAACACACATAAACCAACATAAAAATATACATAAACCTGCATATGTATAATTGTAGATAAACATGCATATTAAAAAAACATAAACATGCATACGATTAAACATAAGCATGCATAGAATGAAATACAATCATACATTCTTTAAAATATAAATTCATAGGTTTCTCATTCTTGATATCTCTTCTCCAATATGAGTAAACACTTTTCTTATTGATCCTTTACTTTCTTTCTTATTCATCATTTATTTTCTTTTGAAATATAAAATTAGAAATAATCGATCTAAACTAGAGAAGAAATTATGGATAAATCAAGCTCACATGTATTTTTATGTTCAACATTATGCAGCTTTTGGTTCAAGCATATGTAGTTTTCTGTTTTAAAACATGCATGGTTCGTTTTTTGTATCTCATAACAAATCAAATTGTGCAGTTTTATGCATAGCAATATATATTTTTGTGTTCAACCGTATGTAGTTTTATGTATAATAATATGTATTTTTATATCTAATTGTTTGTAGTTTTTTGTTTAACTACATGCATGGTTTGATTTTCTATGTTACATAACAAATTAAATTATTAATCTATCCTTACCATAGCAAAATCAAATAAAAATATGAAAAAAAATCTCCATTATAGGATTTATGAGATGAATGGATGGGATTGCGTACTACATACTACCTAAGGCTTGGTAACTATATGATCTCAATTATATATGTATATATATGAGGAGAGATCATATAGTACTCGAGTCTGAGGTAATATGTAATCTTAATTCATCCATTCATCTCATAATCATATGGTGGAGATTTTTTTGGATTTTTAAACTTGTTTTCGCTGATTTTATCATGCCCCAATTCCCGAGGGAAGCACGGATACCGGAGTATGATTAGGGATGGGGGATAAGAAGCGGGGAAGAAGGAGGAGGATACATAAAGCATATATAACAAGACGATACGACCAGAAAATCGGGCAGCAACTTCTCTATAACTAGGACATATCCTGAAGGGTAGGGGTGAACAAACAATCCACCAACAAAAATACATTAACAACATAACATTAAATAACATAGTCTGAATAGATATTAGTAATGCACGGAAGCAAAATAGCATTACATCCTGTTATCTAGAGCGGTCAACCACGTAGATCGAGACTCACAGCATAATAATAATAAATCTTGTTCCTAATCAGAAAGCAAAATAAAGAGACAAGAGTACATCAACAACAAAATACATATACATAATGCAACATCACGGAAGCAGAATGCATGAAAAAACCCGCAGCTTAACCCCTTAGCGTCGCCCTTCCAGCCCTCCTCCATCTGTGAAAATATTTGAAAAAGATTTTGGGATGAGTACTAGCGCACTCAGCTGGTTTTTGTAACATAAAACAAAATCCTTGATACCGTGTTTAGAGCACTTACCTTAGAAGGTTTTAAAATGTAAACCCACTTATAAGTAAGCAAAATAGATTTTCCTTTTTATACATGGCCCGTTATTACCGTTACTCCCATCATGGTACCTCAGTTCGGAACATATCCCGCCAGCCCACAACATCTCGATCCGAAACTTATCCAGCCAGCCCACATCATCTCGGCCCGAAACATATCCAGCCAGCCGACGCCCGGAATGCATCCAGCTGACTAATCAGTGTGGCCTTCCGGGGTCTATTGTTCAGAACCATAACCAAGAGTTCGAGGTCTATCCTCTTTCGATCAATACTAAAGATGGTGATCCACCAACCGAATAGAGATCCGTGCACAATCAACAGAACCACATCTCAGAGTAGGAAACAGTGATAACTTTGTTAAAACATTTTCACGGTACACACGTGTTTGATTTTGAAATATCAAATTAAATAACTCAAAATAAGCATATATAACCCAACCTGAACGGTCGAAAATGTCAACCGGGAGATATCCACAGATCCAACAACCTAACAAATCACACTGGTAGGTACCTGGTAACAAGACGGAATAACTTTTGGATTCATATTCCACAAAGCAAAGCAACAACGTGATCCAAACGGAGATCGAAGCAAAACATGGGTTTTCGACTTTCTGAACCCACATTTGGTAATCTCGGGGTTTTCAAATCAACTCGATGCAGAAGGCAAATATATTCAGGCCATCAAGATCTATATCTTCAAATTATACATGCATGAAAGATGACACAAATCTTAGCGAGGAAGAAGCTTCAAAACTTGATGCTTATCGCCGGATCTAGGATAAACCATCCGGAACCGATGCATGAAAATGGAAACGTAAGCAATATGCATAACGAGGAACATGGAATGATAAGCCATGTTGAAAAAGGATAACCCAGACATGTACTTCCTTTAGAAACACAAAATGATAAAAAAAATCTCGGCATGTAAAAACACGAAAAACGAAAAAACAGAATCGGTATGCTAGTAGAACACAAAGCCCTGATCTCAATACCTAAAGAGCCCATAGCCAAAAAGTGGCCCGTCGACCACCAATCGGCGACCAACATGGCCACGGTGGCGATAATAAGCGATGGCGGTCGTCGACCAATCGGTGAGCCTCGGCCGTTCTTCGCCTCGTCCCTTTAGAAACTCGAGTTCTACGCTATCTATCTACGAAAAGACGGAATCAAAATAAGAAAAAGATAAAAACAAAAACAAAGATAATCGGGGGGCTGATCGGCGGTGGTGGCCGGCAGCAGTGCAATGGCGCCGCCGTCGAGCCTCCCCGGCTCGATCCCCACTCTTCCAGCTCTTCCGCAGTGTACTTGGGGCTGCTCGACTCGTCCGTAAACACAGAGAGACGAAGAAAATGAACGTTGAAAATGAAGACCCTAGCCCCTTATTTATAGGGGAAAAGTAGGGGGCTGCGCAGCTACTTGCACAATCGGCCTTTTTCGAAAACGTAAAAAGCGATGCAACTTTCGCAAACGGACTCCAAAAACAGCAAACTTGGTACTAGTGGACTCGTAATAAAATACCGGACACAATGACTACAAACAAGATATACTTTTAAAAGATCCATGAAAAATTTGATTTTTCAATAACTTCTCCAGAGTGTCGAACCTTAGTGGGTGGTCGAAAACCTGCATACTTAGTGTATATGAATTCTTCATAAGACACATTTCACAATGCTTGAGGTTTCATGACGGTCGGACCACCGTAGCAAAAATTCAACTTTTTACCTTCTCGAAAAATGCACCAAACAAACCTGAAGCTTAGGAAGGACGGGGTATTACATCTCACCCTCCTTAGAAAAATTTCGTCCCCGAAATTTCATGGACGTGGCGGAAACAATTCAAGGTACTGATCCTTGAACTTGTCCTCTAACTCCCATGTGGCTTCTTCCTCACCATGATGATTCCACAACACTTTCACCAGCGGGATCTACTTGTTCTTCAACGCCTTGACTTCCCGTTCCAGGATCGCCACTGGTCTCACCTCGTAACTCAAGTCCTGAGCAAGGACTAACTGATCATGCTTTATTACGTTTTTCGGGTCGAACATGTACTTTCTCAACTGAGAAACGTGAAACATGTTGTGCACATCTCTGATGCTGGGTGGCAACGCTAGCCTGTAGGCAACTGGGCTTATCATTTCAAGAACTTCAAAAGGTCCAACGAACCTTGGGTCACGATCTGACGTGATAGACACTGGCACACCATGTAGCCGTACGATCTCTCTAACGTAAAGTTGAGCAAGCTTATCTAACCCGTATGTCATCCGGATCGGTAAAAAATGAGCTTACTTCATCAGTCTGTCGACGGCAACCGATATAGCGGTGTTTCCTTGTGCTGACCTTGGAAAACTCACTACGAAATCCATACCGATATGCTCCCATTTCCACTCTAGGATTGGTAGCGGTTGCAACAAACCTGACGGACGTTGATGCACAACTTTCACTTGCTGACAAGCCAAGCAACGTTCCACAAAAGTGGCTACATCCTTCTTCATCCCTTCCCACCAAAAGTTTATTTTAAGGTCTCTGTACATTTTGGTGCTTCCTGGATGAGCTGTATATGGTGCCTCATGAGCTTCACTCATGATCTTATCTCTTAATTCCCTATTAAGTAGCACACATAACCTTCTTCGGAATAATAGCGCGTTGTCCTTCACTTTCGTGAAACCCTTGCTATCTTCTAGCCTCGCTGTCAAACGTGTTCTTTCCAAGAACTCATCACCTCGCTGCGTGCTCACGATTGCTTCTCTTAGGTCTGGTTCAGCTACCAAAACTGCAATGTAACCTTGTACTGATTCCGGCGGATGAATCACTTCCATGTTGAGCTTTTTGAAATCTCGAATAAGCTCTTTCTCTTGCGTAAGAAGATATCTCAACTTCACTTTCGTCTTGCGATTAAGGGCATCTGCCACGATATTAGCCTTTCCTGGGTGATAGCTGATAGTGCAATCATAATCCTTCACTAATTCCAGCCATCTCCTTTGCCTCGTATTCAACTCATTTTGTTCAAAAAAGTACTTTAGAGCTCTTGTGATCCGTGAAAATCTCACACTTGACTCGTGAAAGTGCCTCAGTTTTCAGCATAGCGACTCTTCGCTAACTCGGTCGTGAGTTGGGTAGCTTAAGTCGTGCGGCTTGAGCTGTCGGTAGCGTGGGATATAACCTTCCGTTACGCATAAGAACACATCCCAATCAAGCTTGGATGCATCATTGTGACAACAAAACCGTCGTTTGCTTCGCACAGCTAACACTAGAGCGGTTGTTAGGTTCTTTTCAACTCTTGAAACTTGCTTCACAAGCTTCTGACCATGCGAACTTGATTCATTTCCTGAGCTGTTGCGTCATCAGCCTCGCCAACTTAAAAAACCCTTCGATGAAATGTCTACAATATCATGCTAAGCCTAGAAAGCTTCGAACCTCATTAGCATTAGTCGTAACCTTCCAGTTACTAACTGCTTCAACCTTCGCTGGATCGACTTTGATTCCTTCTGCAGACACGATATGTCCAAGGAACATCACTTCTTTGAGCCAAAACTCGCACTTACTATACTTGGCATACAACCTCTCTACTCGTAGTATTTCCAAAACGATACGGAGTTGTTCTCCATGTAACTCTACATTCTTGGAATATACGAGAATATCATCGATAAAAACCAAGATGAAACTATCCAGATACTGATGAAAAACTCGGTTCATCAGATCTATGAAGACTCTTGGCGCGTTAGTCGAGACCAAGCGGCATCACGATGAACTCATAGTGCCCATACACGGTCACGAGCGCGGTCTTCGCAACATCCTCCTTCACGATCTTGGTGATGGTAGCGACCTCAAATCGATCTTAGAAGACACTCGCTCTTGTGAGTGGTCAAACAGTCGTTGATCCTGGAAGATGGTATCTATTCTTGATCGTCGACTTATTCACTCTCGTAATCAATGCACATCTGCATTGTTGTTTGGTTGATTTTGTGATGATTCTTGGTATTGTTTCGTGTCATTTCTATGGTTTATCCTATTTATGTCGTTGGTTTGATTAATGTTTATTGATTCGGACTTACCGTTCGTTTCGATGTTTTGTAGGAAAATGGCAGAAAATAGGATGAATTGGATCTACCAAGGATCAGATATAATTGAAGAGCATTTCGACAGGAGTTCGTAGGTGCAAGCGGTTCGTAAATCGGAGTTGAGCGAAGGAGAGCGGGTCGAACGACCAAAGTCGCGCCACGGCGCCCGTCGCATGGCCGCGCGCCCGCGCACCACGCCAGCGCGCCCGCCCGCCACACTCACCACTCGCCCGCGTCACACTGCCACCAGCGCCCGGCTGGTCTGGCAGCGCGCCTAATTCATCCGGCGCTCAAGGCCAGCGGCGCTCACCTCCTCGCCGCCTCGCCTCGCCCGGCCAGCCGCGCAATCCCGGTAGCGCGTTGGCCGCCGTCGCCTACCTCGCCCGGCGCCCGTCCCGCCGCGTCGCCTGCCTCGCCCGCGCCCACATCCCAGCGCCGCGTCGCACCTCGCTCGGCGCCCCAGCGTGCAGCATCTCAGCGCCCCATGCGAGCGCCTGCCTTCGCCCATCTCTGCGGCATGTATCCCATCCGGCCAGCTGAGGCGCCGCCCGGCGCCTAACCTACTCGTGTCGCCCAGCGCCACGCCTCTCCAACTGGCGCTCCATCCGTGCGGGAACAAACCGGCGCTCTATCTTCTCCGGTAGCGCATGCCTCTCGGCCGGCGCGGGTCAACCTTCGCTCTTGCCTTTTCACCTCGATCCGGCACTCAACACGAGCAGATTCACCAAACTCCCTCGCGCGCTCACAATGAGCGGCGCTCATTTGTGGTGACTTCTCGGCCAGGCGTTCAACTGGCGGCGTTCATATTGGCGAGAATGTATTACGGCGTGCGTTCATTTTGAGCAACCGGCTCACTTTCATTTAATATAAATATCTGGCGCTTAGGGTTGAGTAAAGGCCCATAATTAGGTCCTCGGTTCTTATTTCTCGGCCCGGCTGAGGCACTCTTCGCCATTTTCTTCCAGTTTCATCGGCAACATAACGAATCTGATCTTGGATTTAATTTATGCTTTCGGTTTATCGATTGAATAATCTTGTTCATCAATTCATGCTTGGATTTTATAGTTCTTGATTTCACCTTCGTTTATTTGCAATTATATTTAGATTAGGGATTGGCGGACCACATGAACAATAAATTGCATATGCTTTATTTATCGCTTTTGATTTATCGCTTTTCGTAGTTCAACTAGGGATTGACAACCCCGGTTTAGATTTATCGCTTTATTAGTTTAGCTCGGGATTGACAACCCACGGCTTAGGATCTGTTTGATTCTCGTGTTTGTTTCTCGTATGTTCCAAAACCCTTTTTAGTATTAGAGTGTTTAGGATTTAATCGCTTTACGTGAGCAACACAACATTAGGCCTGTTAAGTTTTCCTTGAGAGGCGACTAGGGTTAGCTTTCCTACTATAACACCTCGTGCGATTGCGAGTCGATTGAAAGTATACTTTTGGTTGAACAAATTTTGGCGCCGTTCTTGGGGAAAACTTTAGGCGTATTGTTTGTGTTGTTTGTTTTACGTGTTTCTTTTTGTTCTATTTAGTTATTTTCTCCCAGTGCGTGTGATCTTGTTTTGTTGTTGGTGTGCATTAATGCGGGGTTACCAGCGATCTGAGTATGGTCGGGGCAGTGGGGGAGCAAAGATCGTCGTATTGGGCAAATTCTTCTTATGAAGAAGGAGCCAGGTTCGATTTTACGAGGATACCCGTCAAACCATGAGCATCGAGCATCGATCCCTTGGGATCAACCACCTCTACCACGATGAGGAACACACCTATGATCCCAACCTGAACCAACCACCTCCACCGTACTTTGAGGATCAAGCCTCCAATGCCTCTCAGGAGCAACCATATCCTCCACCTCGGTGTAGTACTCACAACAACCACCTCCACCTCGGTACTCATATCCACGCATCACCACCGAGAGGTCATCATTTGAGGATTCGTTCACTTGCGAATGGATATGTTACTTAACAAAATGGATCTTTGAAACACCTCTTACGGCGTTTGGAGGCATGGCGGGGCATGTTAATAGCCCGCTTAAAGAGCTGTTGCGACAATGGAGGAACCTCCAAACCAATCCGCAGATCAGCGGTCACAATTCTAGAAAGTGACCCAATTATTGAGTGGGTGGAAGAGACACTGAAGAGCCGCTGCAGCGGAGGAGGTGGAAATTGATGAAGAATGGGCACGTGAGGATGGGGAGCATAATCGAGCCACGAGGAAGTGGTTACGGGATGGTTGGCGAGGAAGAGTGGGTACATGAAATAGATGACACGCGGAACCCACTCACGGAGGTGATAGAACTACCAAGCACGTGGAGGAGGATAAAGAGAGGATGAAGAAAGAGTGGGCACTTGAAGATACTCGAATACAAAGCCCGCTCGGAAGTGATTGCCTTACCTCGACAATTGGATCAGGGATCCCAGGAGGACACAATGATAACAAAGGTTGAGGTAACTTCAATAATTTGTCAACATCCTAATTCACCAAAGTATCGTGCTTTGGGAATTATAGTTATCTATTTTTCTTTGGAGAATAGGATGTTTGACTTGAGCTTAAATGATTAGTTGTTTGCTTGCTTTCTTGTCCTTTGTGCATATATGGTTACTCACGATGTTACGGCGAGATGGTATTCCTGCGGTGAAGGACTATGGATAGTCCGTTGTTATGCAGTTTACGTCGTGCTCACGACGTTAAACTGAGTGCTCCGTGGGAGGCAACCCACGTTTTGGCTTTGTTTTCTTTTCTTTGTTTTTTTCTTTGGTTTTCGTTGTTTTTTTTTTGATCTGTTTGTTGTTGAGTTTGTTTTGCTCAGATCTGAAAAGTTGTCAGCAGCGAGATGAAGCCGTGACACTCCAACTCTGTCGTGCACGCTCACATTCCAACCCTGCCACTGCCATATTTTATCAGGGAAGTCTTCTCCTCTATCGGCTATTTTTATGTTATTAATGTTTTGAGCACTGGGGACAGTGCTCGAATTAAAATAATGGGGAGTTGATAGTATTTGGTTTTGTGGGCGTGATGTATTGTTTTGTATGTAATAGCGTGCCCTTGTGCTTATTTAGATTGTTTGGACTTGAGTTTGTGTCTATCTGCGAATAAGTTAGGATTTTGATTTGTCTTGTTGAACTACGTGGTATTGATCGGACCTTGATGTATTTCTCGTTTATCTTGATGTCATGTGATTAAAGTGCAATGTGAATTGACAAGATTATGCGAATTGATTTTAAATCGGTGGTTATTGGCGTGATTTGTCCGGCTAATGCTAGGGGAGTGTTAACGGGTGGTTACCTATATACTCGTTTCAAATATATTAAAAAAAAAAAAAATGTGTGAAAAAGAAAATAAGGAGAATTAAAACTCAATGTTGTTGAGATTGTATAAATGGAGGATGGGATTACGCCTCTTCTCATAAATTGAGAAATGGGCATGGGAAACCACGATAGGAGACTCGAGTTCATCGAGACTTCACCTTTCGAACATTGTTCCAAAATTTGTTTATACTTTCTTTGTGTTCTCAAAAGAAACTTGTTGCTAAAGGTAACCATTTTAGTTAATTCACCTCTAGCGGAGAGTTGGAGTGCGAGCAAAAATAACCTACTGTTTGTTTGATATTTTCACAATCTTAGATTTGTTTCACATTAACTTTATCATGTATTCATCATGTTTGGGGAATTGCAAAGAGATTTGATTGATTGGACTAAGAGTGATGTTGCATGAGTTATCTTCGAACCTTATTAGTATAGACTTTGCTTGAGGACAAGCAAATGGATAAGTGTGGGGAGTTGTTTGGTTTGATTTTGTGATGATTCTTGGTATTGTTTTACGTGTCATTTTCTATGGTTTATCCTACTTATGTCGTTGGTTTGATTAATGTTTATTGATTCGGACTTACTTCGTTCGTTTCGATGTTTTGTAGGAAAATGGTAGAAAATAGGATGAATTGGATCTACCAAGGATCAGATATAATTGAAAACATTTCGGTTCGAGGAGTTCGTAGGTGCAAACGCTTCGTAAATCGGAGTTGAGACAAAGGAGAGCGGGTCGAACGACCAAAGTCGCGCCACGGCACCGTCGCATGGCCGCGCCGTGCACCCCACGCGCGCCCGCCACACACCCCACTCACCGCCACGTCACTCCAGCCACCCGGCGCGCCGGGTCTCCGCGCGCGCTAATTCTCCGGCGCTCAAGGCCACCGGCGCTCGCCTCCCTCGCCCGCCTCGCCTCGCCCGGCCAGCGCGCAATCCCAGCCAGCGTTAGCCCCGTCGCCCCTCGCCCGAGCGCCCACATCCCGCGCGTCGCTGCCTCGCCCGAGCGCCCATTCAGCGCCGTCGCACCTCGCTCAGCGCCAGCGTGCACGGCATCTCCGGCGCCCGCTTTCGCGGCCTTTCATCTCCTCAGCGGCTGTATCCCATCCGGCGCTGGGCATCGCCCCAGCGCCCTGCGCCCTGCTCCCGTGTCGCCCGCGCGCACGCCTCTCCAGCCTGGCGCTCCATCCGGCGCTGGGAACAAACCGGCGCTCACCATCTTCTCCAGCGCGCGCATACCTCTCAGCCGGCGCTGGGTCAACGCGCTCGCTCTTGCCTTTTCACCTCGATCCGGCGCTCAACACGAGCGCGATTCACCAAACTCCTCACGCGCTCAATGAGCGGCGCTCATTTGTGAGGCGTAAACTTCTCCCATTGGCGTTGACTGAGCCGGCGTTCATATTCAAGCGAGATGTATTACGGCGTGCGTTCATTTGAGCGCTGCTCACTTTCATTTAATATAAATATCTGGCGCTTAGGGTTGAGTAAAGGCCCTAATTCAGTCCTCGATTCTTATTTCTCGGCCGCGTACCGGGTCGCTCTTCACCATTTTCTTCCAGTTTCATCGAGCAACATAATGAATACAATCTTGGATTTAATTTATGCTTTCAGTTTATCGATTGAATAATCTTGTTCATCAATTCATGCTTGGATTTTATAGTTCTTGATTTCCTGCCTTCGTTTATTTGCAATTATATTTAGATTAGGGATTGACAGACCCTATGAACAATAGAATTGCATATGCTTTTATTTATCGCTTTTGATTTATCGCTTTCGTAGTTCAACTAGGGATTGACAACCCCTGGTTTAGATTTATCGCTTTATTAGTTTAGCTCGGGATTGACAACCCCTGGCTTAGGATGCTGTTTGATTCTCGTGTTTGTTTCCTCGTATGTTCCAAAAACCCTTTTTGGTATTAGAGTGTTTAGGATTTAATCGCTTTCTGTGAGCAACACAACATTAGGCCCTGTTAAGTTTTCCTTGAGAGACGACTAGGGTTAGCTTTCCCTACTATAACACCTCGTACGATTGCGAGTCAATTGAAAGTATACTTTTGGTTGAACATTGACCTATCATTCTTCTTGATGAATAGAACTGGCGCTCATCATGGCGATACACTAGGTTGGATAAAACCTAGATCCAGCAACTCTTGCAACTGCGCTTTCAGTTCCTACAATTCTTTATGTGCCATTCTTTATGGTGCCTTTGATACTGGGGCTGCTCCTGGTTCCAGATCAATAGTAAATTCCACTTGTCTATCAGGCGGTAAGCCTGACAAGTCCTTGGGAAACATGTCTGGATATTCACACACTACTGGCTCCTCTTTCAACTGTTTGCGTTCTTCATCGTGCCCTGTCAAACTTACCAAGAAAGTTTGATAGCTTCCTTTCCTGATCATCTTCATTGCCTTCAGTGGTGAGATCATCGACACTAAAACACCTATCCTTATGCCGTGGAAGCAAACTTCCACTCCTTCGGTTGTTCAAAAAGCAACTACTCTCTCGAGACAACGTATAGTTTCCCTGTACTTTTCCAACCAATACATGCCAAAGATGACATCGAAATCTTCCATTCCGATGACATACAGATTGGTAAAGACCTTCTATTCACAGATTTTCACCTCTTGGTTTGGGCAATCTCTTTTGCCTTTAGCACTTCCCCTGATGGGATGCTAATCTCTAGGGTATTCTGTGATTCCTTGGGTACCAAACCCAACCTCTCACATGCAACTCTCGAAACGAAAGAATGTGAGGCTCTTGTATCAAACAAAGCGAAAATGGGTATATCACTCATATGGATTATACATAGGTTTCGAGAGAGCTTGTCTTTCTTTGCTAACTTTCAGGCGTACACCACGCCTTCTTTGTGGCGGCCTTTGATTTGCTTGGCCTCGGATAACTGCCGCTCTATGGTTCATCCTCGATGGAGCACGGTTACGCCTCTGCGAGCGATCTTTGTCTCGTTGGCGGCTGCACCGTTGGTCCTCCTATCGATAGGCAATCGCGAGCGTAATGCCCAGACTTTCTACAATGGTATCACTCAATGTTAACTTGCCTGCATTCGCCCAAGTGATTTCTCTGGCATTTCTGGCACCAAGGCCTTCTGTGCCTTGTCCCTATTGCTGCATGGGTTGGAAATTCCTTCCCCAAGGTTGTCTTTCCCTTTCCTGAATTCCCAGATTCCTCGGAATCACTTGACTGCCCTGGTTTCCTTGGGACACCTGATTGCCTCTTCCTCGAACTTCCCATTTTCTTTTGTCTCTTCCTCCGTCAGCTGGCTATCCGGGTGGCATCGTTCTCTTTTGGGGCAACATTGACTCAATGTTTAATGCCCGTTCAGGGTGGCGTACATTTCTTCACGGTGACGAGCAAAATTTCGATCTACGGTCGGTCATCTTCGAACTGTCTACCTTGGCAGCCTCGGTCTTGACGGATGCGTAGCGTAACATGACATATGATTGAACAAACGATTGTACTCGATGACTTTCCTTTTCCTTGCAAAGATTCTAGAACTCATTTTGTCTCTACCATGGCGCTAGGCACGTCTTTTCCATGAGTTCTTCCTTGAAATCTTCCCGTATACCGTCCCCAATGTCCTGATGTCGGGTCCTCCTCACAGTTCCACGAAATCGACTTAATCGGTCGGTTGAAGATCGCCCAATTCGACTTTTACTTCTTCACAGCCGATATATTCAAAGATCCTTTCGATGGATCGTATCTAGTTATCGACATCATAAGCATAATCATAATCATAATCATAATCATAAGCTCTTACGGTGAGATAGAGATGATGAAATCGGAATCTTGAGCTTCTCTTAGAACAAGCCCGACTTTTAAACTCATATTCTCAAATCGAGAATCAAACAAGCGATTCTATAAACTCGATTCTCAAGATAGAGTCAAACAAGCGACTCCATAACTCAAATTCTCAAATAGAGTCGGCTCAAAAGAATTCATATGTTCATAGTGCACAAACTTCACAAGACTAATAAGGATTAATGAATTTAGAATTCAAGACAATGCCTGGTACTGCATAGGATTCGCAAGGGTTTATAATTTGAAATTCAAAGCGTACTGTTCTATTGTGCAAAAGTTCACAAGGATTCACGGGTTCAAAATTAAGCGTGCACAAACCGCACAAAATTCTCAAGGATTTACATGTTCAGATTTCAAACCGTACCTGACGGCTGGAATTTACAAAGGCTCACGAGTTCGAAATCAAAACCGCTCACGATACCATCTTGTCACAAACACTACTTAATCAAGTAATTAGTCAAGTAATGAGGCCGTGACGTGGGTTAAGAAGGAAATCTGGTAATCGATAACAACAAATGACCAATAATTCATATCAATAGCAATGTGTGACCTTAACTTTCGTCATGAAACTATAAAAACTTTATGTTTCAAAGAAGTGAAATAGAGTTTGACAAAGAATGATTCTAGGTCCTCAATCCACAATAAAGGATCAAATGTAGAAAATCAACGGCTGAGGACGAATAATCACAAAAGAATAACCAATATCAAGAACAATTTCTGAACTTTCACAGTATAACATGGGATCCAACGAAAATAATTTCTGAACTTTCAAGTAAACCCTTGTTCACATAGGTATTTCAATGAATCCATGTTCTCATAAGTAAGTCGACAACGTGATAATGATGCCGAGATCATAACAATAAACCCATGACCATTATCAAGATTAGGTTGGTCGATTCAGCATAACAAAACATAACAGCAGATGAAGGCCAAAGTTTGACAACGGAGAGTGTGGCTGAGAATTATGTATGATGACATAATTCTCTGGGCAACAAAACATGACAACATCAATGAACAACATCAACCAATAACAATTTCATCATGAGTTAAATCATTTAGAGAAGATCCTTTGCACAACATTCGATTCCAGCATCCTCTCGAGCTCAACCTGCACGTTTAGAAATACATGTAGGGCGAAAACATAAAACATTACCCTTAGGGCTATATGATTGACTTTCCATAACATTAGCAACGCACAGGGGTTTTAGTGAAATAACCTATGCATGCATCATCATTATAAACACTTACTTGTTTTCATTTTTTAGCATCATAAAATATACATATGCATGTTCTCATGTCGGCCGATAACTTTCTCTTCCCATATCCACGGACTTTGTTTGTGTTGATCTGAGGAGTAGGCCTCCTCCTCAAACACACCTTAAAATCACATAACCGTGTTGGTCCCGAAGGTTCCCAACTACGGTCATACCCGACGTCGGTCATTTCTTTCTTTCTTTCTTTCTTTCTTTCTTTTCCGTGGATAGGTAATGCATTATGCTTATGCTCATGCTCAAAAATAGGCAAGTCATTCAACTTTGTAACTTTGCAAATAAATGCATATCATATCATTTTGAAAATATATCAAAGCATATCATATCATTTTAGAAAGGATTTATACCCACCTGGCGACAGTCACTTGAATAGACTGTAATTTTTGTCTTTCTCTTCTTTCTTCTTTTCTTGATCCTTGATCAGCGAAGGTTGGTATAAAAGCTATCAAGAATCAAACGAGAACATCATTCTTATCTTAGTCGTCAATCGACTATATCTTCTCGATATCGAACAACATGGTCTATAAAAACTTGGGTCAGTGCATCCTCTAACTTCTTACATATAACAAGACATCATGAAGCCTCATATGTCTAAACGAGCATAGAAAACTCAACAACAAGCTAAAACCATCTAATCTTAGGCAAAAACCTAACAACCCCTTAAGACATAGCTTTTGTCCGACGTCAAAAATTGCATGAGACGTCGTCTATCTTAGAAGAACCTTTATACATGCTCAACTATCACCAAAGATCACTAATCCATCACCAAAACACAAAGATCAAAGCTTTAACTTTGAAAACTCAAACTTGACGTCAAACTAAAATTTTCAAATTTTCGAATACATCGGCCGAAAAATCCGAATAAATCATTTTAAGCTTTATTCATATCATAGAATCCAAATATGAACTCAAAATAATCAAATAAAATCAAAAATCTAACATTACAAAGACTATAGGATTCGGCCAACTTAGGGTTTCAACATAGGTTCGATTTCAAACGTGTTTCTTGCTCAAAACATGTTTATATCTATCCAACAACACATATATGAAAGCAATTCAATCATATAAACATCATAAATTCAAGATCAAGGTCCTCAAAACTTTCAAAAATCATCAAAATTTAAAGAATGAACATATGCTCAAAATTTCAACGTTAAACAACTTGTCGGCGATGAATCTAACATAATATTAAGAAATAATTGAACAACCACATATTCCTTCATAAATCATCAAAAGGACCGAAAATATAGCATGTCACAAACTTCATGTTTTTAAATTTTCAAACCGTCGATATGTTCTAGAGATAGAATTATACCTTAATTCGAAGACGGATCGGAAATCCAACGGTTGGATCTTGAAAAATTGGAGCATGAAATTTCAAAAAATTTAGTGTGTGTAGTGTGTGTGAGGCACGAAAATATGGGAGAAAAAATGAAGAAAATGAATAGTAATACATATATATACTTATTCACAAATTTTCTTTTTTCTTTTTATTTAATAAGTGATTATTCATCACTAATCTAGAATTTTCTCAAGCCTTCTCCATTTTTCCTTTTCTTTAAAACATAATGAATAATCATGTTCTAGAAATTTATAGAATGCACACGTTTCTAGAAATAATACTGATGTTATAAATACATGCTACTGATCCATACCGTTCCGATTTCAAAACTATATTTCTGATAAAATATTTTTTACTTGAAATTCTCTTTTAAAACTCAAATAAAATATTATAAACATCAAAATTTTAATTTTAAAAACATTTTTGTCTTTAAAAACCCTTTTAGGTATTCAGGCGACGATTAGGGTATATACGGCGAACATATATAACAAAGAGCAAAAACTTTGAAATCAAGACTTTGGATTCAAAACTTCTATAAACACATACTAATCATCTCAAAACTCATGAAATCTAAGTCTTCTTATTCTAGACAAAACCTAAGAATCTTATCTTAGGTTTCATCTCGGATTCTATTGCGAATCTATCGCAAATTCTATCTTCTTGTCTCGAAGCTTAAAACAAAAGCTTCTGGCTTAAACTAGGGGTGTGCATGGATCGAACCGAACCGAAAAAATCGATCGAATCGATCGATTTTGGTCGGTTCAGTTTTTGAGGAAGTCGGTTTTCGGTTCAATTCAAAATTTTAATTAAAATCGGTTTTCGGTTCGGTTTAGATTTGGTCGGTAACCGAACCGAATCGAAACTATTATTTATATATTTGTATATTTTATATAATAATTAATTAATATTTAATTAAATAATTAGGATAAAGATATGTTTATTTAGAAAAATATATATATAATTTATATTTCTATCGGTTTTTCGGTTCGACCGAAACCGATTATTTTTTTCGGTTCGGTTTTCGGTCGGTCCAAAATTATAAATCGATTCGATTCGGTTCAAAAAATTCTTCGATTCGGTTTCGGTTTTGAAAATTTCGGTTAGTACAGCTTAAACAACTCTTTCTTAAGGATGCAATGCCCTTCTCATAAGCTCTTGTCGGAGCTAATCTCACTACTGAGGAATCGGGGTATTACAATAACTTCATATCATCGCATAACATATATCATCACCCATAATCACACATCATGCATTCTGTGAGATTTCAACCAACGTCTTCTAGGCCATTGAATATCCATAAACCTACATGTTAGTTCATCATAAAACAACAAATATTCACGTTTCCCTTTTCTCCGACTCAGTCATTTGGATAACCATGTCCCAAACACATGTTCACTTTCAACATATCAATGTCCATAACGATATTCATAACAATAATCATACAAGCAAATACAAGATTCACTTAACTCGTTTATCAAGTAAACAAGATTCTAATCAACAACACATTTCTATGTAATCATATAGATCCAAATCATGCAGCCGTGATCGTATCAATCACATCACATCACATCATTCTCATACCAATTATTTTCATATCACAGTCGCATAGGCTCGTCCGTCCTATCGACAAATCACTTTTACATCCACATCTGTACCCAACCACATCACATCCACATCACGTTTACATCATGTAACCTCGTACCATGCCAAAGCACATGAAACCAAGATCACATCAAGCTCACATCGCCACATAAAGCATCAACAAATAAACACATACCTCATCCCCTTTTAAAAGGAGGCGGCCTGACGGTGGTGAGGTACACATGCACGATGAACAGTTTAGAAATACAATTTCTAAACACTCAATTTCAAGAACATACAAGATATAAAGCAAATGAACTGCTTTGATATCAGATAACACCGAAAACTAGGTGCCAATAACATTGTTTTGATACCAGTCACGCCCTAATTCTTGAGGGAAGGCATGAATACCGGGGTATGATTAGGGATGGAGGAATAAGAACCAAGGAAGAAGGGGGAGAATACATAAAGCATATATAACAAGAAGATCGACCAAAAATCGGGCATCTTCTCTATAACTAGGACATATCACGAAGGGGATAGGGGATGAGCAAACAATCCACCAACAGAAGTACATCAACAACATAACATTAAATAACATAGTCTGAATAGATATTAGTAATGCACGAAAGAAAAATAGCATTACATCCTATCATCTAGACCGGTCAACCACGTAGCATGCTCTTATCGAGACTCACAGCATAATAATAACAAATCTTGTTCCCAATCAGAGAGCAAAATAAAGGGACAAGAGCACATCAACAATAGAATACATATACATAAGGCAACATCGCGGAAGTAGAAGGCATGAAAGAACCCGCAGCTCAACCCCTCAATGTCGCCCGTCCAGCCTTCCTCCATCTGTGAAAATATTTGAAAAATATCTTGGGGTAAGTACTAGCGCACTCAGCTGGTTTTTGTAACATAAAACAAAATCTATGATACCATGTTCATAGCACTTACCTTAGAAGGTTTTAAAACGTAAACCCACTTCTAAGTAAGCAAAATAGATTTTTCTTTTTATACCTGACCCGTTATTACTGTTACTCCTATCATGGTACCTCCGCTCGGAATGTATCCCGTCAGCCCACAATATCTCGGCCCGGAACATATCCAGCCAGCCCACGCCCGGAACGCATCCATCCGGCTAATCAGTGTGGCCTTCCAGGGTCTATCACCTTCAGAACCATAACCACTCATTAGGGGTCTATCCCATTCAATCAATCCGTGTGGACTTCTAGTGTCTATCCCCTTCAGAACCATAACCACGAGTTCGGGGTCTATCCCCTTGTTTGATTTTATTTTGCGCTTATTCTTGGTTTTCTTTTACATGCCATTTTCAGTGTTTTGTCTTTCTTATGCCGTTGTTTTGATTAGAATTTTTCGTTTCAAACTTATTTGGTTTGTCTCAATATTTTGTAGGAAAATAGTAATAAATAGGATGAAATGGATATGCCAAGAATTATCATACATTGAAGAGAATCATGTCAGAAATCGTGGACATAAGCGGATCATAATTCGGAGCTCGGACGTGAGAGAACGGAGCGAAACAGTGAAGTTGTGCATGTGCGTGTGCGGCGAGCCCATCGTCCACAGCCCGTGCACCAGCACTCATCACTCGGCCACCCAGTGCTCGCCTCAACCAGTGCGCTCGCTCGCCCATATGCGCTCTCCTCTCACGCTCGCTCGTGCTCGCTCGACAGCGCTCGCTTGCTCGCGTTCGCTCGATAGCTCCCGCTCGCCCGCGTCGCCTCATCCGGCATTGTGCCCGACGCGCACTTTTCCCAGTCCGAGCATCGGCTCGCATCCGAGCACCCGCTCGTCCATTTTTTCTCGCATTCATGCACGCGCTCGCTTCGCCGCGTCATCCATCGTCTTCACCCGCGCGACGTACGGCACCGCTCGCCTCGCTGCGAGCACTGCGACATCGAGCCGCTGCTGTTTTGAGCAGAACCTCTCCATCAGCGAGTGCTCACCTTGATGACGCTCACTTTGGGAACAAAAGCCTCCGCCCCACGCTCGCTCATCCACAAACAGTGCTCACTCACTTAATATATATATGCACGCAACACGAGTTAGGTTATTTTTTATTTCATTATTCAAATTCTGATTTTATCCGCGTAGCTGCTGTTCTTCAATTTCAATTTTCGGAAGCTTTCGATCGACGACGACACAGAGATAATCATAGTAATAATTCTTGTCTTTCATTTCTTCGATTGAATAATTTAGTTTATCAAGTTATGCACTTGGTTTATAATTTCTGTCGGATTCAATTATATATTATTCTTGCTTCGTGACTTTTGTTGGATTCGATTTATAGTATTTTTACTTCGAGATTGTTGTTGGATTCAAGTTCATAGTTGATATTGGATTATTGGTTTTTACATTGGCATTCGATAAATTACGTTCTATGCAATTGATATTGGAAGTTGATATTATGTTGAATCTCTTTCCATTGAATTTTATTGTTTCTTGTGTGATGATCTAGATTAGTTTGTTCTACGCTTAGCTTCTTGCATTCATGTTTTTGTAGGTTCTTAACTAGGGATTGATAACTCCTAGTTTGATTGCTTTATTTATTTTTCCTTTGTGCTTTTCAATTTCCGTCTGTTTCAAAACCCCCGTTGGTATTAGAGTGTTTAGGATTTACCGTTTTTATGTGTTATATGATCAATAAGCCCTATTAAGTTTTCTTTGAGAGACGACTTGGGTCATCTTTCCCTCTACAACACCTCATTCGATTACGAGTCAATTAAGAGAGTACTTTTAGTTGAAACTAATTTTGGCGCCGTTGCCGGGGAAGACTTTAGGCGTATTGTTTGTGTTGATTATTTTCTATGTTTCTTTTCATTTTTATTTTGTTATTCTCCAGTTGCGTGTGATCTTTTCTTGTTTGAGTGTTGTGTATGCTAGGTCGCGCGATCTAAATAGACCGTTGCTACCTCGTTGGACACTCGAAGGTATAAAGATCTCTTCTTCGGAGCTGGGCGAGTTTGGTGCCACTTCGTGAGTGGTGAGCGATGCGTGTTGGTAACAAGTGATCATCCATCTGTTGAGAATACACCCCGTTGAGAGATATGGGTGAAAATGCACGAGCAACGCGTGATTTCTATGAGACGTGATTGGGGCCCTTCTTTAATTGTTCTTGGGTGGTAGCGAGACTATGAGCTTAAGCCGAATCATTTCTCGCTCATGCCTACTTTTCATGGGCTTGCTAGTGAGGATGCCTTGGGATTCATAAGGGAATTTTACTTCGTATTGCAGTCCTTCCCGTTAGAATGACTAAATGTAGACCAGCTAAAATGCGTTGTTTCCCGTACACCCTGAAGGATAGGGCAAAGTCGTGGTTTTTGGCACTTCCCACTAACTCTCTGTAGAATTGGAATGCCGTGGTAGATAAATTAATGACTAAATACTACCCAAACAAGAAGAGTTAGGAGTTAAGGTCACAGATCATGACCTTTAATCAGACGTCAGACGAGTTATTCCATGAAGCTTAGGAACGGTTGAAGGACTTATTGCAGAAGTGCCCTCACCATGCCTTGCGAGATGAAATTCTCTATCAATTCTTCTATGACGGATTACTCGAGTTTTGATACATGGTGGACAATCTTTGCGAGTGGAGATATTGGTTTTCGAGCGGCGAGATATCATTGACATTTTGAAGCTATGGTTGCTACTTCACGGTAGAAGTCGATCGAGGTGAAAGAGCTAAGGCACATCCGTGAATCCTTCTTCGACATGAATAAACAAGTGGTTTGAATTGATGAGGAAATATAAGAGTGAAGATGAAAAACCGGATCCACCACCCGAAGATGAGGAATTCATGGAACACTTGTGGTATCCGCTGCGAACAGGGCATAATGTTGATCTGAGCCCGGGATGAGGGAGCTTACTTTTGAAGGCGAAGCCTATGCGATGCAAGATTCCAACCCGACAACAGATTCAAGTCTAATCGACAACAGATTTGGCTCGAGGTGGAGGAATCGACCTATAGTGGGATGAAAGAATCGAGTCGAGGCGAGTTCAAATCGAGTGCCCATCTCGAAGACCTCCACACCGCGGCGGTTTCGTGATGAGGCGGTATCCACAAAGCAAACAACCCCACACCGGCCCGGTTCTCGAGTGGCAGTTCCACAACAGCCACCTCCACCACAACCTCAGAGGCCAGCTTTGGAGAATATGTTCGCCCAAAGAATTGATGCTTAAGACTCCACAATCAAGCTTTTAGAGATGCAAATAGGACATATTGCAAGCAAGCTGAACGAGCTATTGCAGCAAGGAGCAGTGGGGAAACTTCCTTGACCCCATCGTGCTCGGTGATCCTGTTTTGAGGAGTGTTCGGGTGATTGAGAATAAGGTGGGAGAGACATCGAGAAGCGGATGAAATCTCAGGAGGTGGAGGATGAGAAAGAGACCGAGGTCAAATTTCATAAGGCAGCAAAGCCTTATACTCCACCGATACCCTTTCCACATCGGCTGAAAAATAAGAAACAAGACCAAAGAATTGATGAGTTCTATAAACTCTGTCGAGGTGAATGTCAATTTGTCTACATTGAGGCGTGATCGAAATGTCTTTGGCCTACGTCAAGTTTTTCAGGAGCGGCCTCAAAGAAAGAAGATTTGGAGAGTCGAGAAGGTCGTGGTCTCAAGGCGATAATTCCGTCCTGCACACGGTTGCCTCCCAAACTCAGAGATCAAAGTAGTTTTATCTTTAAAATTGCTTTAGTAATGGTAAGGAAGCTTTCGGCATGCTTGATTTGGGGTCGGGATTAATCGATGCCTTATTCAATTTTAAACAATTAGAATTAAGCAAACTTAAACCCACTTTCGCATGTGTCTACAACTAGCCGATAGGTCAAATCGGATATCAGAAGGGTATTATTGAGGATATTTTAGTTAAGGTGGGTTGGTTGATAGTTCCTGTTGACTTCGTTGTTTTGGAAATTGGTGAGGTTAGAGAAGATGGAAAAGAGTACACACTGTTATTGGGGAGGCCATTCATGGCCACAACCAACACACTTATTGACGTCAAGAGTGGCACTTTAAAAATGACTGTGCTTGATAAAACCGTGTCTTTTTCTGTTAGGGATAGTGTGATGTTTCCCTCTGCTAATTCTATTGATGATTGTGCTTTCATCGATACTATTGATCCCTTGGCCGAGAATGTGTTGTTGCAGGAGCATAGCCTCGAGGAAGTTTTTGTAGGATCGGCTGAAGAGAAAGTGTGGGCACTTGAAGTTGCTAGCATGCCAAAGCCCACTCTAGAAATGAAGGAAACTGCCACAACATTTGAAGTACGTATTCTTGGAGGAGGGGAATGAAAAGCCATTTATCATCTCCGCTGAGCTTTCAAATGATGAAGAAGAAGAACAGTTTTCGGTTTTGAGAAAGAATAAGCTTGCCTTTGGGTGGAGTCTAGCCGACATCAAGGGAATCAGCCCAGCGACATTCATGTATCGTGTCGCTAGAGGATGAGTGAAGCCGGTTATTGATGCCCAGAGGAGATTGAACCCGATCCTCGGTGAAGTGGTGAAGAAGGAGATTTTAAAGCTTCTTATGGAAAGGCTTATCTACCCTATCTCGGACGGCGTGTGGGTTAGCCAGTACAAGGGCTACTACGGTTGGCGCATGTGCATCGACTAGGAAGTTGAGCGCTTGCGAAAAGGACCATTTTCTCTCTTTATTGATCAAATGCTTGATAGGTTAGCCGGACATGAATATTTTTTTTTTTATGGTTTATCTGGTTACTATCAGGTTGCTATTGCTCCAGAGGATCAAGCCAAGACGGCGTTTACAAGCCCTTTTGGTACATATGCTTACCGACGGATGCCTTTTGGCCTTTGTAATGCACCAGGCACCTTTCAGCGGTGCATGATGTCAATTTTCTCCGAGATTATTGGAGATTTCCTTGAGGTATTCACGGATGATTTCGGTATTTGGATCTTCTTTTCATGATTGTCTAGATAAGATTGATCATGTGCTTAAACGTTGTGTGGATAGCAATCTGTTAGATTTATATCTTGGAAGCGAGTTGAGCTTGTATATAATGATTCATGTTACCACTATTACAATCTCTATCTGAATTGTTTACTTGATTGCATAGGTTTGTCCCTATATCTCATATATAAGTTAGATCATACGATTGTGTAGTAGATCACGAGTACTGTATGATTGGTCGAGCAATGAGATATAAAAGAATCTGGCGAGACGACTTGAGGATGAGTTGTCGGTATACGCTGCGGTATAGATAAGAAGTGACTTGACTTAGTTGCTTGTCTATACTGATACATCTCTGACGTATTGATGGATCACAGTGAGATGAGTTCTTCTATCTGACCGTCGTGAACAACCTAGATCTCGGTGACTTTACATTGATCTAAACCTCGATAAGGTATTAGGTGAGTATGAGTTGCTGACCATCACTTTGACTTGTTATGGGTGAGGGTTACATGAGATAACCCAATATTCTCCGCATCTTGGGTGGTGGCAGTGCTTGTATGTCATGCTAGTTGCCTATATCGAGTCACCATATCAGTTTAGGATGATGACATCCCCTTAAGGAGCTCAAAAGGTTTATTGTACTAAACCCTGCAGGTTGGGTTATCTCAAGTACAATAATAAGGTTGAGTGGTACTACTTAAGGAATTAAAGAAATTAATTATTTTAAGCGGCCGAATCTTGTAAATAATTAATGGACGTCGATATCTTAAATCGAGGATTCGTGAAGTCTAAGTGCGAGCAGGACTCAACCGGGAAATAAAGGGTAAGTCGACACTTATTCTCTAGTGGCATGAATAAATATTTATGAATTAATTTATGTTAAAATTTGGCTGAACATAAGATAATTAATTTATTTGAGGCTATCTTTATTCCTTGTATTTGATCCTAAGTGACCCGTGAGGCACAGGTGCATAATTTAGTCGACTCATTAAGAGTCCCATAGGGATTCTATTTTGATCCTCTCTATCTAAAGAGATATTATTATATTTATTAGATATGCAAAGATCCTATCTAAATGAGATGTAGGGTTGCATTATAAATATAAGGTGAGAGAAAATCAAAAGAGAGAATATTCATTATTCTTGAAATTCTCAAAAATTGTGAAGGAAAAGGAAGGCAATTTTGCGATTACTCTCCATAGATTGTCCTCACTCGGCATTGGAGTTTTGGCAATCGAGACACAGTCGAGAAGATCAAAGCCACGAGACTTGATCGATTCTTTACGACAAATTCGCGGTAAACACGAGAAAACACCAACGTGTTGCAATAAATTATATAGGTGCATGCTAGGTATATAATCAATGTATGTTGAATTAAACATCCAAGATGGATCCTCGGGATAGGGTTAAAATCAGATTTTCCTACAATTGGTTTCAGAGCCTGTGATCAGAATCTTGGCTTTGTTGGATTAATTCACGTTTGATTATTACGTGCGCAATTAATTAATTGTGAATATGTCATTCATCGTGGCTCGTTTTAATTTTTGTCGGGTTTCGTTTTTCACCACGAGAAAATCCGTGGTTAGATTAGGATTTATTTTTTTATAAATCTAATCTGTAAAAGAGAAATGAAGATGAAGAAAACGAAGAACGAGACGATGGAGTCCCGTCGCAAGGTGCGACCGGAGACTGGCAGGAAACCAACGCACGGCGAGGCACGATGAGGTGCAACCCTAGCGCGTAGATACGTCAGCAGCTCGCATGCGGGTCTCGGCGACAGCGCTGACAGACCTCGGTAGATTTGGCAGCCTATGCACGAATGGCTTCGATAGGTCTCGATGGCATCGGGCGACGTGGATGGGCAGTCCATGTCGGGTTCCCTCAGCAGCAGCTCTCGATAGATGGGAGTACGGTTTACCCTACAGATGCCTCTGTACGCCTCAGCGCTGAGCGTGCGTGCATGGGAGCCCTCGGCATGTGTCTGCAGCCTCAGCGCTGAGCGTGTAATACCCTGAATTTCTGGGCTTAAAAATTTCGAAAATAAAGAAGGAACAGTACGATAGAAACGAGTATGAAAGTGAACGTCGGTAATTGTCGATTTTGAATAAATCGAAATTCTCTTGAAATTTTGAACGAAATAAATTTTTAAATATGTTTTTAAGTATATTTAGGATATTATTTGCACTAAGGAAGAAAAAGAAATATTTTTCCTGATTTAATAGTGATTTTCGAAAATTTAAAGTGTAAGGAATTAATTTGTGATTTATTATGTGATCACTTGATTTTATGTGATGAGTTGTCATGTTTATCTTGTAGTATATGATAAGATAATTATCTTGTACACCCGCATGAGTGGATGTGATAAGGTTGGAATATGACATTTTTAAGATAAGATTTGCTATGATATTTTCATAAAAGATAAGATAAGGTCATGATTAATTAAGAGATAATGTTTATCTCTTAGAAATGTGTAGAAATGTGTAGAATATCATAGGAAATAATATTTTAAATATTAGTTGCATAATTTTCGAAATTTGAGTATTATTTTATGTGGATTTCGAAAATTACAATTTCTTTATGTGATAAATGTATTAAATAATTTATTTAATTAAATACTTGATAAATATCATGATTCTAGATCAATCTTATCTCCTAGAATTCATAAAATTTGAAATTTATAAAAGGGATAAGAATGTGATTTTATAAAATTTAAGCTCTAAAACCACAATTTTCGAATAAAATGGGAAAATTGCTTACAAAAATTCCAAAAAATTATTTTATGATATAATATCATTATATTAATATAATTACTCATGAAAATAATATTTTTATGGAAAAAATCATAGTTTGATAATTTATTAAGTAATTTGAATTAATTGTCATGACTTTACTATAGTACATAGAAATGACCTTAATTAATTTTCTTCGATATAAATTATTATCTAAGATATATTATGTCACACAGCTATTAATTGAAGAAAAATAAAATATTTGGCATATGATATATGTAGTGGTTGAAAATTTGGGATAAATTGGTATTTTATGAGATAAATATCATACTTTAATTAAATCTGAGGCTATGATTATAATGATAAGGATATTAGGTGTAAAGTAGAGATGGTTAACAATTAAAACAAGTAACCTATGATTTTTAATTAGAGTAGCGAAATTTTGACCTTAGTATAAGGTTAGAAATAATTTTAAACTCTATGTAAATGACATCTTATCCTATAGTTGAAATATTTGACTTTTCAGAAATAATCTTATTATATGATAATATTATAGTATATGATATGGAAAAAAATAAAAATCTATCCTAAGGTTTCTAAAAGGGGCGAAAAACACACACACACAACACAAAGTATTAATTTCATTATTCTTTGATAATTATAAGATATATTAATTAAATGATAAAAATAACATAATAAACTATAGAATAAAATAAAATAATTGTTATACATGATAAGGTAAGTGGCGACAACTATAGAAATTAGAGTATGAGTTGTAATTTGATTTTACACCAAGAAATGTTATAATATTTAAAGGATAAGATATGATAAGATATGATAAGATAAGATAAGATCAAAATTTGTCTCAATGCACAACTAAGGGTTCGAAAATTTAGAAGATAGAATGAGTTGTAATTTTGACTTTATATTAAGATATTTTATGAAATAATGATTAAACCCACTTTATAAATCCTATAAATAGGAGGTTACCTCCCATAACCTCATGCTTAAAATAAGTGGGAAATAAGAGACAAAAATAGAGAGGAAAGGATAAATAGTGTTCTTGAAGTACTCTTGATCGTGAGAAAAATACGTCACGACGTCGATCGAATCCGATGAAAAGGTTAGAAATTCATATGTGATATGTTATGCTTGATTATTTTCGAAAACTATGTGATATATGATAAATATATGCTATATGCCTAAGTTATGTGTTAAATATGTTTATATAATGTTTAAATGCATGAATTATAAATTTAATATAAGGTTAAGCATGAATTAACAACACTATGTTATGACCGAAAATAAAGCATGGATTATATGTTAAAATACATGAATTTTAATTGTTGTTTTGAACATGAAATAATAATAGTTATTCATGTTTAGAATTTTATGATTTTATGTGGAATTTCTTGGAAAAATATGGAATAGTAATTTTGAAATTTACTAAAGCATGAAATATTGATGTACAAGTTGTATATGATGAAAATTATACCATATTATTAATATATATATGATAATAATATATATTATGTGAAAATTTTCGAAAATATATATATTTATGTGGAATTTTCGAAAATAGTAAAAATAAAAGAATATGACATCTCGTGACGTGTGATATATGATATGATCGTGAAGCAGAGAGTTGTAAGTATGTATTTGTGAAATCGTAGAAATTAAGTATAAATATGGTGAGAAGTAAAGTCGATGCGTAACAACGTTAGGTATGAAAATAAGATTCAATGCGTCATCTTTGAATGGTTTGAATTGAGAGGAATGAAAAGATAGGATATTATATCATTCGAGACGCAATAAGTATAATAGTGGTTAAGGTATGAAAATGGGATCCTTGGCGTTAAAGGATTGACATAGTAACTCCGTTGTTTTCGGATCGATGATTATCGAAAAGGATAGCGATGTACTAAACCTCGTTTCTCACGTTGAAAAGGGGCACTGCTCGGAGGAGAAAGAAGGCGACAATTAATTACTAGTGGCGTAGGAACTTTAAGTTCCCGAGGTGGGCTTTCTTATCAAAACCATTTATGAGCTTTCTTGGAAAATCATTTACTTTATTGTTTTTTCGCAAATGATAAAATGCGATCTGTGCCAAAAATGTTTTATGTTTTGTATATGTCCATTCGGGTTGCACAGGGCAACAGGAAAATATTAATTCGGATCCTAAAATTTGGAGGTGAAGGGAATCACGGCTTAGGGTTGTGTACATGATAAACGCATTTTACACATTTATTGTTGATATTTAAAGATGAGTTTAGATCGTTTAATGTGCGTTTATGTATCGATTCTTAATGGTTTATCTATTTCTAGAAGATATTGCTCTTGGGTGTACTTTTGGTGTTGTGTAGGTTGAGCGAGCTAAAACACACTCAAATTACTCGCAATCGCATGCGAGGTAATCGTGGCGTGGTAAGTTAACACAGTCGTCTCCCAAGGAAAACTTAACAGGCGATTGTTAGGTATACGCACCTGACGATTAAAACTAAACATTCTAATGCCAGGGGTTGAACATGCGAGGGTGAAATACGAGAAAATAAACAACATCCTAAGCTAGGGGTTGTCAATCCCAAGCTATACTAATAAGCGATAAATCTAGACCAGGGGTTGTCGATCCCTAGTTGAACTCTGAAAGCGATAAATCAGCGGTGAATAAAAGCATAAGCAATCATATTATTCATAGGGTTTGTCATTCCGTAATCTAAATCTAATTGCACATAAATCATCATCATCAACCAATCAAACAAGAACATAAATTAAGCGAAAGCATAAATGATTAAAGCAACATGAACACAATCCATCATCCTATGGAGTTGAATTGATAACAATCATCAAATAATAATCTTGTGAAATTGATTTCAATAAAGCTCATAAATCCAAGAACATAAATCCAAAAACCGATAGATCGAGAACATAAATTCAACAAAGATAAAACTATAAATTAAAGTATTGAATCGATGAAATAGGGATATAAAATAATCTTGTGGTTTGATCTCTTGTTGTCGATGAATTCTGGGAGAAAAATGGGCGAGAAGCGCAGTCGGTGGAAGAAAAAACTCGAACCAAGAAAACACTTTTTCAGACCTAAACGCGCATATATATATTAACTGAAGGTGGCGCGGTTACAAGTGGCTACCGCCGAGAATACGTTCTGACTTGAATTTGAACTCCGGCTCAAAATGAACTCCGGCTGGAAAACCAATCTGCCTTCAGCCAGAACGTCGGTTCACTTGGAATGCCGGCTGGGCAGGTGCGAGCTGGGGCGAGAGTTGGGCGAGCGGGGCGCTGGGCACTGGAATGGAGAACGAGCGAGGGGGATTGGGAACCGACGCTTGGTCACAGCGTCGGCTGGGTGTGCATGTGGGCGAGGCGAGTGAGGCGTGGAGCGAGGACGAAGCACTGGCGGAAAATGGACGCTGGGTAATGCCCGCCCAGGTGGCTTATTGGCTGGTCTTGATGGCGCGGGGGCGGCGAGTCGAGAGCGAGGAAGGTGGCCTTGGCTGGCCTTGTGCGCCGGAGGTAAATTACAGCCTCGCCTCAACCAGGCCGGTGGGTGGAGTGATGCGCGCGCGACGCGCGGGTGCTTGAGCGTGCGTCGGGCGGCGGCGGCGCGGCGCTGCGCTGGCGCTGCGTGCACGCACGCGCAATCCGACATTTAGCTCGTTCTCGCGTCAGAAATCCTATTCTGAACCGTTTGTGCCTCAGAACTCCTTTCAAATTCTCTTCAATTGTCCGCCCCAATTCAGGAAGGCATGGATCGGGGTGTGATTAGTGGTGGGGTTAGGCGGGGGGAAGAAGGGGATACATATAACATACATGATAAGAAGATGTGACCATGAAATCGGGCATCTCTCTATAACTAGGACATATCCTCGAAGGGAGGGTGCACAAACAATCCACCAACAAAATAATATCGATATCATAACTTGAGAAAACATGATCTTGGTTTATTATAAGTAATGCGAGAAGGCAAAATAGCATTACATCCTCGTCAACTAGACCGGTCAACCACATAGCATGCTCGTGACGAGACTCACAAAGAATAACATAACAAATCTTGTTCCCAATCGAGAAAGTAAATAAGGGACAAGAATACATAATTATCGTAGTGCGTATATAACACAACATCGCGAAGCATAGCATGAAGAACCGCGGCTCCACCCCCGTCGCCCGTCCAGCCCTCCTCCATCTGTGAAAAGATTTGAAAAAGAGTTTGGGGTGAGTACTAGCGCACTCAGCTGGGGTTTTATCATAAATCAAAAGAATCATGAGGCCGTGTTTAGAGCACTTACCTTAGAAGGTTTTAAAACGTAAATCCACTTCTAAGTAAGCAAAATAGATTTTTCATTTTTCGATACCTGATCCGTTATTACTGTTACT
Organism: Salvia rosmarinus; assembly: GCA_036937905.1. Lineage (NCBI taxonomy): Eukaryota > Viridiplantae > Streptophyta > Magnoliopsida > Lamiales > Lamiaceae > Salvia > Salvia rosmarinus. The sequence continues at coordinate 487,190 of JAODLM010000760.1, forward strand.
CCCATCATAGAACCATGAACCACGGCTCGGAACGTATCCCGCCAGCCCATCACATGACATTCATTCGGCCCGGAACATATCCAGTCGGCCCACGCCCGGAACGTATCCAGTCGGCTAACTCGGTGTGGACTTCAGGGGTCAAATCCCCATCAGAACCATAACCACCTCATTACCATTTCCGTGTGGACTTAGGGGTCTATCCCTTCGAACCCATAACCACGTGTTCGGGTCTATCCCTACGATCAATACTCAAGATGGTGATCAACCCACCGAATAGAGATCCGTGCACAACCATGATAGAACCATATCTTGGATCAGAGAACCGTAATAATTTCACAAAAACATTTTACGGCGTACATGTTTTATTTTGAAATATCGAGTAAATAACTTCAAAATAAGCATATATAACCCAACCTCAGCAGTACGAAAAACGTCGGCCGAGAGATATCTACGGATCCGATGACTTCACCGATCGCTTTGGTAGGTACACGTAACAAGGCGGAACAACTTTTGGGGTTACATCCCACAAAGCAAATCAACAACGTGATCGAAACGACGATCGTAGCAAAACTAGGGTTTTCGACTTTACGAACCCACATTTGGCACTCTCGGGTTTCAAATCAACTCGATGCGAAGGAAATATATTCGAGGCATCAAGACCAAAATAGGGTACTTTCAAAATATGCATGCATGCAAGTTGACTCAAAACTTAGCGTGAAGAAGCTTCAAAATCGATGCCTATCCTCGGATCTAGGATAAACCATCCAAAATCGATGCATGAAAATGGAAACATAAGCAATATGCATAACGAAGAACATGGAATGACAAGCGGCGTTGAAAATGGATAACCCGGGCATGTCTTCCTTAAGAAAACTCGAAGCAGCGGAAAACATCCCACATGCGAAGCGAAAAAGAAAAACGGAATCGGTACTTTAGTAGAATGCATAGCCTTAACTCAAAACCTAAAGGACACGTGGCGAAAGGTGGGCCGTCGGCCACCAAATCGGCGACAGCCGCCAAATCGGCGGCAATGGGCGGCGGCGGCAATGGCAAATCGGTAGGCCTCGGCCGTTTTCCGCCTCGTCGGCTTTAGAATCCCGAGTTCTATACTATACGATCTACTAAAGGCGGAATCAAAACAAGAAAAGGACAAAATAGAAAAACAGGCTGCGGGGTGGTTGATCGGCGGTGGTGGCTCGGCGGCGGTAATAATGCGCCGCCACAGCCTCCCGGCTCGATCCCCACTCCTCCAGTGACTTCGCGGCGTGCTGGAGCTTCTCGGCTCTTCCGTAAACACGAGAGGCGAAGGAAATGAGCGTTGAAAATGAAGGCCCTAGCCTCCTATTTATAGGAAAATTCGAGGGTCAGCTAGTCATGCATGCCCTTTTTCGAAAAACGCAAAAGCGGCGCAACTTTGCGAGCGGACTCAAATTTAGCAAACTTGGTACCCATGGACACGAAATAAAATACCGGACACAATGACTATAAACAAGATATGCTTTTAAAAGATCCATGAAAAGTCCGGTTTTTCGATAACTTCCCCGGAGTGCCAAACCTTCATGGGTGGTCGAAAACCTGCATACTTAGTGTCTATGAATTCGTCATAAGACACTCTTCACAACGCCTGAGGTTTCGTGACGGTCGCATCACCGAAACAAAAAGTCAACCTTTTGACCTTTTCTCGAAAAACGTGCCATGCAAAACAGAAGCTTAAAAAGACGGGGTATTACATCCCTCCCTCCTTAGAAAAATTTCGTCCCCGAAATTTCAAACACGTGGAGAAAACAACTCAGGGTACTGAGCCCTGAACTTGTCTTCCAACTCCCACGTAGCTTCCTCCTCTTCGTGGTGATTCCACAACACTTTTACCAATGAATCGCTTGTTCCTCAATTCCTTGACTTCGCTCCAAGATAGCCACCGGCCTTTCCTCGTAACTCGGATCCCGAGCAAGAAACACTTGGTCATGCTTGATCACGTGTTTTGGGTCGAACACGTGCTTTCTCACCGTGAAACGTGAAACACGCCACGAACATCTCCGATTTGCTAGCGGCAAAGCTAACCTATATGCAACGGGCCTATCCTCGCAAGAACTTGAAAGGTCCAACGAACCTCGGTCGAAACTCACCTCGTTTCCCAAAACGAACGACTCCTCTCGTCGGGAAAACCTTAAGGAAAACGCGATCTCCGATCATGAACTGAAGATCCGTACGACGCTTGTCCGCATAGGACTTATGCACTGCTGCGCTTCCTTGATCCTTCGCTGATCGATCGACAACCTCGACCGTCTGTTGAACCATCTCTCGTCCTAACATCTTCCTCTCGCCCCTTCGTCCCCAATAAAGTGGCTATCGACACTTCCTTCCGCACAACGCTTCATAGGGAGCCATTCTATGGTGTCCTAATAATCGTTGTTATAGGCAAACTCTACCAAAGGTAGTATCTCTTCCCAATTTCCTCCTCATCGGCCACGATCGCCGCAGACATGTTTCCAAAACTCGAATCGTCCTTTCCGATCGACCGTCCGCTTGAGGATGGAATGCCGTACTAAGATTCAGCTTGGTCCCCATGGCTTCCTGCAGACTCCTCCAAAACCTTGACGTGAACCTCGGGTCACGATCTGACGTAATCGATACCGGTACACCATGTAACCGTACGATTTCTCTGACGTAAAGCTGAGCAAGCTTATCCAACCCGTACGTCATCCGAATCGGTAAGAAATGAGCTGACTTCACGGATCTATCGACGACAACCCATATAGCGGTGTTTCCTCTCACCGACCTTGGAAAACTCACCACAAAATCCATACCGATATGATCCCATTTCCACCACGATTGGTAGCGGTTGCAACAAACTGACGGACGTTGGTGTACGTTTTCACTGTCGACAAGCCAAACAACGCTCCACAAACGCGCTACATCCTTTTTCATCCCTTCCCACCAAAAGTTCCTCTTAAGGTCTCGTACATTTTGGTGCTTCCTGGATGAGTTGTATCACGGTGCCTCATGAGCTTCACTCATGATTTTATCTCTCAATTCCCTATCGAGTGGCACACATAACCTTCTTCGAATAGTAGCGCATTGTCCTTCGCCTAGTGAAACCCTTGCTATCTTCTAGCCTTGCTTTCAAACGCATCTTTTCCAGAATTGCTTCCTCGTTGCGACTCACGATGGCTTCTCTCGTGTCCGGTTCATTTGTCAAGTGCGATGAATCCTTGCACCGATTCCGCGGGTGAATCACTTCGGTGAGCTTCTAAAATCTCGAATAAGCTCTTTCTCTCGCGAAGAAGATATCCCAACTTCGCTCTCAACTTGCGACTAAGGGCATCTGCTACAACATCGCTTTTCCCGTGATAACTAATAGAGCAATCATAATCCTTTACCAACTCTAGCCATCTTCTGCCTCATGTTCAGCTCTTTTGTTCAAAGAAATACTTGAGGCTCTTGTGATCCGTGAAGATTTCACACTTAACTCCGTAGAGATAGTGCCTCCGGATCATCAACGCATGAACGATCGCCGCTAACTCCAGATCGTGAGTTGGGTAGCTCAACTCGTGCGGTTTCAACGACGAGACGCGTGGCTATAACCTTCCTGCTCGCATGAGAACGCAACCCAAACCCGCTTGGATGCATCGGTGTGAACCACAAACCCATCATTCCCTTCCGCATGGCTAACACCGGGCGGTTGTTAGCTTCTTCTTTAACTCTTGAAACTTGCTTCACAAGCTTCGGACCATGAAAACTTGATTCCTTTCTCGAGTACATTGCGCCATCGGCCTTGCCAACTTCAAAACCCTTCGATGAAACGTCTATAATATCCGGCCAAGCCTAGAAAGCTTCAAACCTCATTGGCATTAGTGGAACCTTCCAGCTATTTACCGCTTCAACCTTCATCGGGTCGACTTTGATTCTTCGCGATTACGATGTGTCCAAGGAACATCACTTCTTTGAGCCAAAACTCGCACTTACTATACTTGGCATACAACCTCTCTGCTCGTAACGTTTCCAAAATGGTACGGAGGTGTTCTCTATGCAACTCTGCATTCTTGGAATAGATGAGAATATCATCGATAAAAACCAAGATGAAACTATCTAGATACTAATGGAAAACTCGATTCATCAGATCCATGAAGACTGCTGGCGCATTGGTCAAACCAAACGGCATCACGATGAACTCGTAGTGCCCATACCTTGTCTGAGCGGTCTTCGCAACGCCCTCCTTCACGATCTTCACCGATGGTAGCGACCTCAAATCGATCTTAGAGAAGACACTCCCTCGAGCTGGTCAAAAGATCGCCGATCCTGGAAGAGGATATCTGTTTTGATCGTCACCGATTCTCTCGTAGTCAATGCACATCCGCATTGACCCATCCTTCTTCTTGACGAACGTAATCGGTGCTCCCCACGGCGACACGCTAGGTCGGATAAAACCTAGATCCAACAGCCCACTGCAAGCTGCGCTTTCGGTTCTTGCAATTCTTTAGGTGCCATTCTATATGGTGCCTTTGACATCAAGCGCCGCTCCCGGTTCCAAATCAATAGTGAATTCCACTTGTCTATCAGGTGGTAAACCTGGCAAGTCCTCGGGAAACACGTCCGGATATTCACACACCACTGGCTCCTCTTGCAACTAATTGCGCTGTTCATCGTGCCCTGTCAAACTTACCAAGAAAGTTTGATGACTTCCCTTCCCCGATCATCCTCACCGCCTTCGGTTTGAGATCATTACGCACGAAACACCCATCTTTATGCCGTGGAAACAAACTTCCACTCCTTCGGCTGTCCGAAAAGCAACTTCTCTCGAGACAACGATAGTTGCTATGTGCTTTTCCAACCAATCCATGCCAAAGATGACATCGAAATCTTCCATTCATGACATGCAAATTGACAAGGACCTTCGCTCACGATTTCTACTTCGGTTCGCAAATCTCTTTTGCCTTTAGCACTTCTCTGACGGGATGCTAATTTCTGTGGTACTCTGTGATTCCTTGGGTACCAAACCCAACCTCTCACACGCAATTCTCGAACGAAAGAATGTGAGGCTCTGTATCAAACAAAGCGAAACGGGTATATCACTCATATGGATTATACCGCAAGATTTTCGAGCTTGAGCTGCCTGCTGGCGATTCAGCGCGACACCCTCGCTTGCTGCGGTGGACTTTGGTTTGCTGGCCTAGGGTGACCTCCTCTCCGTTGTTTGTCCTCGGCGAGCATGATTCTACCTCCATGGAGCTGGATGCCGCCTTCTCGCGACTGCCGCATCAGCCCCTCCTAACTGACAATCTCGAGCGTAATGTCCAGACTTCTACAACGATAGCACTCGGTGCTACCTTGCACTCGCGAAATGATTCCTTTGGCATTTACGGCACCAAGGTTTTCCACACCTGCATGGGTTGGAAATTCCTTCCCAAGGTTGCTTTCTCTCTCTTGAATGCCTTGATTCCTTGGAATCATTGGACCGCTCTGGTTCCCTTGGAACACCTGATTGCCTTTCCCTCGATCATCCCATTTCCTCTTACCTCTTCCTCCGTCAGATGGCTGTCCGGGTGGCATTGTTCTCTCTGGGGCAACATTGACTCAATGTTTAATGCCGGTTCGGATCGCGCATCGCCGGATCTCCCCGGTGACGAGCGAAATTCGATCTCGGGTCGAGTCCTCTTCGAACTCGTCGCTCGGTAGCCTCGGTCTTGACAGTGCGTAGCATAACGTGACAGACGATTGAACGAGCGATCGTACTCGGTGAGCGTCCTTCTTCCTGACGAAGATTCGTAATTCATTTTGCCTTCTCTCGCGTAAACGCCGAGCACGCATTTTCCATGAGTTCTTCCTTGAAATCTTCCCACGTATACCTTGCCCATTGTCACGGTGTTAGAGTCCTTCTCGGATTCCCACCGTAAATCAGCCTCATCGGTTAGGCGAAAGATCGCGCAATTCAGCTTTTACGCTTCTTCGCGCCGATGTATTCAAGATCCTTCGGTGGATCGTATCCGGTTCTCGGCGCCGATCGGTTCGCCGAGACCGTCGAACGTAAGGGGATTACGCTGCGAAAACTCTCAATCGCATGCCATCGAACCAAAGGTGGTTCCTGGGCTTCTTCCACGTTATTGTTCCTCTGATTCCTTGTTCTCGGCATTCTGTACCGACGTTTGAAACATTAGAAACGCTTTCGCATAGATAACCGGGTATCATCGCATAACATATATCATCACCCATAGCACATATCATCACATATATCACATATCACGCACGATCACATATAATCATGCAATCCTGTCAACATATCATCGTTATGCATTTCACATAACATTATCATCACACATCACATAGATCATATATCATCATGGCATAGCTCATATCACGTATAAGCATCAAAACATAAACATCCTGTCATAGATAAATTAGTATCGATAATATTCGGTGTCCATGAAGGGTCGTCAAAATACAAGATCAAGGTATGTCGGTCAAAGGTCGGATATGAGCGAAAAGAATCGACTCCGTCATTTGTCGAAAGATGCCGCTCATCCATGCTTCTAGCGACTTCTGCGACTATCCTCGTACCACCGACTACCTAGATCCACGTCCTCCATATCCATCCACTACTCCCCGCCGTCCAAATGTTCCATTCTGCCTCTCCTCATCTTCCCTTTCCTTCCAATCGGGGCTTGAATTGGTACTGCCGCTTGAGCGATCCGCATGGAAGCATGCCTTTCGTGGGTATGATCCCATCCAAGCTGTGCTCTGATCGCCTGAGTGTCAGGTGAAAGCGTACTGAGTCCCATCTCTCCGCGCTTGCCGCTTCCTCAATGTGCCCGACCTCGTCGGAGTCATCGGCTATCCGGATCACGGGTCCTCCAGAATCCTCACTATCCTCCTCGTTCTCATCTGGGTCCTCCTCTTCTTCCTCAGAGTCTCCTTCCCTGGATGCCGGCCTAACACAGTTTGGTGGCATGAAGATTCTGATTCTGGGCTTCTTCGCTGCCACTGTCGGACGGACAATATCTCTCGTCCTGGAAGTTCCTGCCTCAAAGTCGTTTGGTCCTCCGGAAGGTAAGGATCATCGATGGAGGTGTAGTGGTGGTGTATCTGTTGCAGACGGCGATCGCTGATTGATGGTTGTTCTCCCAATGGCTCTTGGGAACATCATCCCTATCATCGATCCGGATCGATCCTCGGTGTCTCGCAACCACATCCTCCTCGGATGGTATACCTCGGTGGTGCATCCCTTTGTCTCCATACTCGGCGGCGAACTTCGGTAAAGTCAAGGTAAGGTGCCTCGTGATAGGATCCCATCCCGAACAACACATGTCCTCGCTTTCGCCCACGGTTGCCAACACGCCGGTAGCCTTCGGTCATCCGATAGTAGGCCTCGTGATTCTCGACACTTTCCCACTGTCTCGAACCTTTCTCCATAACCCAACAAATCTTCCCGAAATACTCCCAATGGCTCATGAATGTTCCGGCACATTCCACGAATTTACTGGATATGCTCATCCATTACGTGAGATCTCAACCAACGTTATGCAGGCCATGAATATCCATAAACCTACATGTTAGTTCACCATAAAACAACAACAAATATTCACGTTTCCTTTACCATCCCAAATCATCGGGTAATCATGTCTCATACATGTTCATTTCAACACATATCAATATCAATATCGATATTTACCATAATAATCACGTAAGCAAATCTGATTCACTTACAAGCACTCGTTTATCAAAATAAACAAGATTTTCAATCAACAATACATATTGCTATGTAAACACATAGACTTACATCAACCATACGTGATCACATTAATCACATCATATCGTATAAGCGATTTTCACATCACGACCACAGGGCCCTTTTGTTCCATCAACAATCACTTCCACATCCACATCACCATCCAACCATATCTCATCCACATCATGTTTACATCACGTAAACTCTTACCAGGCCAAAACACATGAAACCAAGATCATATCAAGCATCACATAACCACGTAAAGCATCGGCAAATAAACACATACCTCATCCCCTTTTAAAGGAGGCGGCTGACGGTGAGCGAGAGGTAGTCAGACACGATGAGCAGCTTTAGAAGAACAAGTTCTAAACACTCATTTCAAGAACATGCATGATATAAAGCAAGCGAATCGCTTTGATATCAAGCGATATGAACACATACAAAGCCATAAAACTCACGATAACAATTCACATGCCCCAATTCGAGGAAGGCACGGATGCCGGGTGTGATTAGTGGTGGGGGTTAGAAGCGGGGAAGAAGGGGGATACATATAACATACATGATAAGAAGATGTGACCATGAAATCGGCAAGATCTCCTCTATAACTAGGACATATCACGAAGGGAGGGTGCACAAACAATCCACCAATGAATTATATCGATATCATAACTTCGAGAAAACATGATCTTGGTTTATTATAAGTAATGCGAGAAGGTAAAATAGCATTACATCACATCGTCAACTAGACCGGTCGACCACATAGCATGCTCGTGTCGAGACTCACGTGAGAATAACATAACAAATCTTGTTCCCAATCGAAAGTAAATAAGGGATAAGAATACATAATTATCGAGTGCGTATATAACACAACATCGGCGGAAGCATAGCATGAAGAACCCAGCTCCACCCCTCGGCGTCGCCCGATCCTCCTCCTCCATCTGTGAAAAGATTTGAAAAAGAGTTTGGGTGAGTACTAGCGCACTCGGTGGGGTTTTATCATAAATCAAAAGAATCATGAGGCGTGTTTAGAGCACTTACCTTAGAAGGTTTTAAAAGCGTAAATCCACTTCTAAGGAAGCAAAATAGATTTTTCATTTTCGATACGATCCGTTATTCTTATTACTCCCATCATAGAACCATGAACCACGGCTCGGAGCGTATCCCGCCACCCATCACATGACATTCATTCGGCCGGAACATATCCAAGTCGGCCCAGCGGGCGTATCCGGTAGGCTAACTCGGTGTGGACTTGAGGGTAAAATCCCCATCGAACCATAACCACCTCATTACCATTTCGTGTGGACTTAGGGTCTATCCGGCGGAACCATAACCACGTGTTGGGTCTATCACTTCACGATCAATACTCGAGATGGTGATCAACCCACGAATAGAGATCCATGCACAACCATGATAGAACCATATCTTGGATCGAGAATGATAATAATTTCACAAAAACATTTTACGGCGTACATGTTTTATTTTGAAATATCGAGTAAATAACTCAAAATAAGCATATATAACCCAACTGAGCAGAAAACGTCAACCGAGATATCTACGGATCCGATGACTTCACCGATCGCCTTTGGTAGGTACACGGTAACAAGGCGGAACAACTTTTGAGGTTACATCCCACAAAGCAAAGCAACAACGTGATCCAAATGACGATCGTAAAAACTAGGGTTTCGACTTTACGAACCCACATTCGCACTCTCGGGTTTTCAAATCAACTCGATGCGGAAGGAAATATATTCGGGCATCAAGACCAATAATAGGGTACTTTCAAAATATGCATGCATGCAAGTTGACTCAAAACTTAGCGGCGAAGAAGCTTCAAAATCGATGCTATCCTCGGATCTAGGATAAACCATCCAAAATCAATGCATGAAAATGGAAACATAAGCAATATGCATAACGACGAACATGGAATGACAAACGGCGTTGAAAATGGATAACCGGGCATGTACTTCCTTAAGAAAACTCGAAACAACGGAAAACATCCGACATGCGAAGCGAAAAAATGAAAAAGCGGAATCGGTACTTTAGTAGAATGCATGGCAGGAACTCAAAACCTAAAGGACCCGTAGCGAAAGGTGGGCCGTCGGCCACCGTCGGCGACCAACAGCCCACCAATCGGCGGCAATGGGCGGCGGCGGCAATGGCTCGGTCGGCCTCATTGTTTTCCATCTCGTCCCTTTAGAATCCCGAGTTCTATGCTATACGATCTACTAAAAGGCGGAATCAAAACAAGAAAAGGACAAAAATAGAAAAGCGGGCTGCGGGGTGGTTGATCGGTGGTGGTGGCTCGGCGGCAAGAATGGCGCCGCCCGAGCCTCCCTCGATCCCCACCTCCAGCTTAGCGGCGTACTGAGCTGCTCGGCTCTTCCGTAAACACGGAGGCGAAGGAAATGAGCGTTGAAAATGAAGGCCCTAGCCTCCTATTTATAGGAAAATTCGGTCACAGCATTTGCTTGCATGTCCTTTTCAAAAACAAGCGGCGCAACTTTTTCGACGGACTCAAATTTAGCAAACTTGGTACCCATGGACACGAAATAAAATACCGGACACAATGACTATAAACAAGATATGCTTTTAAAAGATCCATGAAAAGTCCGTTTTCGATAACTTCCTGAGTGCGAAACCTTCATGGGTGGTGAAAACACTGCATACTTAGTGTCTATGAATTCGTCATAAGACACTCTTCACAACGTCGAGGTTTCGTGACGGTCGCATCACCGAAACAAAAGTCGACCTTTTGACCTTTTCTCGAAAAACGTGCCATGCAAAGCGAAGCTTAAAAAGACGGGGTATTACATCAATAATATATGATCCTTGGCGGATCGATTCATCATATTTTATGCCGTTTTCCTACAAAACATCGAGACGAGCGAAGTAAGTTCGAATCGATAAATATTAATCGAACCAAAGGCGTAAATAGGACAAACCATAGAAAATGACATGTAAAACAATACCAAGAATCATCACAAAATAATACCAAACAACTCCCCACACTTATCCATTTGCTTGTCCTCAAGCAAAGTCATACTAATAAAATTAGAAAGATAACTCATACAACTTTACCCTTATTCTAATCAATCAAACCTTATTGAATTTCCTCCACACTTGGTGTTTACGAATTCAAAGATAATGCGAAATAAATCAAAACGGCAATTGACTTCCAATAAATAAAAAGGTAATCTCGCTCGCACTCTACCCGACTCTCGTTAGGGGTGAACTAACTAATGTGGTCACCTTTAGCAACAAGTTTCTTTTATAAAGCACAAAGAATGTTTTAACGATTTTGGAATAATATTCGAAAGGTGCACTCTCGATGAACTCGAGTCTCTAACGTTGTTTCCATGTCCATTTCTCTAATTACGAAAGAGGACATAATCCCATCCTCCATTTCAACAATCTCAACAAGATCTTGGAGCTTTCATTCTCCTCATTTCCTTCTTCTTTTTCACATTTTTTTTTATATATATACAATGAAACAAGTATATAGGCAACCACAAATCACATCAATTTCCACCTATTCATTTTCTATCAATCACAGTCTCTTCAATTCACATTATACTCAAATCATATATCACCAAAAGTTTCGAAAATTCAAAATCAGTTTGACCCGATACCACGAGTTCATTTACACAAATCAACAATGCGATTATGGTCAACCCGGCTGGGGGGAGGAAAGTTCGTCGTATTGGGCAAATTCTTCTTTCGAAGAAGGAGCCCAATTCGACTTTTCTGAGGGATGTCCGTCAGGCTATGAGCCACAAGCATATGATCCTTACTGGGATCCACAGCAGCAACAGCAGCCTCACCAGCCCGATTTGGGATATTGGGATCCACAGCAGCAGCAGCCGCCTCCACAACCCCGACCGGAATATTGGAATCCAGCGTACTTTGAGGATCGAGCCTCCAATCCCTCTTGGGATCAACCGCCTCCGCAGGCACTATGAGGATCAATCCTACAATGCCCATCAGAGCAACCACCCCTCCACCTCGGTATGAGTACCCACAACAACCACCTCCACCTCATTACTCATACCCGCGGCCGCCTCCACCTCAGATGACAGCTTGGGAGGATGAGTTAACTCAAAAAGAGAAGCTGTCCATTCAAAAAACGGATGCTTTAGTCCAAGGTTTGGATGCTGCAAATGCCTCAGCTTTGCGTTTGGAGACGCAAATAGGATATGTCGAGCACCTTGATAAGTTTGCGAAAGGGAGGAACTTCCAAACCAATCCGATCAGATCGATCGGTCCTTTGTTCTAGAAAGTGATCGATAGTTGAAAATTGGGTGGAAGAGACATCGGATGAGCTGCTGCGCGATCACGGCGGAAAAGCGAGGAAGTGGCGAAATCATACCTTTCCGCACCAACCCGATCAAGCTCGGATGGTCACTACTCTTGGAAGTGATCCAATTGTTGAAGATGGGGGGAGAGACACACGAGGAGCCGATGCAGCGGATGAGGTGGAAAGTGAGAATGAGTGGGCACATGTGGATGAGAAGCATAATCGAGCCAGATGACGTTTTTACGAGCGGATAACAAGGAAGAGTGGGCAAATCCGATCGATAGCATTCAACACTCACTCACGGAGGTGAAAGAATTATCGAAACACGTGGAGGAGGATGAAGGGGATGAAGCAAGAGTGGGCACTTTCGAAGTTGTTGACATGCCAAACCCACTCACGAAAGTGAAAGAGGCGCTCGACATGTGAAATACGTGTTCCACGAGGGAGGACACAATGATAGCGAAGGTTGAGGTAACATCCATGATTTGTCAACTTCCTAATTCACCAAAGTATCGTGCTTTGGGAATTATAGTTATCTATTTTTCTTTGGAGAATAGGATGTTTGACTTGAGCTTAAATGATTAGTTGTTTGTTTCCTTTACTGTCCTTTGTGCATATATGGTTACTATTGATGTTACGGCGAGATGGTATTCCTGCAGTGAAGGACTATGGATAGTCCGTTGTTGACCGAACACGTCGTGCTCACGACGTTAAGCGAGTATCTTCGTGGGAGTTGACCCGCGATTTTTATTGCTTTTTCTTTCTTTCTTCTTTTTGCTTGTTTCGTTGTTCTTTGATCATACATTGTCTTTGTGTTAGTCTTGTTTGAATTTGGGAAGGAAGGATTTGCATATTTTGATCGGCGGTGAGATGAAGGGATGTTCAACTCTACATCGCATTCGTCGATTATCGTGGAGGTATCATCCTCTATAGTCATTTTGAGCTTTTAATGTTTTGAGCAGGGGACGGTGCTTTCGATTTAAATGTGGGGGATGTTTACTCGGTTTTGTATGCGTGATGTATTGTTTTGTTGTAATGACGTGCCCTTGTGCTTATTTTGATTGTTTGGACGTAAGCTTTGTCTATCACGAATAAGTTAGGATTTTGATTTGTCAACTGAACTCGTGGTATTGATCAAATTGATTTTGAATTTCGAAACTTTTGGTGATATATGATTTGAGTATAATGTGAATTGACGAGACTGTGATTGATAGAAATTGAATAGAGGGAAATTGATGTGATTTGTCCGGCTAATGTTAGGGGGAGTGTTAACATTGTGGTTGCCTATATACTTGTTTAATTTTATATATAAATAAAAAAAAAATGTGAAAAAGAAGTAGAAAATGAGGAGAATGAAAGCTCCAGTATCTTGTTGAGATTGTTGAAATGGAGGATGGGATTATGTCCTCTTTCTCGAAATTTGAGAAATGGACATGGGAAGCGACGTTAGGAGACTCGAGTTCATCGAGAGTGCACCTTTCGAATATTATTCCAAAATACATTAAAACATTCTTTGTGCTTTATAAAAGAAACTTGTTGCTAAAGGTGACCTCATTAGTTAGTTCACCCTAACGGAGAGTTGGGTCCGAAAGAGATTACCTTTTATTTATTGAAGTCAATTGCCGTTCTTGATTTATTTCGCATTATCTTTGAATTCGTAAACACCAAGTGTGGGGGAAATGCAATAAGGTTTGATTGATTAGAATAAGGGTAAAGTTGCATATAAAATGAAACAAGTATATAGGCAACCACAATGTTAACACTCCCCCTAACATTAGCCGGACAAATCACATCAATTTCCACCTATTCATTTTCTATCAATCACGGTCTCGTCAATTCACATTATACTCAAATCATATATCACCAAAAGTTTGAAAATTCTAAATCGGTTTGACCCGATACCACGAGTTCGGTTGCACAAATCAAGATCCTTACTTACTCGCGCATAGACAAAGCTTACGTCCAAACAATCAAAATAAGCACAAGGCGGCGTCATTAAGCAACAAAACAATACATCACGCATACAAAACTTAGTAAACATCCCCACGCATTTCGAATCGAGTAATCGTCCCCGTGCTCAAAACGATAAAAGCTCAAAATAACCATAGAGGATGATACTTCGATAATCGGCCAGATATGCGATGTAGAGGTGGAGCATCGACTTCATCTCACCGATCAAAATATGCAAATCCTTCCTTCCCAAATTCAAACAAGACTAACACAAAGATAACAAAGCAGATCAACGAACAACAAAACAAGCAAAAAGAGAAAGAAAGAAAAAGCAAATAAAAATCCGTGGGTCAACTCCCACGCGATTACTCGCTTTAACGTCATGAGCACGGCGTGTTCGGTCAACAACGGACTATCCATAGTCCTTCACCAGAAATACCATCTCGGCCAAAGCATCGGATGAACCATATAAGCATAGAGGGGACGGTAAAGGAAGCAAACAATGAATCATTTAAGCTCAAGTCAAACATCCTATTCTCCAAAGAAAATTGATAACTATAATTCCCAAAGTACGATACTTTGGTGAATTAGGATGTTGACAAATAATTGAGAGTTACCTCAACCTTTGTTATCATTGTGTCATCCTCAGGGATCCCGTACTTCACATGTTGAGGCAGCTCTTCACTTCCGCAGTGGGTTTGGCATGTCATCAACCCGAAAGTGCCCACTCTTGCATCCTCTTCATCCTCCTCCACGTGTTTGGATAATTCTTTCACCTCCGGAGTGAGTGTTGGAATGCTATCGATCGTATTTGCCCACCTTCCTTGTTATCCGTTCTCGTAAAACGTCATCTGGCTCGATTATGCTTCTCATCCACATGTGTCCACTCGCTTCTCACTTTCACCTCATCCGGCTGCATCGGCTCCTCGTGTCTCTCGCCCCATCTTCAACAATTGGGTCACTTCCAAGAGTGGTGACCATCGGAAGCTTGATCGGTTGGTGCGGAAAGTGATTTCGATCACTTCCTCGTTTTTCACCCTGGATCGCAGCGGCTCATCGATGTCTCTTCCACCAATTTTCAACTATTGAATCACTTTCTAGAACAAAGGACCGATCGGATCTGATCGGATTGGTTTGGAAGTTCCTCCCTTGCTGCAACACTTATCAAGCGTGCTCGACATATCTATTTGCGTCTCCAAACGCAAAGTCGAGGCATTGCGGCATCCAAACTTTGGACTAAAGCATCTGTTTTGTGAATGGACGCCTTCTTTGAGTTAACTCATCCTCCCAAGTCATCATCCGAGGTGGAGGTGGGCTGCTGCTGGTATAAGTAATGAGGTGGAGGTGGTTGTTGTGGGTACTCATCCTGAGGTGGAGGGTGTGGTTGCTCCCAGTAGGCATTGTAGGATTGATCCTCATAGTGCTGCGGAGGCGGTTGATCCCAGTAGGGATTGGAGGCTTGATCCTCAAAGTACGGTGGATTCCAATATTCCGTGTCGGTCGTTGTGGGCGGCGGCCTCTTCTGTGGATCCCAATATCCCAAATCGGGCTGGTGAGGTCATTGTCTGCTGTGGATCGATAGAAGGATCATATGCTTGTGGCTCATGGCTTGTGACGGACATCCTCAGAAATCGAATGGGCTCCTTCGAAGAAGAATTTGCCCAATACGACTAACTTTCCTCCCAAATGGGTTGACCATAATCGTCTTGTCAATAACCCCGCATTAGCGAGATACCAACAACAAAACAAAATTACACGCACTGTGGGGAAAATAACCAAACAAAGAAAAGAAACATAAAAACAAACAACACAAACAATACGCCTAAAGTTTTCCCGACAGCGCCCAAAATTGAGCGAGCTAAAACACACTCAAATTACTACGCAATAAATGCGAGGTAATCGTGGCGTGGTAAGTTAACACGAGTCGTCTCTCAAGGAAAACTTAACAGGGCGATTGTTTGTGTCGCACACAGAAAGCGATTAAAACCTAAACATTCTAATGCCAACAGGGGTTGAACATGAAGGAATTTAAATACGAGAAAATAAACAGCATCCTAAGCTAGGGGTTGTCAATCCCAACCTATACTAATAAAGCAATAAATCTAGACCAGGGGTTGTCAATCCCTAGTTGAACTACGAAAGCGATAAATCAAAAGCGGTGAATAAAAGCATAAGCAATCATATTATTCATAGGGTTTGTCATTCCCTAATCTAAATCTAATTGCACATAAATCATCATCATCAACCAATCAAACAAGAACGTAAATTAAGCGAAGCATAATATATTAAAGCAACATGAACACAATCCTCATCACTATGGAGTTGAATTCAATAACAATCATCAAATAATAATCTTCGTGAAATTGATTCCAATAAAGCTCATAAATCCAAGAACATAAATCAAAACCGATAGATCCAAGAACATAAATTCAACGAAGATAAAAACTATAAATTAAAGTATTCAATCGATGAAATAGGGATATAAAATAATACTGTGGTTTGATCTCTTGTTGTCTGATGAATTCCTGGGAGAAAAATGGGCGAGAAGCGCCACAGCGTGAAGAGAAAAACTCATAACCGAAGAAGCACCACTTTTCGGACCTAAAACGCGCATATATATATTAACTGAAGGTGAGCGCCGGTTGCAAGTGAGTGCCGGCTGAGAATACGTTCTGACTTGAATTTGAACGCCGGCTCAAAATGAACTCCGGCTGGAAAACCAATCTGCCTTCAGCGAGCGCGGTTCACTTGGGCGCCGGCTCTTGGTCTTGCTGGGGCGAGTTGGGCGGCGGGATTGGGAACCGGCGCTGGTCACTGGCCTTGTTGTGTGTGCATGTGGGCGAGCGAGTGAGGCGGAGGCGACGACAGCCAAGGGAAATGGGCGCTGGGTAATGGCTAGCGCGGATGGATCGAGCCGGGTGAAGCGCTGGTGCTCTTGGGTCTTGGCTGGCGGAGCGAAGGGCGCAACGCTGGCAGCGAGGCAGTCGGGGTGAGGAAGGTGGCGCCGTCGGCCTTGGCGCCGGAGGTAAATTGGGCGTCTTGGCGCTCAGACCCAGCCCGGCGATGGGTGGCCGAGTGATGCGCGCGGGACGACGTCTGGTCTTGGGCGGGCGGCAGCGGCGGGCGAGCGCAGCGGGCGCTCGTCGCACGCACGTCTTGCGACCGACATTTAGCTCCGTTCTCTCGCGTCCGAACTCCGATTCTGAACCGTTTGTGCCTACGAACTCCTGTCGAAATGCTCTTCAATAATATATGATCCTTGGCAGATCAATTCATCATATTTTATGCCATTTTCCTACAAAACATCGAGACGAACGGTAAGTTCGAATCGATAAATATTAATCGAACCAAAGGCATAAATAGGACAAACCATAGAAAATGACATGTAAAACAATACCAAGAATCATCACAAAATCATACCAAACATAGGTCCATATGTTGAAAATCGAAGCAAAGAGCGAAGCACGAGCTAAAATGCACTGTTGCTTGTTTTAGCGACCAGCCTGGCGGTCGCTAGGCTGGCCGCTAAGCAACCAGCGCGAACTAAGCGAGGCGCGACCGCGACCTCATGCACGCGAAAGCAAGCCCGGCGCCGAGAACTCAGCATGTATGATTTCTCGCGACCATGGCTAGCGATCGCTAGCCGGGCAGCGAGCCAACCATGCGAAAGAAGAGGCGATCATGGCGAAAAGAACGCTACACATGCCTTGCGGTCGAGCTAGCGACCACGAGGAATGATCGCAAGACATCGCGGCAGAAGAGAAATTAGGTTTCCACCTCATCTATAAATAAGGAAAGACACCCCAAGCGCCTCGGAGACCCGGACCGCCCATGCAGCTTTATTTCAGTTTTTCCTCAGTTTTTCATTCTTTGTTTAGCTTTAGTTTACATTCTACCATTTGTTTTCCTTTGTTCTAGTTTAGTTCTTCATTGTTATCGATTCAGAACGTTTTGTCCGATCGTTTTCCGTTGTTTTCCGTTTTTCGCTTGGGATTGGATTCAAGACCAACCATTGTTCATTCAACGCTATTATCCGGGTTTTATGCATTTAATTTGTTTTATGTTTTATCTTATTTTATTCCGTTAATTATGTTTAGGTAATTTTCCGTTCTAATCCTGGGTTTGCATGATCCGATCCTATATGTTGTGATTCCGTTATCTCTATTTACCTTCAGGGCATTGATTCATGATTCTTGGTGCTTATTTATATGTGTTAATTTACGATCAATCTTGATGCATATCTAGTTGCCGATTAATGGCGAATCAGTATTAATTGTCAATCGATCTTTAATGCATGAATACGAATAAACGCGAGTCGTGGCCGAGATAGGATATTCGTAGGAAGCATATTCTTCTCGATCTATTTGGAGTTGCTTGTTTTCACCTAGAGGCGAATAATGAATAGGGAAAACTAGTAATCTACAAACCGCAATTGTCGTAATGAAGTTGTTGGTTATATCGTGATCTTCCATCTTATGCGGATTAAAATTGGCTAATAGGAAACATGATAAACATACATTGTGGGTAGGATTTATGCATCCCTAGGGTTAGTCTTTCTTATCATTTTATCATCATGTTTATTGCTTTATTTTATTTTACTCGCATGGTTACATCTGCTTTGGATTAAATTCAAGCCCTTAAACCTCTCACCCAATTTACGTGGCGAATAATGATGAATTATCGTTGAGCTAGCTTCGTGTTTTCAGTATTACAATCCTGTGGATACGATACTTTGCTTACCTTCTATATACACCTTTACGTGTGAAAAGTGGCGATCAAATTTTGGCACCGTTCTTGGGATTGTTAAGATTGCATAGGAATAATTTGACGATTTGGATTTATTAATTCAAGTTATATATTTTATTATTTAATTATTGTTACGGCTAAATTCTCTCTTTTCTCGGGTAGTTTATCGTCTGAGATCTCGGGGACCTCCACGAAATATTATTAGATCCCGAGATCGAAAGTTCTCAAAGGAGAAGAGGACGAGAGAGACGGGCTGCAATGGCGGCTAATCCACGAGCAGGGCATTCCTCCCGAGCAAGATGCACGCTTGTTAGGCGATTTCGCGAGATCGCCGCGCGGATGGCGAATATGGGACTCCTTGTCCCTACCCGCAGACGCGACCGCTGAATTTTATGTACCGACCTCCTCTTGAGCAGTTCAAGGAGGCGGATGGGGCCCGCACGTGGATGCAAACAATTTTGAGTGGCCGTACCCGATCGGTATGGTCCAAGGAGAAGCGGTTTGGGAGGAGTCATCAAGACCCGAATCGCATCTCGAGACCTTTCTCGATATTTGTGACACTATCAAGCGAATGGGGTGCCACAAGACCACGATCCGGATCGCATGTTCGGTTTCGCTGCGCTGACCAGGCGAAAGATTGGTTCAAGAGTTTGGACGGAATGGCATTGACACTTGGGAGAAACTTTATGCGAAGTTTCTCTCGAAATATTTTCCACCGCGAAAGCGTGAGAAGATCATCGCGAAATCTCTCATTTTGCCAAAACCACGACGAATCACTATTCGAGGCATGGGAGAGATTCAGAGGTCTATTGAGGCGATGCCCACAACATGGATTCTCCATGGCGATGATCACGCAGTTCTGCGGTGGGTCGACGTTTGATACGAAGCATAGTGGATGCATCGGCGGGGATGTTTGTTGAACCGACGAGTAGGCGAGGCGAGCCGCATTTTAGAGAGATGGTCGCCAACGGCTATCAATGGCCGACGGAGAGGACGCCCGATGGTTAAAGCGTAGGCCGTCGAGGTTGACTCGAGATATGACGAACTAATGAAGCAAATCACCCTCTTGAAGAGTCAGATCGAAACGGAGGATGTCAATTTCATCAATCAAAAGAACCGTCCTGGGGACAATCCGACAAACCATCCGAATAACAGAAATCATCCAAATTTCTCGTATGCCAACCCCAACAACTTCCAACAACTCCACCGCTTCACGGTGCGAGAATGGTATGATCGAGTGAAGAAGCCAAGTTTAGAAGATATGGTGCAACAGATGGCGACTCAACATAGTGCATTTATAAGCATTACCGGGCAGAAAATAACTCATTTCGAGTCGACTGTGATGGCTATGGGTAAACACGTAAAGATGTTGGAAAATCAGATTGGTCAAGTAGCTGTACAATTAAATGCACTACAAAAGATGGGCCAATTTTCGAGTAATACGGAGGTGAACCCGAAAAATCAGTGTTTCGCCATCCAGACGAGGAATGGACAAGCTTACCCAAGCCATACGGAGCAAGAAAGTAAAATGGAGAAGAAACTCACGACCGAGCTCGCAATCATGAGCCCAATCATGAGGAGTCGTAGTTTTCCCACGAAGCTCGTGACCGAGCACGCACTCCACCCAGTCTCGACCGCCAGCCATTGGATTGTGCGCACCCTGCATTGTTCACGAGCGACCCAATACCGAAAGCACGATCATGAAGTATTCTCGAAGAAGAGGTAGCAAACTCGCGCATAAGCTCGCACGCGAAGAAGGATTCAGCGTATCAGACACCTCGCGACCGCCCAAATGGTCACGAGGTCAAACACGAAGAGCCTCCAGAGTCAGGTTTTGCAGACGTACACTCCTCCGGTCCCATTTTCAAGTCGACTAGTCAAGTCGTGACGAGGAGTTTGCTCGCTTCAAAGAGATTTTCAAAAGTTGAGATCAATTTACCTCTCTTTAAAGCGACTGCGAAACATGCCGGATACATGAAATTTTTAAAAGACGCAGCATGAAGAAAGAAGAAATTGGGGAAATTTGAAAAATTACCCTATCAGAAGAATGCAAGGCCGTCTTGCGAGGAAGCTCCTCTAAAGCAAAAGGATCGGCGGCTTTACGTTAGAATGCGAGATCGCGAGCATACTTTTCCAAATGTGTTGTGCGACTTGGGGCGAGCATCAATCGATGCCTTTGAGCGTATTCAGCCGAATGCACCTAGGAAAGATGAAGCCGGCGAAGATATCATCGATGATGGTGTGTCGATCACATATCCTAAAGGTATCGTTGAAGATGTGTTGGTAAGAATTAGGGACTTTGTTTTTCCTGCCGATTTTGTGATTTTAGATATTCCCGAATTGAACAACAACCGCTAATCTCAGGCGCACCTTTTCTAGCAATCGGTGGTGCTTTGATTGATGTGCGAGGAAGGTAATCTCACGTTTCGTGTTAACGATGAGGAGCTCAAGATTTCCATATATGACGCCATCAAGCAACACGATGGTGGCCGGAAGATTGCTACTCGATCACGATGCTGCTGCACGCTATGCGTTCTTAGAGAGTACTTGCCCAATCGGCGGGCATGATGCAAGAGAAGAAGTGGACTCGGCATAAAATCCAGTGATTCGTTCAAGCTTTGTGGAAGCCATTGTTGTGCCAATTGGTGATGCGTTGTCGATGCCAATCTGAGGGCAAATTGAAGTTTGGAAAGACCACGGTTGCCAAATCACACGATTGATAAGAGGTAACGTCGAGCTAGCGACGATAAATCCATGCAATGGTTGGGAGGTAACCCAACATTTTAAGTGCTTTATGTCTTTTGTTTTGTGTTTCTTGTTTTCGTTGTTTTCTTGTGTCTTGTTTGTTTGTTTTTAAGTCCCAATGTATATCATCAATGGTGAGGATTCTATCGACCGCCGGAGTAGCGCAACATATGAGGTACGGTCTCTCCCAATCACTCTCTTCTGCAAACATTATTGCCTCCATTTCACACTGTTGACAATAAGTTTGGGGGGGAGTGGTCGAGTGTGATGTGATTGAGAGTCCTTGTTATGTTTTGCGTTGTTTTGTTAAGTTATTATATGTTGGGGCTTTGGTCGGGTCTTTTGTCTTTCTTTTCGTGTTGTGTCTCCGATCAGCGAGTTAAGTGAAGTGTGTTAATCCATGTGGCCAATGACGATAGAAATTTTTTGTGAAACTTAATGATAGTGCACATGATATGTTAGCAAATGACGATGAGCGACTTGAGGTTACTTAAACTTGTTGTTTTTCACCATTTGCTTAACCCGTGAGACTTGAGCTTCACCGTATAAACATCTTGATCTGATTTCTTTTAATTGTGTGATATCATGCATGTGATTCTCTTCTAGAACTTGCCGTTTTTACGTATCGAGATTGCAATATGTGTTTCAATTTGGAAAGGATAAAGGCCATCTTTGTTAACCACATATTCACCCAAACACTAACCCGATGATATATACCATTTGTCGCCTTCTTTGAGCCTTTATTAGACTTATTCTTTCGATTAACCGATGATAGGAGGTGAGGATGGATATGGGAACCAAAAGGGATTGTGATGTAGTTATGGCGAGAAAATTATTGCAAAAGAAATACATACGTGGTGAAGAATAATACCACTTGTTGTGAATGATAAACCCTATAAGCTCTAGAAAAGAAAACAAAAAAAAAAACAATGATAAGTTCACTATGTGTTTTGAGCATAAAGGGTCTTCAATCAAGGTATAAGCATTTTATGATGGATAAAACATCGATTTAGCATGTTGGAAAAGAAGAGGAAAGTGGACAAAGTCCATATGTTTCGAAAAAAGATAAATAGGGGTGCTTGAAATATTTTTGAGTCACTTAGCCATATATTATCATACCTTAACCAATGTGCCTACAATATAAACTATGAAAAGACCTTTTTGATCCTTATTTGAACACATTTGACACGGTGGAGATATTAGAGAAATGGCAAGCCTATGGTAAGATTTTGCATTGCATTGATCATTGAATATATACACGTCCTTAATTTCTTTATGAGTTTGAGTGTATCCTCTATATTTTACACACATGCCGTTGTGAGGGTTGAATTAAATGAGTTTTTGCCTTCAATTGTTGTTTGTGTTGAGTTGACTAATGTCGTCATGTGCGCTAAATCTTTTTAGCGTTGAGATGTTTCAAGGTTTATAATGGTTATCCTCTTTCGCGCTCGTTGATCTTCGTTGTGTCTTTGTTACATTTTTTGTTTGAGGACAAACAAGATTTAAGTTTGGGGGTTTGATAAGCGCCGCATTTTACGTTTATTGTTGATATTTAAAGATGAGTTTAGATCATTTAATGTGCGTTTATGTATCGATTCTTAATGGTTCATCTATTTCTAGAAGATATTGCTCTTGGGTGTTCTTTTGGTGTTGTGTAGGTCCATATGTTGAAAATCGAAGCAAGGAACGAAGCCGAGCCAAAATGCACAATCGCCTGCTTTTAGCGACCAGCCCAGCGGTCGCTAGGCTGGCCGCTAGCAACCCAGAGAACAGCGAGGCGCGCGATCATGACCTCATGCACGCGAGCAAGCCCCGCGCCGAAAACTCATCATCACGATTTCTCGCGACCATGGCTAGCGATCGTTAGCCGTGCCGCGAGCCAACCATGCGAGCGCAAGAGGCGACCATGGTAAAAAAACGCCGCGACACACGCCTCGTGGTCGAGCTAGCGACCATGAGGAAGCGGTCGTGAGGCGCTGCGAAGAGAAATTAGGGTTTCCACCCTTATCTATAAATAGGGAAAGACACCCTTGCGCCCCGAGACCCGATACCGCCCCGAGCAGTTTATTTGAGTTTTCCTCGCTTTTCATTCTTTGTTTAGCTTTAGTTTACATTCTAGCATTTGTTTTCCTTTGTTCTAGTTTAGTTCTTCATTGTTATCGATTCGGAACGTTTTGTCCGATCGTTTTCCGTTGTTTTCCGTTTTTCGCTTGGGATTGGATTCAAGACCAACCATTGTTCATTCAACGCTATTATCCGGGTTTTATGCATTTAATTTCTGTTTTTATGTTTTATCGTATTTTTATTCCGTTAATTATGTCTAGGTAATTTTCCGTTCTAGTCTGTGGTTTGCATGATCCGATCCTATATGTTGTGATTCCTGTTATCTCTATTACCTTCCAGGCATTGATTCATGATTCTTGGTGCTTATTTATATGTGCTAATTTCTGATCAATCTTGATGCATATCTAGTTGCCAGTCAATGACGTAAATGTATTAATTATCGATCGATCTTGAATGCATAATCTGAATAAGCCTTGAGTCGTGGCGAGATAGGATATTCGTAGGAAGCATATTCTTTATGATCTGTTTGGAGTTGCTTGGTTTCACCTAGAGGCGTAATGAAGAATAGGGAAAACTAGTAATCTACAGCCGCAATTGTCGTAACAGAAGTTGTTGGTTATATATGTGATCTTCCATCTTGTCTGGATTAAAATTGGCTAATAGGAAACAGGATAAACATACATTGTGGGTATGATTTATGCATCCCTAGGGTTAGTCTTTCTTATCTGTTTTATCATCTGTGTTTATTGCTTTATTTTATTTTCTGCATGGTTACATCTACTTTGGATTAAATTCTGAAGCCCTTAAACCTCTCACCCAATTTCTGTGCTTGAATAATGATGAATTATCGTTGAGCTAGCTTCTGTGTTTTCGTATTACATTCCCTTTGGATACGATACTTTGCTTACCTTCTATATACACCTTTTACGTGTGAAAAGTGAGCGATCGAGACACTTCACTTTCGACCGAGTTACGGTCGATGATTACGCCTCTGAACCGTTCGCGGTCGATCGTCTTGTCGGTGAAGGGGCCTCCCTCCCGACGCGTTAATCCATATGCCGACTTGGAATATACATTGTGGTGATGTAAAAATGCTTAGCCAAGCGATATTTTGAGAAGGTATGAAAATGTATTTAGTAAGCACAAGGCCTTTTCAAACAAAACCCTTGTGTCTTCTTGTAAGTAAGCGATGCATATTTACGTAATGTAAAATGTTTTCACAATGTGTCCACTGAGTGCATCTTTGTACTCAGCCCTGCATATTGGTTTTTAAATGTGCATGTTGAGCAGGTGATGGAACAGAGCGAGAGTTGAGCGGAATCTTTTGAAGTATGAAGTATTTTTGGTTCACCTTGAGAATGCATCTCCATATGCATGTCTCACACGTTTTATTCCTCTGCCAAACTCTTGAGACTCTATTATATTTTGTTACTATTTTAAGCTTTGTAAAGGTTACTGTCTGTTGAAACCTTGAAACCTTCTTTATTTATATATATATAAGCTATTTTGCTCCATCATGATTCTCGTTTCTACTGAAACATCTATATTTCTTCATAGATGAAATGTGTTGGAAACCTTATTCTTTTCATATTCACTTAACCCAAACCCCAAGTCACGGTCTGGTAAGGTTTAGCCAAACCGGTGTGACAGAGTTGTATCAGAGCACGTCGTTTGCTTTGAACCAAAAAAATATCCTTTCTATCCAAAGTCTAGCTTGAATCACTAGACCTTCTATGAAACAGTCATCACCGCTCAACGCTCCCGTTCTTCTCGCTCAACCAGCAAGGAAAAGTAGTTTCTGACAAGTAAAATGTACGGTTTTAAAAGCTTTGAAAGTTATGTACAGTTTTGAGAAAGTATTTGTGAAAAATGTTTTTAAAGTGGACATGCCGTTGAAAAGTAAACAGCTTTAAATTTTGATAATTCATTGATTAGACAACAAGTGGGTTGTCTAAAGAAGTATAAAAGCTCATACCCGATTGGTATGTGATCATTTTGATGAAAATGAAAGAAATTAAAGCTTATACCCAAGGGGTATATGAGTATTGATGATAGACATATAAAGAGGTATATGTCAGTAAAGTATGTTTATCAAACGAAGATGAATTGTGAAATTGTTTTGATTTTCAAAAGAACGTAGATGAACTTTAAGTTTCACGAAGAACTTAGATTGAACGAACCCATAAGAAATTCTCTTCTATGTATAACATAGTGTTTTGATGAAACACGGGAATTTGTGGACCTAGAACGCTTTTAGGTTCGATTGATGAACGTAAAATGAAAAGCTACCAAGGAATGAAGGCTGTGAGCGAATGTCACTCGCAACGTAAGGCGCAGCTTTCTTCACTGAGATTCTATGCGATGTAATCACTGTTGCTTACGCAAATTAATAGATGAATTTGGGAATTAGAATGATAAGTGATAAGTACTTGAGAAATTATGTTAAAAAGTGTTCACAAACTTTGTGTTTGTGAAAGTTAAGAGAACCTTATGATTTAAGTTTTCCCCCTATTGCTTGTAAGGTTAAGACGGGCTTACTTAGAACTATCTGTATTCAGATGGCAGGAAATGGGAATGATAAGGGAAAGAGTACGGACACGTATGTTTCTGACCTAGAACTCACAAGGGAGTATCGACTATTCTATTACAAAATAGGCACCGATCTAGGGCAATTCTTGGACGAGTTCCTACAACTATGGACGGAGGCGCACAATCATGGAGTCACGGACTTGGATGGAATCCAGCGACTCATCCGCCGTTTGCCGACAGATTGGCAAAGGTATGCAAGAGAAATAGCAAGAGAGTATGTTTTCTACAGAGAAAACTCAGATGTACTGGCAGATTTTCCAGAGTTTATCAGCCAGCTCAGATACACATACAACGTGTATGGAGAAACACCGATGGGAACTGGCCTTTTTCCTGTGTTGGATAAACAACATGAGAAGATAAAGGAATGGCTGTATCAGGATATTCCATACACCGGGCCACGTTATGTTCCTACAGCCAGTGCAAGAAATAGATGAAAATGGGCAATGGGCGGGATCCTATCGCCTTGGGGATTAGGAGAGCGACAAAGGTGGAGCGAGGGCTACTACTTGGAGAAATAAGCAAACCAACACTATAAAGGACTTCGATCGTTCTCTAAAGGATTTGGATCGTCTCATAAAGGAGGCAAAACATACTTGGAGACGGGAAAGTTTCCAAACAAGGAGAACGATTATAAAGAGGGACAATCCGAGGCATAGAAAACTTAGACGTAGTAAGGCTTATGAAGTTAGTCACGATATAGTTAGCATGTATATAAAGTAAACGTAGTTTGATGACACTCTGTAGTAAGTATGTTTTGTGGTATCAAAATTTTGGTGTAAATATGATATCACGCTATGTACTAAAGAAACAAATCATTATAAAACTTATATATATAGCAGTCCTCGTTGATATATTTTGGTGACACATGATGTTTGCACGACTTATGAAAAAGTATCTGACGTGTGATATGATGTTCTATGAACCATAAAGAGGTTATGTGATAAGATATTAAATTAGGAATTGACGTTTGTTTTGTTTAAAACGTTAAAGAATGCCTCCTAGAAGAGAATTGGGACGTAGGAGATGAGAGAAAACTCCGGAACCGGAATTCCAACAACCACCACCGCCTCGTAAGATAGAGGCTCTGTTTCTCAAGCAAAACCCGCCCACATTTAATGGACCGGAACTCCCAAAGTGAAGCCGAACTTTGGGTAAGGTCGATAAAGCGGATCTTCAATTTCCTGCATTATGCGGATCAGGAAAGAATTTCTTGCGTTACCTTTCAATTAACAGATCGTGAGACTTACGGTGGGAAACCGTAAGGAAAATTATTATTGAAGAACAAATGGAGGAATTTACTGGGACGATTTCAAAACGGTATTATATGACAAGTATATTCCCAAGAGTTATAGAAAGAAACAAGAAAGCGAGTTTTTCGGGTCTCAAACAAGGGATAGTTTCAGTAATGAATATGATCGGATATACGTGACATGTCAAGGTTTGCTCAACATTTGGTGAATCACGAGCGAAAAGATGGTCGACAAGTTTAGATCGGACTAAGGCACGAGATTAGAATATCTCTTGCCGACCATGGAGCAATGACCTATACCGAGGCCTTAGAAAGGGCTTTGGATATAGAAGAAGCATTGGGAGGACAAACCAAATTGTAGTCAAAGCGAGACAAAGGAAAGAAAAGTGGGAAGATAACCAAAGAAAATTACTACGGCCGGCGAGAAGGAAGCCACGGCGAAATAATCAAAGGCCCCAATGGACCCGAGGCAAGGCAAGGTCATCCAATGACTTTTGACAAGCGAAAGCGACCGACCAACAATTGAGAAGCCCTCAATGCCCACGATGCCGTAAGTATCACTGGCACTTGTCTGGCCGGACGGTTTAAGCTGCTTTTAGGTGTGGACAAGAAGGACATTTCGAACAACTGTCCACCGCAAGAACAAGCGATAATAGATAAACCTAACCCGCCACGACAAGCCCAACCGCAAAGGGCAATCAAAGAGCTATGACAGTGAGGGCTTTTGCTCTCAACCAACAAACCGAAAATGACCAGAACAACCCGACAGGTACGAATACGCTTTCGACATACTTATGATTATATTATTGCTATGAGAATTGCAAGACCACGATATTATCGCAAGTATTTTAGAACTTAGCACCGAAACGAGATGAAGGAATACGAATCTTCTTCGTCGGCGGGGAGATCTGACGTTAGCATAAGTTAAGCAAAACTTAGATTTGAACATAGGATTCACTTTACTATAAGAATCGATGGTGCGAATGCAAGTTAAGAGCGTCTGACGAATAAATGGGTGCAGGTACCAGCGTTGGAATGGAAAATACAAAATGGAAAAAGAGAAGAGAACGCTGTGAGAATACGTAAATTTCGAGGACGAAATTTCTTTGAGGGGGGTAGAATGTAATACCCCAAATTTCTGGGCTTAAAAATTTCGAAAATAAAGAAGGAACAGTACGATAGAAACGAGTATGAAAGTGAACGTCGGTAATTGTCGATTTTGAATAAATCAAAATTCTCTTGAAATTTTAAACAAAATAAATTTTTAAATATGTTTTTAAGTATATTTAGGATATTATTTGCACTAAGGAAGAAAAAGAAATATTTTTCCTGATTTAATAGTGATTTTCGAAAATTTAAAGTGTAAGGAATTAATTTGTGATTTATTATGTGATCACTTGATTTTATGTGATGAGTTATCATGTTTATCTTGTAGTATATGATAAGATAATTATCTTGTACACCCAAGCATGAGGTGGATGTGATAAGGTTGGAAAATGACATTTTTAAGATAAGATTTGCTATGATATTTTCATAAAAGATAAGATAAGGTCATGATTAATGAAGAGATAATGTTTATCTCTTAGAAATGAGTAGAAATGTGTAGAATATCATAGGAAATAATATTTTAAATATTAGTTGCATAATTTTTGAAATTTGAGTATTATTTTATGTGGATTTCGAAAATTACAATTTCTTTATGTGATAAATGTATTAAATAATTTATTTAATTATATGCTTGATAAATATCATGATTCTAGATCAATCTTATCTCCTAGAATTCATAAAAATTTCAAAATTTATAAAAATGGATAAGAATGGGATTTTATAAAATTTAAGCTCTAGAAACCCTAATTTTCGAATAAAATGGGAAAATTGCTTAGAAAAATTCCAAAAAATTATTTTATGATATAATATCATTATATTAATATAATTACTCATGAAAATAATATTTTTATGGAAATAATCATAGTTTGATAATTTATTCGTAATTTTGAATTAATTGCCGATGACTTTACTATAGTACATAGAAATGACCTTAATTAATTTTCTTACGATATAAATTATTATCTAAGATCAATATTATGTCACATAACTATTAATTGAAGAAAAAAAAAATATTTGGCATATGATATATGTAGTGACCGAAAATTTGGGATAAATTGGTATTTTATGAGATAAATATCATACTTTAATTAAATGCAAGGCTATGATTATAATGATAAGGATATTAGGTGTAAAGTAGAGATGGTTAACAATTAAAACAAGTAACCTATGATTTTTAATTAGAGTAGCCGAAATTTTTGACCTTAGTATAAGGTTAGAAATAATTTTTAAACTCTATGAAAATGACATCTTATCCTATAGTTGAAATATTTGACTTTTCAAAAATGATCTTATTATATGATAATATTATAGTATATGATATGGAAAAAAATAAAAATCTATCCTAAGGTTTCTAAAAGGGGCAAAACACACACACACACAACACAAAGTATTAATTTCATTATTCTTTGATAATTAGAAGATATATTAATTAAATGATAAAAATAACATAATAAACTATAGAATAAAATAAAATAATTGTTATACATGATAAGGTAAGTGGCGACAACTATAGAAATTAGAGTATGATTTGTAATTTGATTTTTACACCAAGAAATGTTATAATATTTAAAGGATAAGATATGATAAGATATGATAAGATAAGATCAAAAATTTGTCTCATGCACAACTAAGGGTTCAAAAATTTAGAATATAGAATGAGTTGTAATTTTTGACTTTATATTAAGATATTTTATGAAATAGTGATTAAACTCACTTTATAAATCCTATAAATAGGAGGTTACCCACCCGTAACCTCATAACCAAAATAAGTGGGAAATAAGAGAGAAAATAGAGAGGAAAGGATAAATAGTGTTCTTGAAGTACTCTTGATCGTAGAAAAAGAAATACGTCACGACGTCGATCGAATCCGATCAAAGGTTAGAAATTCATATGTGATATGTTATGCTTGATTATTTTCGAAAACTATGTGATATATGATAAATATATGCTATATGCCTAAGTTATGTGTTAAATATGTTTATATAATGTTTAAATGCATGAATTATAAATTTAATACAAGGTTAAGCATGAATTAACAACACTATGTTATGATGAAAATAAAGCATGGATTATATGTTAAAATACATTAATTTTAATTATTGTTTTGAACATGAAATAATAATAGTTATTCATGTTTAGAATTCTATGATTTTATGTGGAATTTCTTGGAAAAATATGGAATAGTAATTTTGAAATTTACTAAAGCATGAAATATTGATGTACAAGTTGTATATGATGAAAATTATACCATATTATTAATATATATATGATAATAATATATATTATGTGAAAATTTTCAAATATATATATTTATGTGGAATTTTAAAATAGTAAAAATAAAAGAATATGACGTCTCGTGACGTGTGATATATGATATGATCGTGAAACGCAGAGAGTTGTAAGTATGTATTTGTGAAATACGTAGAAATTAAGTATAAATATGTGTCGAGAAGTAAAGTCGATGCGTAACAACGTTAGGTATGAAAATAAGATTCATCGTCATCTTTGAATGGTTTGAGGCGAGAAGGAATGAAAAGATAGGATATTATATCTTTTTAGAGGCAAATAAGTATAATAGTGGTTAAGGTATGATAATAGGATCCTTGGCGTTAAAAGGATTGACATAGTAACTCCGTTGTTTCGGATCGATGATTATCGAAAAGTATAGCGATGTACTAAACCTCGTTTCTCACGTTGAAAATGGGCTTGCTCAGAGGAGAAAGAAGACGACATTTAATTACTAGTGACGTAGGAACTTTAAGTTCCCGAGGTGGGCTTTCTTATCAAAACCATTTATGAGCTTTCTTGGAAAATCATTTACTTTACTGTTTTTCTGCAAATGATAAGTATGATATTGTCTGCCAAAAATGTTTTATGTTTTGTATATGTCCATTCGGGTTGCCTGGGGCAACAGGAAAAGTATTACAATTCGGATCCTAAAATTTGGAGGTGAAGGGAATCTGGCTTAGGGTTGTGTACACTTCACCACGAACAGAGTTACGGTCGGATGATTCACCTACGAACCGTTCGCGGTCGATCGTGCGTCCGGGTGAAGGGAGGCCTCCCTCCCGGTGCGTTAATCCATATGTCGACTTGGAATATACGTTGTGGTGATGTAAAAATGCTTGGCCAAGCGATATTTTGAGAAAGTATGAAAATGTATTTAGTAAGCACAAGGCCTTTTCAAACAAAACCCTTGTGTCTTACTGTGAAGTAAGCGATCTGATATTTCGTAAAGTAAAATGTTTTGACAATGTGTCCCTCGATTGCATCTTTGTACTCGACCGCATATTTGTTTTAAATGTGCGAGTTGAGCGAATGATGGAGCAGGCGAGAGTTGGCGGAATCTTTTGAAGTATGAAGTATTTTGGTTCGCCTTGAGAATGCATCTCCATATGCATGTCTCACTCATTTTATTCATTGCCAAACTCTTGAGACTCTGTTATATTTTGTTACTATTTTAAGCTTTGTAAAGGTTACTGTTTGTTGAAACCTTGAAACCTTCTTTATTTATATATATATATCAGCTATTTTGCTCCATCATGATTCTCGTTTCTGCTGAAACATCTATATTTCTTCAAAGATGAAATGAGTTGGAAACCTTATTCTTTTCATATTCACTTAACCCAAACCCCAAGTCACGGTCTGGTAAGGTTTAGCCAAACCGGGCTGTGACAGAGCGCACGGACGAAAGTCCGAGATCGCTGGGCGAGCGTCGGCGACTAGGTGTGTGGGGCGCGCGGTTTCTGCGTTGATGTCTCGACATGCCTCAACGCCCGACGAGCGCGCACGAGTTTTCTCGGTAGCCTCGGCAAGTCACGCACAGCAATGCTCGGTAGCGCCCGGGCACCTCGGCAACATCGGCCACGCGCGACAGCGTGCGACCTCAGCGTGCGGGTGCCCATCGGCGTGAGCGCGGGCGGAACCAGCAGCAGTAGTCGCACGCAGACTTCCCGGTAGGTCTCGGTGGAGGTGGGCGATGGTCTGTAGGGAAATCTTATTTTAACCCTCTCTCGAAGATCTATCTTGGATGTTTAATTCATCATACATTGATTATATTCCTAGTATGCACCTATATAATTAATTGCTACACGTTGGTGTTTTCTCGTGTTTACCTGCAAATTTGTCAGGCAAGGATTGGATCAAGACTCATGCTTTGATCTTCTGGACTGTATCCCGATTGCCTAATCTCCAATGTCGAGTGAGGACAATCTATGGAGAGTA
This sequence comes from Salvia rosmarinus, assembly GCA_036937905.1. NCBI lineage: Eukaryota > Viridiplantae > Streptophyta > Magnoliopsida > Lamiales > Lamiaceae > Salvia > Salvia rosmarinus. The sequence goes on from JAODLM010000760.1 coordinate 519,881, forward strand.
CTGCAGAAATTCGCCTTCTTTCTCCTTTAAAAGTTTTCGAAAATCCCAACTTTGAGAATTATAATTTTAGAAAATTTCACACTTAGGATTAGGGTTTCATTTTTTCTCACCTTATATTTATAATGCAACCCTAAATCCTATCATGATAGGATTCGCATATCTAATAAATATAATAATATTTCTTTAGATAGAGAGGATCAAAGCAGAGTCGATGGCGGCCTATATGAGGGGACGAAAATTCTCTTAATGTGAGGCTGGATGAGCCGACTATAAACCTTTTGAGCTCCTTAAGGGGCGTCATCATCCTAAACGAATCTGTAACTCGTCTGACAACTATCATAACATACAAGCACGCCACCACCCAAGATCTGAGAGAATATTTAGTTATCTCATGTAACCCTCACTCATAACAAGTCAAAGTGATGATCGATGCTCATACTCACCTAATACCTTATTGAGGTTTAGATCAACGTAAAGTCATTGAGATCAAGGCTCTTCCGGCGGTCGGATAGAAGAACTCATCTCATCGTTATCCATCAATACGTCGTGGGCGTACCGGTATAGACAAGAAACTAAGTCAAGTCACTTCTTATCTATACACTTACCTATACCGACAACTCGTCCTCAAGTTGTCTCGGTGTGATTATTTTTATATCTCATTAAGCTTGACCAATCATACGGACTTACGTGATCTACAACACCGTATGATCTAACTTATATATGAGATAAAGGGACATACATATGCAATCAAGTAAACAATTCAGATAGGAGATTGTAATAGTGGTAACAGGAAACATTGTATACAAGCTCAACCAAAACAGCTTCCAGTATACAAATCCAACAATGTCCCACTTATACTAAAGCAAAATTTTAGTATACAATCTATCTCTCTACTAGCTATTACAAACAACACCATCACTTTGCTTCTCCCATTTCTACAAAAGTTTCCTTTCTAAGTGGGTGCCATCTTGCGCAATCCAAGTCCTCGAATATGCTCTTCGTAGACTTTTTGCAACAGGCACTTCGTGAATGGGTCATCTAGTTTATCCGCAGTACCAATCTTTTCAATCAGCACATCTCCTCGTCTAACGATTTCTCGTATGACATGGTACTTTTTCTCTATGTGTTTGGTTGCCTTGTGGGTCCTTGTTTCCTTCGAGTTTGCAAGCGCACTGAGTTATCACGGTATACTATGATACTCTTGGCAAACCAGTACCACATCTAGATCCATGAGGTAGTTCTTGAACCATACCGCCTCCTTAGCGACCTCCTCGGCTACATATTCGACTTCCATGGTAGAGTCCATAATGCATTGTTGCTTTGCACTCCGCCGAGATCGGCTCCTCCTCCCAAGGTAAACACATAGCACGAGGTAGACTTTTCTCATCACGGTCGGCTTGGAAATGCAAGTCTGAATAACCCAATGTCATTAGACTATCGCTTGGTAAACTAGCATATAATCTCGAGTCCTTTTCGGTACTTGAGTATATGCTTTACATGATCAATGAGCTTGTCCAAGGTTAGGCGATATCTAGCTACTATGCCTACCGCATAGCGTATATTGGTTCTCGTACATAGCATTGCATACGTGAGACTTCCTACGGTGAGCGTAAGGAACTTGTCTCATCTCCTCTATCTCCTTTGCAGTCATAGGTGACTGCTCCTTAGATAAAGGAACACCATGCCTGAAAGGTAGCAATCCTTTCTTGGCGGTTTACATGCTTAAACGAGTAATCACAATATCAATGTAAGGCGCCCGAGATAAGCTCGACATTTTCCTCTTGCGATCTCGGTAAACCTTGATACCAAGAATGTACACTGCATCTCCTAAATCTTTCATTTGAAACTGATCGGATAACCAACTCTTTCGTCTAATAACGACTTCACATTGTTGCCAAGTAGAAGGATGTCATCTATGTAAAGTCAAGAAATACCACGTCCCGTTGACATCAAGCGATACACACAACTTTAAGCTAGGCAACTGGGTAAATCCATAGGACTTTACCACCTCGTCAAAGCATAAGTTCCATGATCGGGAAGCTTGCTTAAGTCCATAAATGGACTTCTTAAGCTTCCATACTAGATGCTCTTCACCCTTCACCACATAACCTTCGGGTTGCTGCATATAGATGTCTTTACCTTCTTCAAGGTAACCGTAGAAAAGCAATTTTCACATCCATTTGCCAAACCTCAATGTTTAAGTGGGCTGCTATGGCGAGAAGAATTCTGATGGACTTGATCATTGCTACTGAGCGAAAGGTCTCATCGAAATCGATGCCCTCAATCGAGTGTACCCTTTGCCACAAGCACAACTTTAAAAGCGAAACCTCTCCATCTAAATCTCTCTTATCTTGTATGCCCACTTACTACCTATGGCTTCCTTGCCATTTGGTAGAGGTGTCTTTCGTATACATCCATAGTGTCATGGACTTAATTTCTATGTCCATAACGGTGTGCCATGATCTTGCATCGGTGTATTGTATGTCGTCTCATTTGTATTTCCATGGATCGATTACAGCTTGCTCGTTTCCTGGGACTAAATCCAAAGATTCACCCACGAACATAAATCGCTCGGGTTGACGAACAACCCTCCCACTACGATGAGGTGCTACTGGCACAATGGCAACGGTGGGTGCAGTAACCTGTGGTTCTCTATCTTGCACAACTTGTTGGATAGGTGCCATTTGTGCAGTCGGTATCTCTAGTGGAACTCGACCCACTTCAATTTCTTAAAGTATTTGGTGTCGATCCCTCCCACTAGACACGACATCTCGTACCATTGGTTTAATCGGTGGTGGAATATGATCACCTTCTAATTCTTGAAGTATGATTTCAACTTTGGATTTATGGTTTCTCATATAATCCTCTTCTAAGAATGGGCGTTAGTGCTAATAACGACCTTCGATTCTTAGGACTATAGAAATAACCACCATTCGTTCCTCTAGGAGAGCGATAAACGACTTGCTTCAAATCTAGCCTCCAACTTATCGACTTTGTTGTTCGGCACATGTCTTTGGGCCCTTATATCATTATGTGGTTTAAACTGAGGCTACGCCCAAACCATAACTCGAAAGGGTCTTATCGGTGACTTGGGCGGTACTAGATTTAGCAAGTATGCCTCTGTTTCTAAGGCATACCCCCAGAACGAAATAAGCAACGTTGCATAACTCATCATTGATCTAACCATTTCTAAGAGAGTCATATTTCTTTGCTCTGACACACCATTTTGTTGTGGTGTGCCCGGTGTAGTGAACTATAAGGTAATCCCACACTGCACCACATAGTCAATGAACTCGTTACTGAGGTATTCACCACCATGAACAGACCGCAGTGACTTGACACTCTTACCTAGCCCGTCTCCATACGCCTTAAATTCTTTGAATCTCTCAAAGCATTCGGACTTCGGTGAAGCGGTATATGTATCCGTACCTTGAGTAATCGTCGATGAAAGTGACAAAATACTCGTCCTCCACGAGCTTGTGTGGACATTGGTCCTACAGTCGAAATGGACTAGCTCCAACAACTTCTTTGGCTCTATAACCCTTTGCTTTGAAGGGTCTGAGTCGACATCTTTCCTTCTATCTGAGATTCATGATCGGGAGCGAGTGGCTGTGATATCACCCATGCTCCATTCTTAGCCGTCTTTGGATCTTATTTAGATTGATGTGACTTAATCTAAGATGCCGGAGAAATGTGGTGTCATCTAGCGAAGAAGACTTCATCTTCTTGGGTTTGATGTAGATGCAACATAATTAAAAGTATTATGCTTGGCAAAATAGTATAAAGCGAATTATATAAAGTGCCTCACGAGATAACCCGTTATTTCTTATGATAGAAACACCACTATCAAAAACAATTGAATATCCATGAATAAATTGTTTGGAAACCGAAATAAGGTTCCGTCGAAACTCCGGCACATATAAAACATCTTTCATACTAAAGCTGTTCTATCAAAACATAAAAACATCTCCAAGCGCCATGACCTCGACTTTTGTCGTGTTGCCCATGGAGATCGTTATCTCGCCATCATGCGACTCACTTGTCGCGGGAACACACCCAGAGTGTAACAAACATGATCGATCGTACCAGTATCTACTACCCATGAATGAGTAGAACAAGTCACTAAACATGTTTACATTACTAAAGCAAATGGCGTACCTTGAGCCTGAGCATAGGCCATTTAGCTTTCGATGCCAGTCTTTGCACTTGAAACACTTGCCCTCTCGTTTGGCTTTTCAAGCCTCGGTGTAACCATGTTCTTGCTCCACTACTTCCTTGGTTCCTTTGCCTCTACCACCTTTGGCACCCATTTTCTTCTTCCATTTTCAACGGAAAATTTGGGCCATAGATGTGCTAGCAAGGGCATGTGCTCCTTTCCCCATGACACCTACCACGGCCACGAGATCATTAAGCAGCTGACTAAGTGTATACTCGATCTTGCTCATGATGGCGTTCACGAAAAAATTCTCAAAGACTTGGGCGTGTGTTGAGGATGATATCGACCTTGGCTTCGCCGTCAATACCTCCTCCCAAGCGATCAAGACTATCCATGAGATGAGTCATGTGTGAGACATGTTCATGAACCGAACTTCATTCTTCCATCCTACACGCAGATTTCTCTCATTGTGTGGAGGCGGATTTTTGATCGGCCGCCCAAACATACTCTCGAGACTTGACCATATTTCGGTCGCGTCACCATTGACGATCTTTGCTGACTTCAAGCCTTTGGATATAGTAGTCATCATTAGCATTTGGCCATATTATTTGACTTATGCCAAATGCGCTTGACTCCATTGCTAATTAGTCGATCGTCGATAAGGGCATCGGGTTTGGGAGTAGTGAGCAGAACATGTGTTCTTCACGATAAGAACATATTCCATGTTTCGTTTCAATCGATAAAATTTGGACCCGGATCACGAGTTTTTGTGCGAGCATATTGATAATCGGTGTAAGAGACATATACGAAAAGACAATGTCAACACATAAGCATCTGATCGCACATAATTCGTAACAATAATATTGTAACCTTTTGATAAAATAATATTAATTGAAACCTCAATCGCCCAAATAATCCCACATGCAAGCCCGCGTGGGCGTTTACATGAACCCCTCGACCGGACTAAAATATACCTTTTAGTCGTTTAATTTCAATTCATGTCAACTTATCCTTATGACAATGAAATTAATGATTGGACCTTACTAGACCATATCACTATCACGAAGGGACTTGGCGTGAAGTTGTACTTGGTGATGTCTAGCAATGACCACAATTTTAACGACAAAAATGAATTCTTAGAATTGGCATACTCACTCGTGCCATACGGCTTCCAATCCAAATTCTTTTGTCTTCTCATTTTAAATCTATTTATAGAGAACTTATGAAAATCGCATATCTGAAACGCAGCGTGTGGGCGTTTACATATGAAACTCCCACTTCTCAAGACTAAGCAGAAACCCGACATATTAATTTAAGATGTCGAGACCTACCTTTTATTCTCTAAACAAAGTGATACGCATTATGAGTAGCGTCCACACGTGGCTTTCTTTTGTTTATCATAAGTTTGTTAGATGAGGTTTCTAAATAAAACATTTTAATCTATTGAGAAGTGGGAGTTTCGTGTGTGGCGATCCACACGCGTGGCTTGCATATGCGATTTTCATAAGTTCTCTAGAGATAGATTTAAAATGAGATGACAAAAGAATTTTGATTGAGCGACATTATGCGGTGGTATGCCAATTCTAAGAATTCATTTATCTTGTTAAAATATGGTTATTAGCTTAGACATCGCCTCAAGCAACTTCAGCGAAGTCCCTTCTTGTAATAGTGATGTGGTCTAGTAAGGTCCAATCATGTGTCATTTGTTATAAGGATAAGTTGACATGATTGAAATTAAACGACTAAAAGGTATATTTTAGTGCGGTCGAAAGGGTTCATGTAAAAGTCTACATGCGTGGCTTGCATGTGTGATTCCTCGCGTTGGAGACTTTCAGTGTATTATTTTATCAAGGTTACAATATTATTGTTATGAATAATGTGCGATCGTGGTGCTTATGTGTTTATATTGCTTTTGGATATGTCTCTTGCGGATTATCAATATGCTCGCACAAAATCCTCTATCGGTCTAAATTTTATCGAGTGGAAGAAGCATGGAATATGTTCTTATCGCCGAAGAACACATGTTTGTTCTCATTACTCCCAAACCCGATGTCCTTGGCGCGTCGACTAAAGAGCGAGTGGCGTTTTGGCGTAAAATAATATGGTCGAATGCTATATGATGACTACTATGTCCAAAGGCTTGTAGCTAAAGATCGATAAATGGTAAACGCGGCTTAATATGGTCAAGTCTCGAAGTAAGTTTGGTGAGTCGGATCGACATTCGCTTCACAATGAGAGAAACTGGCGTTAGGATGGAAGAAAAAGTTCGATCCATGAACATGTCTCCCACACGACTCATCTCATGGATAGTCTTGATCGGTTAGGAGGAGGTATCGACGTGAGACAAGGTCGATATTATCATAACCCAACGCCCAAGTCTTTGAAATTTTCCGTGAATGGTTCATGAGCAGGACCGGTATACATGGTCGTTGCTAAATGATCTGCGTGGCTGGAAGGTGTCATGGGAAAAGGAGCAAATGCTGCTGCTAGCGTCTAAGGGTCCCAATTTTCCATTGAAGGTGGAAGAAGTAAAAGGGCGCCAAATGTGGTGGCAAGGAAACTAATGGGGCGGCGGAGGCAGAACATGCCACCCGGAGGCTTGAAAAAGAGTAGAGAGATAAGTACTTCAAGTGCGGCAGGCTGGCATGGAATGCTAAATGCCCTACATGCACAAGGCTAAAGGTACGTCGTTTGCTTTAGTAATGGAAACATGTTTAGCGACTTGTTCTGCTCATTCATGGGTAGTGGATCTGCGGTGCGACGATCATGTTTGTTACACTGTGTAAATTCTGGACACCAGAGATTTGATGGCTAGATAACGATCTTCAAACGACAGCGGCGAAGTCGAGGCTGAAGTATGGAGATGTTCTTTATGTTTGATAGAACAATTTTAGTATTAAAAGATGTTTTATATGTCTTGAGTTTCATGAACCTTATTCGGTTTCAAACTATTTATACATGGATATTCGATTGTTTTTGATGTGTGTTATCATAAGAAATAACGGTTATCTGTGAGGCACTATATAATTCGCTTTATACTATTTCTCGCCAAGCATAATGCTTTAATTATGTTGCGTCCGTCAAACCTTAAGAAGAGAAGTCTTCTTCGCTAGATGACACCATATTTCTTTGGCATCTTAGATTAGGTCATATCGAACTAAATAGGATCGAGGCGGCTAAGAATGGAGCGTATGATATCATGGTTCCCGATCTGTAATACTATATAGAAGGAAAGATATCGACGGTTTCAAAGCGAAGGGATAGAGCAAAAGAAGTGTTAGAGCTAGTCCATTCGGCGTGTGGACCGATGTCCACACAAGCTCGTGGAAATGCAGTGTTTTATCACTTTCGTTGACGATTACTCAGGTACGGATATATACTGCTTCACCGCAAGTCTCGAATGCTTTGAAAATTCAAAGAATTTAAGACGGAAGTGAATGCGGGTTAAGGAAGAGTATCAAGTCATCGTGATCTCGATCGCGATGGCGAATACCTCAAGAACAGTTCATGGACTGTTGGTGCGGTGGGATTCAGCCTGCGCCGGGCCACCACAACAAATGTGTCGATTGTGAAATATAACTTTCTTAGAAATGGTTAGATCAATGATGAGTTATCAACATCGCTATTTCGTTCGGGGTATACTTTAGAAACAACGAAGATACTGCTAAATCTGGTGCCGTCCAAGTCACGATAAGACCCCTTCGAGTTATGGTTTGGGCGCAAGCAGTTTAAACCACATGAGATTGAGCGATCGACCGTGTGTTGACAAAAGTCGACAGGATGGGGGCTGGATCTAAAGCAAAGGCTGTTTATTGGTATCTGAAGGAACGAATGGTGGTTATTGTCTTAAGGATCGGAAGGTGGATTAGCACTAATGCCCGATTCTTAGAAGAGGATTATATGAAACCATAAATCAGGTTGAAATCACTGCTTCAAGAATTAGAAGATGATCAGTTCCACCACCGATTAAAGGTGCGGATGTCGTGGTCTAGTGGGAGGGATCGACACCAAATACTCTCAAGTGAATTGTGGTGGTCGAGTTCCACGGAGATACCGATGGCATAAAATGGCATCTATCGACGAAGTTATACAATGAGAGAACCGCGGTTACCGTCCACCGCGTTGTGCCATGCGCCATCGTAATGGGAAGGTTGTTCGTCGACGGCCAATTTATGTTAAGTGGGTGAATCTTCTAATTGGTCCTGTGAGGCGAGCAGTCAGAATCGACCCATGGACATCGGTGAGGAGGGATGATGATGCAAAATCATGGCACACCGCTATGGACTTAGAAATTGAGTCCATAATAGATATGGATGTATATGAAAACACCTCTGCCAGATGGTAAGGCCATAGGTAGTAAAGTGGGTATCTGAGAAGAAGAGATTCAGATGGAGAGGTTTCGACTTTAAAGCCGAAACTTGTGGCGAAAGGCACTGCATTGAGGGCATCGATTTCGATGAGACCTTTTAAGCTGTAGCAATCTCAAGTCCATCGATTATGACGACCCGACTTCTCAAAAGTGCGGATCATATGGATCGTCACTAGTATGATAAAGCGGCGGATATATACATAACTAATCAATACAACTAACCATTTAACTACTCGATAATGCGTGGGCGAAGGAATAAGGCATTTTAATACAAACTCAAGTCACGAAGGACTTGCGAAAGGTTCAATGTTCAAATATAACCCAATCGGTATGCAATTCAAGGAATGAGATGCGACCACAAGTTCAATACGATAATAGAAAGCAGTTATAGTCAAGATTCCAAAATAATATCTGAGTTAGGTGTTCGAGCTAAAAACACACTCAAATTCACTCATGATAAATGCGAGGTAATCGTAGCGTGGTAAGTTAACACAAGTCGTCTCTCGAGGAAAATTAACGGGGCTTATTGTTGGTATATGCATACGAGCAATTAAATCCTAAACATTCTAACATCAGCGGGGTTGAAACATACGAGGAATCAAACACGAGAATAAAGCAGCAAACTAAGCTAGGGGTTGTCGATCCCGAGCTAAACTAATAAGCGATAAATCTAAACTAGGGGTTGTCGATCCCTAGTTGAACTATAAACAATAAATCAGCGATAGCAATTCTATTATTCATAGGGTTTGTCGATCCCTAATCTAAATCTAATTGCACATAAATCATCATCATCAACCAAACAAACTAGAGCGAGAAATTAAGCGAGAGCATAATGGATTAAAGCGACATGAACACATTCCACTTTATCACTATGGAGTTGAATTCAATAACAATCATCAAATAATAATCTTGTAAAATTGATTCCAATAAAGGCGATAAATCCAAGAATATAAATTCAACGACATAAAACTATAAATTAAAGTATTCATCGATGAAATAGGGACATAAAACAATCACGTGGTTTGATCTCTTGTTGTCGATAATTCTGGGAGAAGAATGGGCGAAAGCAGCGGCTTGAAGAGTAAAACTTCGAAACGAAGAAGCGCTTTCTCACCTAAGCAGTATATATATTAAAATAGGAGTGGCGCGGTTTATAATGAGCTCACGCTCGAAAACTCCTTGCGCTTGAAATGGCTTGGATCAACGAGCGCGAGGAATAGCCGCGGCGCTTGGAATCTGTGGTTGAAAACAGAGTTCGGACCCAAACCCGGCCCGGTGAACCAGCGCCGGTTGGGCTTGGAGCATGCTCAGGCGGCGCAAGGCGACAGGCGCTGCATGCGGCGTCTTGTTGAAATGGCGCTTCGGGCGGCGCGGGCGTGTGAGGCGGTGTTGGGCGCTTGAGATGCTGCGCCGTGGGGTGCTGGCCAGCAGAGAGGCCAGCGCCGGACGGGTCTTTGAGGCGTGGTCTTGGGATGCGCGACCAGCGGGGATGCTCTTGGGGCGTGGCGCTCGGGCGGGCGGGCGGCGGGCGGCGAGTGCAGGCGAGGAAGGTGGCGCCGGCCGCCTTGGCGTCGGAGGTAAATTGGGCGTCTGGCGCTCGGACCCAGCCCACTGGGTGGCAGTGATGCGGTCTTGGCGGTGCGGGCGTGCGGGCGGCGGTGGGCGGCGGGCGCTCGTGCTGCCTGCGTCTTGCGACCGACATTGGCTCCGTTCTCTCGCGTCCGAACTCCGATTTACAAAGCGTTTGTGCCTCGAACTCCTGTCGAAATGCTCTTCAATAATATATGATCCTTGGCAGATCCAATTCATCCTATTTTATGCGTTTTCCTACAAAACATCGAGACGAGCGAAGTAAGTCCGAATCGATAAATATTAATCGAACCAAAGGCATAAATAGGACAAACCATAGAAAATGACATGTAAAACAATACCAATAATCATCACAAAATCATACCAAACAACTCCCCACACTTATCCATTTGCTTGTCCTCAAGCAAAGTCTATACTAATAAAAGTCGAAAGATAACTCATGCAACTTTACCCTTATTCTAATCAATCAAACCTTATTGCATTTCCCCACACTTGGTGCTTACAATTCAAAGATAATGTGAAATAAATCAAAAGCGACAATTGACTTCCAATAAATAAAAGGTAATCTACGCTCGGACCCGACTCTCCGTTGAGGTGAACTAACTAATGTGGTCACCTTTAGCAACAAGTTTCTTTTATAAAGCACAAAGAATGTTTTATGATTTTGGAACAATATTGAAGGTGAACTCTCGATGAACTCGAGTCTCCTAACGTGGTTTCCCATGTCCATTTCTCGGTTCGAGAAGAGGACATAATCCCATCCTCCATTTCAACAATCTCAACAAAATCTTGAGCTTTCATTCTCCTCATTTCTACTTCTTTTCACATTTTTTTTATATCTATAAAATGAAACAAGTATATAGGCAACCACAATGTTAACACTCCCTAACATTAGCGGACAAATCACATCAATTTCCCCTATTCAATTTCTATCAATTACTGGTCTCGTCGATTCATTATACTCAAATCATATATCACCAAAAGTTTGGAAATTCAAATTCAATTTGATCAATACCACGAGTTCGATTGCACAAATCAAGATCTAACTTATTAGCATAGACAAAGCTTACGTTCAAACAATCAAAATAAGCACAAGGGCACGTCATTAAGCATCTGAAAACAAGATATCACGCACAAAGCGGGTAAACATCCCCACATTTTAAATCGAGCATCGCTTCCGATGCTCAAAACGTAAAAGCTCAAAAAAACATAGAGGATGATACTTCACGATAATCGGCGAATGTGCGATGTAGAGTTGGAGCATCGGCTTCATCTCACCGATCAAAATATGCAAATCCTTCCTTCCCAAATTCAAACAAGACTAACACAAAGATAACAAACAGATCAAAGAAAAACAGGAAAACAAACAAAAAGAAAGAACGGAAAAGAAATAAAAATCCGTGGGTCGACTCCCACGCAGTACTCAGTTTAACGTCGTGAGCACGACGTGTTCCGGTCAACAACGGACTATCCATAGTCCTTCACCTGCAGGAATACCATCTCGGCCAGAACATCAGTAGTAACCATATATGCACAAAGGACAGTAAAGGAAGCAAACAACGAATCATTTAAGCTCAAGTCAAACATCCTATTCTCCAAAGAAAAATAGATAACTATAATTCCCAAAGCACGATACTTTGGTGAATTAGGATGTTGACAAATTATTGAAGTTACCTCAACCTTTGTTATCATTGTGTCCTCCTCTGGGATCCCGTACTCCAATTGTTGAGGTAGTGCAATCACTTCCAGAGCGGGCTTTGGTATTCGAGTATCTTCAAGTGCCCACTCTTTCTTCATCCTCTCTTCATCCTCCTCCACGTGCTTGGGTAGTTCTATCACCTCCGAGTGGGTTACGCGTGTCATCTATTTCATGTACCCACTCTTCCTCGTCAACCATCACAGGTAACCACTTCCTCGGCTCGATTATGCTCCCCATCCTCACGTGCCCACTTGTTCTCACTTTCCACCTCATCATTGCAGCGGCTCTTGAGTGTCTCTCCGCCCCATCTTCAACAATTGGGTCACTTCCAAGAGTGGTGACCATCGAGCTTGATCGGGTTGGTGCGGAAAGGTGTGATTCATCACTTCGCGTTTTCCACCCGCATGTGCGCGGCTCATCGATGTCTCTTCCATCCAATTTTCAGCTATTGGATCACTTTCTAGAAACGATGACCGTTGGATCGATCCGATTGGTTTGGAAGTTCCTCACTTGCTTGTAACGACTTATCGGCGAGCTCGGACATATCCTATTTGCGTCTCCAAGCATGGCGAGGCATTCAGACATCCAAACCTTGGACTAAAGCATCCATTTTTTGAATGAATGACTTCTCTTTTGAGTTAACTCATCCTCCCAAGTCGTCATCCGAGGTGGAGGTGGTGTTGTGGGTACTCATACTAAGGTGGAGGGTGTGGTTGCTCGATGGCATTGTGGGATTGATCCTCATAGTCTTTGCAAGGCGGTTGATCGAGTAGGGATTGGAGGCGATCCTCAAAGTGCGGTGGATCCCAATATCCCAAATCGGGCTGGTGAGGCTGCTTTGTTGCTTCTTGTGGATCGATAAGGATCATATGCTTGTGGCTCATGCTTTGACGGACATCCTCGAAAAAGTCGAATTGGGCTCCTTCTTGAAAGAAGAATTTACCCAATCTGACGAACTTTCCTCCCACCGGGTTGACCATAATCGTCTTGTTGATAACCACGCATTAGCGGATACCAACAACAAAAACAAAATTACACGCACCGGGGAAAAAAAAAAACAAACCAAGCAGAAAGAAAAGAAACACGAAAAACAAACAACACAAACAATACGCTAAAGTGTTCCCGACAGCGGCAAAATTTGTTCGAGCTAAAACACACTCAAATTCACTGCATGATAAATGCGAGGTAATCGTAGCTTGGTAAGTTAACACGAGTCGTCTCTCAAGGAAAACTTAACAGGCTTATTGTTAGGTGTCGCTGCTGAAAGCAATTAAATCTAAACATTCTAACATCAGCGGGGTTGAAACACACGAGGAATCAAACACGAGAATAAAACAGCAAACCTAAGCTAGGGGTTGTCAATCCCGAGCTAAACTAATAAGCGATAAATCTAAACTAGGGGTTGTCGATCCTAGTTGAACTATAAGCGATAAATCAGCGATAGCAATTCTATTATTCATAGGGTTTGTCGATCCTAATCTAAATCTAATTGCACATAAATCATCATCATCAACCAAACAAACTAGAGCGAAATTAAGCGAGAGCATAATGGATTAAAGCAACATGAACACATTCCCTTGTCACTATGGGTTGAATTGATAACAATCATCAAATAATAATCTTGTAAATTGATTCCAATAAAGGCGATAAATCCAAGAACATAAATTCAACGACATAAAACTATAAATTAAAGTATTCGATCGATGAAATAGGGACATAAAACAATCGTGGTTTGATCTCTTGTTGTCGATGAATTCTGGGAGAAGAATGGGCGAGAAAGCGCCATGGCTTGAAGTAAAACTCGAGCGGAAGAAGCCGCTTTCTTAGCCCTAAACGCGTATATATATTAAAATAGGGTGGCGCGATTTATAATGAGCTCACGCTCGAAAACATTTGACTTCAATATGAGCAGTGGGGTTGGCGCCGCTCGAAAACTCATCGCCTTGAAATGGCTGGATCGGCTTGAGCAACGCGAGGGAATAGCCGAGCAGCGCTTGGAATCTGTGCTGGTTGAAAACAGAGTTTCGGACCCAAACCAGCCGCCGGTGGAACGAGCGCCGGTTGGGATTGGACCGTGCTCCCGAGGCGAGCGGGCAAGGCGGCAGGCGGCGCATGCGGCGTCTGTTGGAAGCAGCCTTCGTTAGGAAACAGGCGTGTGTGAGGCGGCCTGGCGCTGGAGATGCTGGCCAGTGAGGTGCCAGCGTTGAAGGCGGCGCGGACGGGTCTTTGAGGCATGGCGCTGAGTGCGCGTGGCCTGGGATTCTGTGTTGGGGCGTGGCGGGGGTGCGCGAGGCGGGCGGGGCGGGCGAGTGCGGGCGGAAGGTGGCGCCGGTTGGCCTTGGCGCCGGAGGTAAATTTGGTAGCGTGCTCAGGTCCCAGCCCGGGTGGCCGTGGCGTGGCGCTGGGTGCGGGCGTGGGCGGCCAGGCGCGCGGAGCGCTCGTGCTGCCTGCGTCTTGTGACCGACATTTGGCTCAGTTCTCTCGCGTCCGAACTCCGATTTACAAACCGTTTGTGCCTACGAACTCTGTCGAAATGCTCTTCAATAATATATGATCCTTGGTAGATCAATTCATCCTATTTTATGCCGTTTTCCTACAAAACATCGAGACGAGCAGTAAGTCCGAATCGATAAATATTAATCGAACCAAAGGCATAAATAGGACAAACCATAGAAAATGACATGTAAAACAATACCAAGAATCATCACAAAATCATACCAAACATTAGGCAGCAATAAACGTGTGGACATGCATATGACGATACATGCCCAAGGTTTTAGAAATCATTTCTATTAAAGCAACAAAATAACCACCACTCTGCACCGTCTCACGCCCATCATCAATCCCTGCTCAACCTGCAAATCAAAAACGAGATGCAGGGCTAAGTACAAAAGTACTCAGTGGACTCATTGCCGAAAATATTTTCTTGGTTAAAGTTATTGAACTGTCCACAATAGCACATGGGGGTTTTAGTTGGAAAGACCCATGCCTATCAAACATTTTATCATTTTCCAAAGTTTGTCGGGCGGACTATTTCATCCACGTTGTTCCATATCGATCATTCATTCATTCGCGCATTATGGGTGGCCACCTACACATAGTCGTCGTGACCGGTCGAGGTAGCTAACCTTAACACACGATCCTGCGTGTACACAATCCAGTTAGTCCTTCACTAAGTCGATTCGATCGTTACCCTTTTTACGTTGGTGGACCAACACATTCTCATACCACGTTGGATATACTAACCTCAGATAGGATCACAACAAAACATAAACATTTGGTAGTCAATAACAGTTCATGCAATAATATTTCATAAAGCTTTTGTAAATCATGCTTTAAGGTATGCATAACATTTTGTTTCAAGAGAGCCCACCTGCTAGTCCGAAGTTATAAGTTCTAAGCGGGGCATGGTGTGAGTGTCCTTTCTCGGCAATTATGCACGATCAAGCCCTTCATAAGAAAATAACCTTTCTTAGATTCTTTCTATTGATCAAGGGTCGTTTATAAATTATGACTAAAAGTTCCCAATTAGAGTTTCTTTATGATTTCATGTGATGGTCTTAAGATAATTTCTATTATCTTACATTCTCAATTTCCAAACTATATTACTTCATCATTCATAGATGAACCTCAAATTATGAGTCATAAACTCCTAGTCTATCCTCGACTTTAGCCTTAGTGTTCTTCTACACGTTAGTACGTTATAGATTGTTAGTATTCATGTTATGATTGGTATGTTAGGATATTCTCAAGCCACTAACCAGATTTAACAATTATAGTTACGTCCTAGTTGGTTATGCTTGACGACTTGTCGTATTAACACGACGAAAGAAAGGGAATCTTGTTTAAGATATCTCATACCATCGCGTAAGTAAATACTTAGGAATTAATGGAGTTCTTTGTGGGTACTAACTCGACCCTTGAGACATAAGGGATGACATCTTATGTTTGAATCTTAGCTTACACTTTTCGACATTGTTTGTTTCTATTAACTCGTCGGAGATTGTGTACGTTATATAATCGCTATTCGTATCGAGTTGTCTTAATGCTCAATCTAATATCGTATTAGGTTGTCGTTGTTAAGTATTAACGTTGTAAGTCAGCTTTTGGTTTCTTTAACTTAGGAACTCATGTTTGAGTTATCCTATTATTAATAGAAAAACCTAAATTTGTGTCTAACTTCGATTCTCATTAATTCCTTCTTAAGTTATCGAAATTTGTCGATTTCTTTTGGATTCTCGTACATAAAGTACTATGTTGTTTACGTTTGGGATTTTGTTTGTCGGTACAATATATATATAACCATTCAACACCATACACAACATAAACCATACTAAAACATTAGAAAACCCTAATTTCTAACATAATACACAATCATTGTGTATGTGTCAATAAGTGTTCCATTCATTCATCATAATCACATGCCATTCATTCCAAGCTTATAGATTAACTGTTATAGCATCATTTACCATTAAAAATAAACACATACTTAACCGATATCGATTACTTCGGATCGTGATGCCAAATTCACTTCTCGGTTCTGGACGACCTTTCAAAAAGAATTAAGTACTCGATTAAATTTTAGTACCGCTTTTCATCCCCAGACAGATGGTCAGACCGAGAGAACAATTCAAACACTAGAAGATATGCTCCGAACAGTGGTGCTAGATCGGGGAGATCAATGGGAACAGGTTCTACCATTGATCGAGTTCGCTTATAATAACAATTACCAAGCTACGATCAACATGGCTCCTACTGGCGCTTTATGGCGAGAAATGTCGATCACCTCTTTATTGGGACGAAGTGGGAGAGCGAAAGATTCTTGTACGAGGCGATCGAAGAAATGGTCCAAATAGTGCGATAGATAAAACAAAGAATGAAAGAAGCCCAAGATAGACAAAATCCTACGATAATAATAAATAAATGCAATTGAAGTTTGAGATAGAAGACAAAGTTTTCTCAAAGTTTCCCCGACGAAAGGAGTTCATCGCTTTGGAATAAAGGAAACTTAAACCAAGATTCATTGGACCTTATGAAATATTGGAGCAATTGGGCTGTAGATTATAGATTAGCGTTGCCCCAAACTTAGCTAACGTACATGATGTCTTCCCGTATCACAGACTCATAAAGTATGTGTATGACCCACAACACATCCTTCATTATGATGAAATAGTTCCGATCTTGATCTAAGCTATGAGGAAAAGCTTTGAATGTATTACGGACCGGAAAGAACAAAAGTTAAGGAATAAAGTTATTCCTTTAGTGAAAATTCAATGGAAACATCATGGTCCAGAAGAAGTGACGTAGGAACTAGAAGAACAAATGAAAGAGAAGTACCCTGATTTATTTGACAAGGTACTAAATTTCGAGGACGAAATTTCTTTAAGGGGGAGGGAATGTAGTAGCCCGAAAATTTTTAGTAATTACTATAGCCTAATTAGATATAATTAAGGGCTTAAAAGCTATTCAATTCATAAGAAATTATAAAATTTCATATAATAAAATATTAATCGATAGAAATCTGATTATTTTGTGATTGAAGTATATGAGATTAGAAAATGTAAAGATTTATTAGAAATGAGTTTATTTGCGATAAATAGCGAACTATGTGAATTATGTGAATTATTAAGGTATGTTTAAATGAAAAATGTTAATAAATAGAAATTAAGCTATGAAATGCCTTAATTATTTTTATATAGATATTTTCTTATAAAATGAAATGAATCATTGTTCAAACTATTAAATTGCTTGAATAAATTTATTTTAGTAATATTTAGTGATAAAAGAATTAATTGATGGAATTTTCGAAAATTAAGAAGCTTAATTATAAATATTTGAATTTTAACATATGAAATAATTTAAATTATGCTATTTGAATCTAAATTAAATTATGAATATAAGTTGTATTAGATTTTATAATTTATTAGAGATATAGTCCTATTAATTAAATTATACTAAAGTATGGAATTAGCACAATTAGAGGTGCAATTATAATATTCTTGAAATTAGTGTTTAATTATCTTGAAATTATGAATAAATGCAAATTAAATTTAAATTTAACATCTAGAACTATATACATATAATACATATATCATCCCTATCATTATTTCCTCCCAAATTTTCGGCCTTCACACACTAGAGCACACACAAATTTTAATTTTCCACTTTTAATCCATAATCAACCTTGGAATTAAGGGCAAATCATCCGAAGTGAGGTAATTCCTTGATTTAGCTTAAGTTTATGTAATTTAAATTCATGAAAAACATGTTCTATACTCCTAGGATTTTCGAAAATTATGGGGTGTGTGATTATGGTTGATTTGTTTAAATTTTGTTATGTTTAATTATTTAATTATTATTATGGAGCTTGATTAATATATATACTAAGGATTTAAATTGCTCAAATTCATGAAGATTAAAAATTCAAGAATCTAACTTATACCCTAAATTTTGGATATGATTCATATGTTATGATTTGGTTGAATTAAGCTTGAATATATGTTTAGGGATGATTATAAACATTATATGAATGAAGAAATTAAAAGTTAAATCATGCTTGTAAATTATGTGAAATTTTTGAAAACTATAAGGTGCATGAACTTAAGGATTTTGATTTTAATTGATGTATTTCACATGATAATTATGCTTAGGGATATAAATAATATATAAAATGAATTTATAGGAATTTAATCTAAACATATATAATTAATCCCAAATTTTCGAAAATGAAGGGGAACCCTCGAACTTTTATTTCTTGATTTTATTTGATGTATTTGATATGATATTTGAGATCTATGATAAAAATAATGCTTAAGTTGAATTTATAAGAAATTATGGACATAAGGTATGAAAACTTGAAAATTAAAGTTTAGTATAAAGTTATGAATTTATGTCCAGTCCATCTCTTCAGCTGAATTTCTTGTAAACCTTGAGTCATTAATAAAAGCTCAGTGTTCGGTCCATCTCTTGACTCGACGGGTAAAGTAAATTAAAAATTTATTCCTAATCATATAGAAGTGATATCTAATTATAGGATGCGAGGATAAAAGTCACCGCTCGAAAGAATGTTGGATATAGGCCGCGAGGATTAGGAGATATCAACAAATTCTATGCGTTACGAATGAAAGAAGTGCAGGGCATACAGTTTTTTCCTACACCACTACACGATTATGTGGGAATCGGTTAGAAGGCTGTGGAGTGGCCGAGTTGGATGGGTCGCTTCAACTAGTCTGCGTTGTCTCATTTGGAGAGGATGGGCATCCGAGCGGCTTTAGATTTTATACATCCCGATATGGAGCTTGATTCTTGGTAATCTTGAAAATTTATGAATCTTATCAAAACTCAATATAGACGAAGGAGATCCTCCAAGAGTACCTTATCGTCCCTTCGATCAATTCATTCCTTTTGTTCATCAAATCTTATCGACATATTAGATCCAGCGAAGAAATAAAACAATCTCATGAGCTTGTTAAAGCTAGTCTTAAATCTGAGTTCTTCTCGATGATGATACTCACTATCACCGAATCACGGTGGACTCCTATTGATATAGATCTCTACGGTTGACCTTTTGTATTAAGAACTCCTTCACCTTCTTTATCTCCCTTCCGAAGTTACATTAGCTTTGACCTCTACTGAAGTACTTTGGGAATTTAAACAGCAAACATCCGTTGGCACTTCTAGTTTACAACCTTTGTCTATTAATGAAATGTCTTCAATGTCGGATCCATCTCTTCTCTTGCCAGGAAAGCCCGCTAATTTGTCTACTGGACACATTTCCGCTCCTGAAGAAGAAGACCCTGAAGAAGAAAATCCAGAAGAGGATCCTGAAGAGGATGTTGGTGGTTAAGGGAAATTAGTTTAACTAATCAGAACAGTAGGCGGAACTATCAGCCTGTAACTATGAAATTAACCTTTTTGTAAAAGCCTTCGATAAGGCAATTTTCTTGTAAATTATAAATGCTTGTTGTCTTGCTGTGATTAAGTGGTTTATGCCTTTAAATTCTGTTGATAATTACATTTTGTTACACCTGAAATTTATTTTCTTTACCTTGATGTCTTGTCTTATCGATTGTTGTGGAAATAATAATTTTCTTTTGAATCAGTATGCCACCTCGAAGAAGAAATCTGAATATGCAAGAAAGAGTAAGTGAAGCCACTCCACAAAATTTTCCTGAACCAAACCTTCCTGATCGTGAACCCTCTCCTCCAAACCGAAAAATAGCGGAACTTTTTCTTCTTCAGAACCCACCCAACTTCACAGGGGCTCGTAGTCCTTGAAGCCGAGGAATGGGTACGCGTGCCGTGGAAAGGATATTCAAATTTCGGAATCAGCGACCGGGAATGTTTGCGTGCATAAACTTCTTGATGAAAGGATCCGCAGATTTACGGTGGGAGGCAGACGAGAAACCCTCATCCCAGAACAACTGGCAACCTTTACCTGTGATCAGTTCAAAGAAGAACTGTATGCAAAATTTATTCCGCGAAGTTATCGAAAGCAAAAAGAGATTGAGTTTATGAATTTGAAGCAAGAAATTAAGAGTGTGGCGGAGTACGATCGGGAATTCTGCACGTTATCTCGATATGCACCATACAAAGTGGAAACTGATGAAAAGATGGCCGAAATGTTTTGTTCGGGACTATGACCTGAAATTCGGATCATTCTAGCTGCTCAACCATCCATGTCTTACGCGAAAACTCTTAATCGCGCTAGACATGGAAATGGAGATCAATCGTAGAAGGCGGCGAATGAATTGAATGTAGGAGTATCACGAGGCTTTGTTCCATCGAAATCCTCCCAAATGGAACAGAGGTATAAAGGAAAGAGGAAATAGGAGACCAGAGGAAATCCAAGTAAAAAACCATTTCAGAGGCAGGGACCTATAGCGTCGAGATCATTTCGACCACTAACAACCGGACAGCCATTCTTTCCCCCGAATCAGATAAGGCCGCCTATGTGCCCTCAGTATAATCGTTCACACTTCGGCCTATGCCGAAGCGGAAGCAACACTTGTTACTCGTGCGGATAGTTCGGCCACTTTGCTTACGCCATCGTCCGCATGACGAGAATACGGTTGGGAGAGGAGAAAGAGTAAAGCCTCCTCGACCCGTTCAAACAGTGAAAGCCATGGCGGTTATCCATAACCATCTCATTACCAACTTCCTCCACCACAAGTGAATTCTAACCCAGAAACTTACATTCGAAGTAGCGGCGCCCCAATCTCTTCAAATTCAACCTCAACATCAGCAAGCATATGCGCTTAAACAGAAACAACCGGAGAAGAGCAGGCAATCAGCGGTATGGCCCGGTTAAAAGGTGTACCTATTATAGTTTTGTTTGATACGGAGATTCGCATTTCTTTATTTATACCGCATGTGTAGATAATCTTGAACTCCCTATAGAACAAACGAAAATAGGTTTCAAGGTGATTACTCCGGTAGGTGGGGTGACATGATGGTTGATCAAGTATGTCTAACGTAGAATTTAAGTTAGGATCACTTACATGAAAGCTAAATCATTCGTCACCTATGCATGTGGGATGTAGATATCATTTTGGGCATGGATTGGTTAACGGAGAATTTTGGAACGATTCGTTGTGAACAGCGAGAAATCGCATTTCAACCACCAGGAAAAGAACCTACTCGTTTTTATGGGATTGATGAGAGGAAAAGATGGGTGCCTGTAATTTCAGCGTTGCAGGCAGAGTAATTGTTAAGATATAGAGAAAATCGTGCTTACCTCGTGTGTCTGAGTAAGGAAAACAAGAAGGATAGAAAGATTAACGATGTGCCAATTGTTCGAGAATATCCAGATGTATTCCTAGAAAAGTTACCCGGTGTGCCGCCGGATCGACAATTGGATTTCATTATCGATTTAGAATCGGGATCTGCACCCATTTCTAAAGCACCGTGTCGGATGGCTCCAAAGGAACTGCAGAAGGCGAAAGTCAATTACGGGAACTTTTGGACTTAGGATTCATCCGACCAAGCGCCTCACCCGGAGCACCGGTTTTATTTGTCAAAAGAAGGATGGCACCTTAAGGATGTGTATCGATTAGAGAATTGAATAAGGTGACGTTAAGAACAAATACCCGCTTCCCGAATCGATGACTTGTTTGACCCGGTTGAAAGGAGCAAGGGTATTCTCGAAGATTGATCCGAGATCGGGCTACCATCAAGTGAAGATTAAACACAAGACATACCAAAAACCGCTTTTAGGTCCCGATACGGACACTACGAATTTGTAGTGATGCCGTTTGGACTGACCAATGCTCGAGCCGTGTTCATGGATCTCATGAACCGTGTATTCCATGAATATCTCGATAAATTCGTGTTAGTGTTTATTGATGATACTCTGATTTATTCAAAGAGTGAACAAGAACACGAAGTGCACTTGCGAATTGTATTAGAAAAGTTGAGAGCACAAAGATTATACGCTAAGTTTAGTAAATGTGACTTCTGGCTGAAGGAAGTAAATTTTCTAGGACATATAGTTTCAGCTGGAGGAATCAAGGTGGATCCTGTCTAGGTCCAAGCGGTACAGGAATGGAAATCACCTACGACTCCAAATGAGATTCGTAGTTTTTTGGGCTTAGCCGGATATTACGTAAGATTTATCGAAGGATTTTCCAAAATTGCTAAGCCATGACACAATTCTTTGAAGAAAGGTAAAATTTCAATGGACCTCAGAATGTGAAGACAGCTTCCAAGAACTCAAAGAAAGATTGACTAACGCTCATATCTTAAAAATACTTGATCTAGAGAAAGATTATACCATATACACGGATGCGTCGAGAAACAGAATAGGATGCGTTTTGATGCAAGAAGGGAAGGTCGTCGCATATGCTTCACGACAATTGAAGATCCACGAACATAATTATCCTACTCATGACTTGGAGCTCGCAGCTGTCGTCCATGCATTGAAAATCTGGAGGCATTATTTATACGGATCAAGATGCGAAATTTTCACGGATCACAAAAGTTTGAAGTACTTTTTCGAGCAAAAAGATTTAAATATGCGGCAACGAAGATGGCTCGAGTTGGTCAAGGACTACGATTGCGAGATCAAATATCATCTAGGAAAAGCTAACGTCGTCACAGACGCTCTGAGCCCTCGAAGCAGGAAAAGTCAAGAAAGATTAGGAACTCTTTTGACAGATCAAGAAGAATTATTAAAAGAGTTTGAAAGGATGAAGCTGGAGACCATATTGCCTCCTCAAGACATTCAATGAATTGTAGCATCGTTAGTTGTACTTCGGTTTGAGAGCTCGTATAATTGAGCGCAAAGATGAGATGATCAACTCGAAACATTGCGAGCAAAAATCAGAACGGGAAATCTTCCGGAATATCATGAAGCGGGTGATAATGCGATTATGTTCGGTAATCGCATATATGTACCTAACGATGAAGGGTTGAAGAATGAAATTATGAATGAAGCTCATAATGTTCCTTATGCTGCGCATCCTGGAAGCACGAAGATGTACCAAGATCTGCAACAGAAATTCGTGTGGATAGGAATGAAACAAGACATCGCATTTTACGTTGAACGATGTTTAGCATGTCAACAAGTAAAAGCATTGCATCAAAGACCATATGGAAAGTTGCAGCCTCTTGAAATTCCAGAATGGAAATGGGATCATATTGCGATGGATTTCGTAATTGGATTGCCCAGGTCTAGACAAGGAAATACTGCTATCTGGGTAATCATTGATCGATTAACCAAGAGTGCTCATTTCATCCCAATTCCAATAACATACGAAGCAGATAAGCTAGCACAGATTTACATTAGAGAAATCGTTCGTCTACATGGAGTACCGATATCGATTACTTCGGATCATGATGCCAAATTCACCTCTCGGTTCTGGACGACCTTTCAAAAAGAATTAGGTACTCGATTAAATTTTAGTACCGCTTTTCATCCCAGATGGATGGTCGGGAGAGAACAATTCAAACACTAGAAGATATGCTCGAGCGGTGGTGCTAGATCGGGGAGATCAATGGGAGCAGTTCTACCATTGATCGAGTTAAACTATAATAACAATTACCAAGCTACGATCAACATGGCTCCCTACGAAGCGCTTTATGGCAAGAAATGTCGATCACCTCTTTATTGGGACGAAGTGGGAGAACGAAAGATTCTTGGCCCTGAGGCAATCGAAGAAATGGTCCAAATAGTACGACAGATAAAACAAAGAATGAAAGAAGCCCAAGATAGACAAAAATCCTACGCTGATAATTGTCGTACAGAATTGAAGTTTGAGATAGGAGACAAAGTTTTTCTCAAAGTTTCCCCAACCAAAGGAGTTCATCGCTTTGGAATAAAAGGGAAACTTAAACCAAGATTCATTGGACCTTATGAAATATTGGAACGGATTGGGCTTGTAGATTATAGATTAGCGTTGCCCACAAACTTCGCTAACGTACATGATGTCTTCCACGTATCACAGCTCATGAAGTATGTGTATGACCCACAACACATTCTTCATTATGATGAAATAGTTCCCGATGCTGATCTAAGCTATGAGGAAAAGCCTGAATGTATTCTGGATCGGAAAGAACAAAAGTTAAGGAATAAAGTTATTCCTTTAGTGAAAATTCAATGGAAACATCATGGTCCAGAAGAAGTGACGTGGGAACTAGAAGAACAAATGAAAGAGAAGTACCCTGATTTATTTGACAAGGTACTAAGTTTCGAGGACGAAATTTCTTTAAGGGGGAGGGAATGTAGTAGCCCGAAAATTTTTAGTAATTACTAAAGCCTAATTAGATATAATTAAGGGCTTAAAAACTATTCAATTCAAAAGAAATTATAAAATTTCATATAATAAAATATTAATCGATAGAAATCCGATTATTTTGTGATTGAAGTATATGAGATTAGAAAATGTAAAGATTTATTAGAAATGAGTTTATTTACGATAAATAGCGAACTATGTGAATTATGTGAATTATTAAGGTATGTTAAAATGAACAATGCTATTAAATAGAAATTAAGTTATGAAATGCCTTAATTATTTTTATATAGATATTTTCTTATAAAATGAAATGAATCATTGTTCAAACTATTAAATTGCTTGAATAAATTTATTTTAGCAATATTTAGTGATAAAAGAATTAATTGATGGAATTTTCGAAAATTAAGAAGCTTAATTATAAATATTTAAATTTTAACATATGAAATAATTTAAATTATGCTATTTGAATCTAAATTAAATTATGAATATAAGTTGTATTAGATTTTATAATTTATTAGAGTTATACTCCTATTAATTAAATTATACTAAAGTATGGATTTAGCAAAATTAGAGGTGCTATTATAATATTCTTGAAATTAGTGTTTAATTATCTTGAAATTATGAATAAATGCACATTAAATTTAAATTTAACATCTAGAACTATATACATATAATACATATATCATCCCTAACATTATTTCCACCCAAATTTTCGCCTCACACACTAGAGCACACACAAATTTTAATTTTCCACTTTTAATCCATAATCAACCTTGGAATTAAGGGCAAATCATCCGAAGTGAGGTAATTCCTTGATTTAGCTTAAGTTTATGTAATTTAAATTCATGAAAAACATGTTCTATACTCCTAGGATTTTAGAAAATTATGGGGTGTGTGATTATGGTTGATTTGTTTAAATTTTGTTATGTTTAATTATTTAATTATGATTATGGAGCTTGATTAATATATATACTATGGATTTAAATTGCTCAAATTCATGAAGATTAAAAATTCAAGAATCTAACTTAAACCCTAAATTTTGGATATGATTCATATGTTATGATTTGGTTGAATTAAGCTTGAATATATGTTTAGGGATGATTATAAACATTATATGAATGAAGAAATTAAAAGTTAAATCATGCTTGTAAATTATGTGAAATTTTTGAAAACTTTAAGGTGCATGAACTTAAGGATTTTGATTTGAATTGATGTATTTCACATTATAATTATGCTTAGGGATATAAATAATGTATAAAATGAATTTATAGGAATTTAATCTAAACATATATAATTAATCCCAAATTTTCGAAAATGAAGGGGAACCCTAGAACTATTATTTCTTGATTTTATTATGTATTTGATATGATATTTGAGATCTATGATAAAAATAATGCTTAAGTTGAATTTATAAGAATTTATGGACATAAGGTATGAAAACTAGAAAATTAAAGTTTAGTATAAAGTTATGATTTTATGTGATGAGATTTGGTTAAGATTTGAATGGATCATGGATTAATGATCATTGATACTAAAGGAATATAATTATGAGAAGTTTGATGTTAAATGGAATTTAGAGTGTAAAACTCTTGAAATTTCTATATATGAAGTTCTGAGGGCATTTCGCGATTAAAGTGTAAATGAATGAGTTTAAGTTTGTTTTAAATTCCTAAATGCATATTTAAGTATATGGTGATGATATTGGGGAGTTTGGGATGAAATTGGATGAGTTTGGTGTATTTGGGCTACACATATTACAGACGTTACTCTGCCGAAATTTCAGTAGAAATTATTTATTAATAAAACGTTATAAGAAATTAGGTAGTAAAAGTATAACAAACATGTGAAATGTGATCACATGAAGTGGTTTAACTCCTTTGATTATATGTATGTATTATAAGTTGATTAGTAGTTAGATTGTTAAGAAAATAGTATAAGAGAAGTAAATAAGTTTAATGTAAGTTAGAATAGGTAAAATTATGATTTGGTGATAATATGTCATGATGGATAATGAAGTTACTAAAATACTGACGACAATCTTATTTTACAAGGAACGAGCAAGGGAAGGCGAAGTGAAAGTCGAAGAAGCAAATATTTTGGAATAAACGTCACGAGGTGGGTAATGTCTCTCAAAGTTATATTAAGCAAAAGAAATTATGTTATGCTTGAACTTGTTTTATTATGAAATTACTTTCAATCACCACATGATGAATATGTTGAAAATGAATGTTTTACCACATTGTGGGTATGACGGCGATTTACCAATCTACGGTAGGAAAAATGTTATGTACTGTGCACAGGTAGATGGCTGTGAGCTTGCAAATGTAGGCTGGCCATGGTACTGGGGAGGAGGCCTACTTCCCTTTACCAAATGACGTAGATAGGGTATGACCGTAGTTGAGATCCTTCGGGACCAACTCGGGTATGTGATGCCGGTATGCTTCAAAAATGGAATTGTGGTGATATGATATTGAAAGTTTCTTAGGAAACAATTATTCAAGCTGTTTATTCAATGTTTACTTAAATTAAATTTATAAATTTGAAAACTTTGCTAGTACTCTTTGGTACTCATACCTGAAAAATGTTTTATTTGGTGCAGGTTGAGCGTGGAAGAGATGTGGCTCGGAACTGAGCTTAGTTGATTTCTTTTGTTATAAATAGTTGAGCCTGAATGTTGTGTCTTCATACATAACATTCGCTACTCTTCATTGTCAATTTTGAAAACCGAAAATCATACTTTTGATAAACCTTGTAAATGTTTTTAATATATATATATATATGTTATGGAGGTTGTGTCCTCATTTATTGTTATTGGTTATCTTCTGTATGCAGGTTGGCTTATCCATATTCTAGGGGTTATATAGCCCTTTTGTCGAAAAATTTATTTCACTTAAACCTGTTCAACTGTCCAAAATTTTTATGTCTTAACCAGTCACGGCCTGATTAGTTAGTTAATCTTTTAATTAATTAGTCGGGTCGTGACAGAGTGGTATCAGAGCAGTTGTTCGCTCTGGACCTGTAAATTTCTTTCTTTGAGCAAACCTTTCTTGTAAACCTTGAGTCATTGATAAAAGCTCAGTGTTCCAATCCATCTCTTCAGCTCAACCAGATAAAGTAAATTAAAAATTTATTCCTAATCAATATAGAAGTGATATCTAATTATAGGATGCCAAGGATAAAAGTCACCGCTCGAAAGAATGTTGGATATAGGCCGCGAGGATTAGGAGATATCAACAAATTCTATGCGTTACGAATGAAAGAAGAGCAGGGCATACAGTTTTTTTTCCTTCACCACTACCTGATGATGTGGGAATCGGTTAGAAGCTGTGGAGTAACTGAGTTGGATGGGCTGTTTCAACTAGTGCAAGCGTTGTCTCCTGACTGGAGAGGATGGGCATCCGAAGCGGCTCTAGATTTTGTACATCCCGATATGGAGCTTCGAGTTACTGGTAATCTTGAAAAATTTATGAATCTTATCAAAACTCAATATAGGACAGAAGGAGATCCTCCAGTAGTACCTTACCGTCCCTTCGATCAATTCATTGCTTTTGTTCATCAAATCTTATCAGACATATTAGATCAAAAAAGCAAAGAAATCAAACAATCTCATGAGCTTGTTAAAGCTAGTCTTAAATACGAGTTCTTCTCTAATGATGATACTCCACTATCACCTGAATCACAGTGGACTCCTATTGATATAGATCTCTACGGTCAACCTTTTGTATTAAGAACTCCTTCACCTTCTTTATCTCCCCTTCCCGAAGTTACATTAGCTTTGACCTCTACTGAAGTACTTTGGGAATTTGAACAGCAAACATCCATTGGCACTTCTAGTTTACAACCTTTGTCTATTAATGAAATGTCTTCAATGTCGGATCCATCTCTTCTCTTGCCAGGAAAGCCCGCTAATTTGTCTACTGGACACATTTCCGCTCCTGAAGAAGAAGATCCAGAAGAGGATCCTGAAGAGGATGTAGGTGGTTAAGGGAAATTAGTTTAACTAATCGAGCGATGAGCGGAACTATCGACTGTAACTATGAAATTAACCTTTTGTAAAGCCTTGATAAGGCAATTTTCTTGTAAATTATAAATGCTTGTTGTCTTCTTTGTGATTAAGTGGTTTATGCCTTTAAATTCATTGATAATTGCATTTTGTTACACACGAAATTTATTTTCTTTACCTTGATGTCTTGTCTTATCGATTGTTGTGGAAATAATAATTTTCTTTTGAATCAGTATGCCACCTCGAAG
This sequence comes from Salvia rosmarinus, assembly GCA_036937905.1. Taxonomy (NCBI): domain Eukaryota; kingdom Viridiplantae; phylum Streptophyta; class Magnoliopsida; order Lamiales; family Lamiaceae; genus Salvia; species Salvia rosmarinus. The sequence goes on from JAODLM010000760.1 coordinate 548,677, forward strand.
AAGAAATCTGAATATGCAAGAAAGAGTAAGTGAAGCCACTCCACAAAATTTTCCTGAACCAAACCTTCCTGATCGTGAACCCTCTCCTCCAAACCGAAAAATAGCGGAACTTTTTCTTCGTCAGAACCCACCCAACTTCACAGGGGCTGGTAGTCCCGCCGAAGCCGAGGAATGGGTACGTACCGTGGAAAGGATATTCAAATTTCTGGAATGCAACGACCAGGAATGTTTGCTGTGCATAAACTTCTTGATGAAAGGATCCGCAGATTTCTGGTGGGAGGCCAGATAGAAAACCCTCACCCCAGAACAACTGGCAACCTTTACCTGGGATCAGTTCAAAGAAGAACTGTACATAAAATTTATTCCGCGAAGTTATCGAAAGCAAAAAGAGATTGAGTTTATGAATTTGAAGCAAGAAAATAAGAGTGTGGCGGAGTACGATCGGGAATTCTGCACGTTATCTCGATATGCACCATACAAAGTGGAAACTGATGAAAAGATGACCGAAATGTTTTGTTCGGGACTATGACCTGGAATTCGGATCATTCTAGCTGCTCAACCATCCATGTCTTACGCGGAAACTCTTAATCGCGCGCTAGACATGGAAATGGAGATATAATCAGAGAAGACGGCGAATGAATTGAATGTAGGAGTATCACAAGGCTTTGTTCCATCGAAATCCTCCCAAATGGAACAAAGGTATAAAGGAAAGAGGAAATGGGAGACCAGAGGAAATCCAAGTAAAAAGCCATTTCATAGGCAGGAACCTATGGCGTCGAGATCATTTCGACCACTGACAACCGGACAGCCATTCTTTCCCCCGAATCAGATAAGGCCGCCTATGTGCCCTCAGTGTAATCGTTCACACTTCGGCCTATGCCGAAGCGGAAGCAACACTTGTTACTCGTGCGGATAGTTCGGCCACTTTGCTTCTGCCTGTCTGTACAGACAGAATACGGTTGGGAGAGGAGAAAGAGTAAAGCCTCCTCGACCCGTTCAAACAGTGAAAGCCATGACTGGTTATCCATAACCATCTCGTTACAAACTTCCTCCACCACAAGTGAATTCTAACCCATAAACTTACATTAAATAGCGGCGCCCAATCTCTTCAAATTCAACCTCAACATCAGCAAGCATATGCGCTTAAACAGAACACAACCGGAGAAGAGCACGGGCAATCTGACAGGTATGGCCCAGTTAAAAGGTGTACCTATTATAGTTTTGTTTGATACGGGAGATTCGCATTCCTTTATTTATACCGCATGTGTAGATAATCTTGAACTCCCTATAGAACAAACTGAAATAGGTTTCAAGGTGATTACTCCGGTAGGTGGGGTGACAGTAGTTGATCAAGTATGTCCTAACGTAGAATTTAAGTTAGGATCACTTCAGTTGAAAGCTAAATCATTACGTCTCCTATGCATGTGGGATGTAGATATTGGCATGGATTGGTTAACGGAGAATTTTGCGACGATTCGTTGTGAATAGCGAGAAATCGCATTTCAACCACCAGGAAAAGAACCTACTCGTTTTTATGGGATTGATGAGAGGAAAAGATGGGTGCCTGTAATTTCAGCATTGCAGGCAGAGAAATTGTTAAGATATAGAGAAAATCGTGCTTACCTCGTGTGTCTGAGTAAGGAAAACAAGAAGGATAGAAAGATTAACGATGTGCCAATTGTTCGAGAATATCTAGATGTATTCCCAGAAAAGTTACCCGGTGTGCCGCCGGATCTACAATTGGATTTCGTTATCGATTTAGAATCAGGATCTGCACCCATTTCTAAAGCACCGTATCGGATGGCTCCAAAGGAACTGCAAGAATTGAAAGTCCAATTACAGGAACTTTTGGACTTAGGATTCATCCGACCAAGCGCCTCACCCTGGGGAGCACCGGTTTTATTTGTCAAAAAGAAGGATGGCACCTTAAGGATGTGTATCGATTACCGAGAATTGAATAAGGTGACGTTAAAGAACAAATACCCGCTTCCCCGAATCGATGACTTGTTTGACCAGTTGAAAGGAGCAAGGGTATTCTCGAAGATTGATCTGAGATCGGGCTACCATCAAGTGAAGATTAAACCTGAAGACATACCAAAAACCGCTTTTAGGAACCGATACGGACACTACGAATTTGTAGTGATGCCGTTTGGACTGACCAATGCTCCAGCCATGTTCATGGATCTCATGAACCGTGTATTCCATGAATATCTCGATAAATTCGTGTTAGTGTTTATTGATGATACTCTGATTTATTCAAAGAGTGAACAAGAACACGAAGTGCACTTGCGAATTGTATTAGAAAGTTGAGAGCACAAAGATTATACGCTAAGTTTAGTAAATGTGACTTCTGGCTGAAGGAAGTAAATTTTCTGGGACATATAGTTTCAGCTGAAGGAATCAAGGTGGATCCTGTCAAGGTCCAAGCGGTACAGGAATGGAAATCTCCTACAACTCCAAATGAGATTCGTAGTTTTCTGGGCTTAGCCGGATATTACAGAAGATTTATCGAAGGATTTTCCAAAATTGCTAAGCCAATGACACAATTGCTGAAGAAAGGGGTAAAATTTCAATGGACCTCAGAATGTGAAGACAACTTCCAATAACTCAAAGAAAGATTGACTAACGCTCCTATCTTAACAATACCTGATCCAGAGAAAGATTATACCATATACACGGATGCGTCGAGAAACGGAATAGGATGCGTTTTGATGCAAGAAGGAAGGTCGTCGCATATGCTTCACGATAATTGAAGATCCACGAACACAATTATCCTACTCATGACTTGGAGCTCGCAGCTGTCGTCCATGCATTGAAAATCTGGAGGCATTATTTATACGGATCAAGATGCGAAATTTTCACGGATCAAAAAAGTTTGAAGTACTTTTTCGAGCAAAAAGATTTAAATATGCGGCAACGAAGATGGCTCGAGTTGGTCAAGGACTATGATTGCGAGATCAAATATCATCCAGGAAAAGCTAACGTCGTCGCAGACGCTCTGAGCAGGAAAAGTCAAGAAAGATTAGGAACTCTTTTGACAGATCAAGAAGAATTATTAAAAGAGTTTGAAAGGATGAAGCTGGAGACCATATTGCCTCCTCAAGACATTCAAGGAATTGTAGCATCGTTAGTTGTACTTCCGGATTTGAGAGCTCGTATAATTGAAGCGTAAAGATGAGATGATCAACTCGAAACATTGCGAGCAAAAACAAGAACGGGAAATCTTCCGGAATATCATGAAGCGGGTGATAATGCGATTATGTTCGGTAATCGCATATATGTACCTAATGATGAAGGGTTGAAGAATGAAATTATGAATGAAGCTCATAATGTTCCTTATGCTGCGCATCCTGGAAGCACGAAGATGTACCAAGATCTCCAACAGAAATTCGTGTGGATAGGAATGAAACAAGACATCGCATTTTACGTTGCACGATGTTTAGCATGTCAATAAGTAAAAGCATTGCATCAAAGACCATATGGAAAGTTGCAGCCTCTTGAAATTCTGGAATGGAAATGGGATCATATTGCGATGGATTTCGTAATTGGATTGCCCAGGTCTAGACAAGGAAATACTGCTATCTGGGTAATCATTGATCGATTAAGCAAGAGTGCTCATTTCATCCCAATTCCAATAACATACGGAGCAGATAAACTAGCACGATTTACGTTCGAGAAATCGTTCGTCTACATGGAGTACCGATATCGATTACTTCGGATCGTGATGCCAAACTCACCTCTCGGTTCTGGATGACCTTTCAAAAAGAATTAGGTACTCGATTAAATTTTAGTACTGCTTTTCATCCCAGACGGATGGTCGGGGCCGAGAGAACAATTCAAACACTAGAAGATATTCTCCAAACAGTGGTGCTAGATCGGGGAGATCAATGGGAACATGTTCTACCATTGATCGAGTTCGCTTATAATAACAATTACCAAGCTACGATCAACATGGCACCCTACGAAGCGCTTTATGGCAAGAAATGTCGATCACCTCTTTATTGGGACGAAGTGGTAGAACGAAAGATTCTTGGCCCTGAGGCAATCGAAGAAATGGTCCAAATAGTACGATAGATAAAACAAAGAATGAAAGAAGCCCAAGATAGACAAAAATCCTACGCTGATAATCGTCGTACAGAATTGAAGTTTGAGATAGGAGACAAAGTTTTTCTCAAAGTTTCCCCAACCAAAGGAGTTCATTGCTTTGGAATAAAAGGGAAACTTAAACCAAGATTCATTGGACCTTACGAAATATTGGTACGGATTGGGCCTGTAGATTATAGATTAGCGTTGCCCCCAAACTTCGCTAACGTACATGATGTCTTCCACGTATCACAGCTCATGAAGTATGTGTATGACCCACAACACATTCTTCATTATGATGAAATAGTTTCCGATGCTGATCTAAGCTATGAGAAAAAGCCTGAATGTATTCGGATCGGAAGAACAAAAGCTAAGGAATAAAGTTATTCCTTTAGTGAAAATTGATGGAAACATCATGGTCGGAAGAAGTGACGTGGGAACTAGAAGAACAAATGAAAGAGAAGTACCCTGATTTATTTGACATGGTACTAAATTTCGAGGACGAAATTTCTTTAAGGGGAAGGGAATGTATTAGCCCGAAAATTTTTAGTAATTACTAAAGCCTAATTAGATATAATTAAGGGCTTAAAAACTATTCAATTCATAAGAAATTATAAAATTTCATATAATAAAATATTAATCGATAGAAATCCGATTATTTTGTGATTGAAGTATATGAGATTAGAAAATGTAAAGATTTATTAGAAATGAGTTTATTTACGATAAATAGCGAACTATGTGAATTATTAAGGTATGTTAAAATGAACAATGCTATTAAATAGAAATTAAGCTATGAAATGCCTTAATTATTTTTATATAGATATTTTCTTATAAAATGAAATGAATCATTGTTCAAACTATTAAATTGCTTGAATAAATTTATTTTAGCAATATTTAGTGATAAAGGAATTAATTGATGGAATTTTCGAAAATTAAGAAGCTTAATTATAAATATTTTAATTTTAACATATGAAATAATTTAAATTATGCTATTTGAATCTAAATTAAATTATGAATATAAGTTGTATTAGATTTTATAATTTATTAGAGATATACTCCTATTAATTAAATTATACTAAAGTATGGAATTAGCAAAATTAGAGGTGCAATTATAATATTCTTGAAATTAGTGTTTAATTATCTTGAAATTATGAATAAATGCACATTAAATTTAAATTTAACATCTAGAACTATATACATATAATACATATATCATCCTAACATTATTTCCTCCCAAATTTTAGCCCTCACACACTAAAGCACACACAATTTTAATTTTCCACTTTTAATCCATAATCAACCTTAGAATTAAGGACAAATCATCCGAAGTGAGGTAATTCCTTGATTTAGCTTAAGTTTATGTAATTTAAATTCATGAAAAACATGTTCTATACTCTAGGATTTTCGAAAATTATGGGGTGTGTGATTATGGTTGATTTGTTTAAATTTTGTTATGTTTAATTATTTAATTATGATTATGGAGCTTGATTAATATATATACTATGGATTTAAATTGCTCAAATTCATGAAGATTAAAAATTCAAGAATCTAACTTAAACCTAAATTTTGATATGATTCATATGTTATGATTTGGTTGAATTAAGCTTGAATATATGTATAGGGATGATTATAAACATTATATGAATGAAGAAATTAAAAGTTAAATCATGCTTGTAAATTATGTGAAATTTTTGAAAACTATAAGGTGCATGAACTTAAGGATTTTGATTTTAATTGATGTATTTCACATGATAATTATGCTTAGGGATATAAATAATGTATAAAATGAATTTATAGGAATTTAATCTAAACATATATAATTAATCCCAAATTTTCGAAAATGAAGGGGAACCCTAGAACTTTTATTTCTTGATTTTATTTGATGTATTTGATATGATATTTGAGATCTATGATAAAAATAATGCTTAAGTTGAATTTATAAGAATTTATGGACAAAAGGTATGAAAACTAGAAAATTAAAGTTTAGTATAAAGTTATGATTTTATGTGATGAAATTTGGTTAAGATTTGAATGGATCATGGATTAATGATCATTGATACTAAAGGAATATAATTATGAGAAGTTTGATGTTAAATGGAATTTAGAGTGTAAAACTCTTGAAATTTCTATATATGAAGTTGAAGGGCATTTCGCGATTAAAGTGTAAATGAATGAGTTTAAGTTTGTTTTAAATTCCTAAATGCATATTTAAGTATATGGTGATGATATTGGGGAGTTTGGGATGAAATTGGATGAGTTTGGTGTATTTGGGCTATACATATTACAGACGTTACTCTGTCGAAATTTTAGTAGAAATTATTTATTAATAAAACGTTATAAGAAATTAGGTAGTAAAAGTATAACAAACATGTGAAATGTGATCACATGAAGTGGTTTAACTCCTTTGATTATATGTATGTATTATAAGTTGATTAGTAGTTAGATTGTTAAGAAAATAGTATAAGAGAAGTAAATAAGTTTAATGTAAGTTAGAATAGGTAAAATTATGATTTGGTGATAATATGTCATGATGGATAATGAAGTTACTAAAATACAACGACAATCTTATTTTACAAGGAACGAGCAAGGGAAGACGAGAAGTGAAAGTCGAAGAAGCAAATATTTTGGAATAAACGTCACGAGGTGGGTAATGTCTCTCAAAGTTATGTTAAGCAAAAGAAATTATGTTATGCTTGAACTTGTTTTATTATGAAATTACTTTCAATCACCACATGATGAATATGTTTAAAATGAATGTTTTACCACATTGTGGGTATGACGACGATTTACCTATCTACGGTAGGAAAAATGTTATGTCTTGTACGCGTGTAGATGGTGTGAGCTTGCAAATGTAGGCCGCCATGGTCTTGGGGAGGCCTACTTCCCTTTACCAAATGATGTAGATAGGTATGACCATAGTTGAGATCCTTGGGACCAACTCGGGTATGTGATGCTGGGTATGTTTCAAAATGGAATTGTGGTGATATGATATTGAAAGTTTCTTAGGAAACAATTATTCAAGCTGTTTATTCAATGTTTACTTAAATTAAATTTATAAATTTGAAAACTTTGCTGATAATTACCCACTGAGTACTCTTTGGTACTCATACCCGAAAAATGTTTTATTTGGTGCAGGTTGAGCGTGGAAGAGATGTGGCTCGGAACTGAGCTTAGTTGATTTCTTTTGTTGTAAATAGTTGAGCCTGAATGTTGTGTCTTCATACATAACATTCGCTACTCTTCCGCTGTCAATTTTTGAAAACTGAAAATCATGCTTTTGATAAACCTTGTAAATGTTTTTAATATATATATATATGTTATGGAGGCTGTGTCCTCATTTATTGTTATTGCTGTTATTGGTAATCATCTGTATGCAGGTTGGCTTATCCATATTCTAGGGGTTATATAACCCTTTTGTCGAAAAATTTATTTCACTTAAACCTGTTCAATTGTCCAAAATTTTTATGTCTTAACCACGGCCTGATTAGTTAGTTAATCTTTTAATTAATTAGTCGGGTCGTGACAGCTCCTATCACACTATAGAATTTAATTACCAACTCAATATCTTCAAATAAAATTTTAAACCATAAGTTGACAAGCATATAGTTTTCGGTATTTTTAATTTATTAAACATTGATGTTCAATAAATTCCACGAAAATCATATCATGCTCATATAATATACTAAACATGAAATATCATCTCATATCATACATTTAAAATTAAAACATATGCTTATCACTATATATTATTTTTCGGTAATTTTAATATATATACATATATATTCAATAAATTCCATTCACTTCACAATATGATTATATTATGCAATAAACATGGAATATTAACTTAACATCAACTAAATATTTATAATATGAACTAAATGCTTGGAATTCTTTTTGTCCTCACACATATATTGTATATGTGTTCAATAAATTCCCAACAATGCATATTAGGTTCATATTATTTCTAAACATCACATATCATATTATTTTCAACAAATAAAAATCAAATAAATCTTAAAATATATAGATATAGTTTCGGTCCTCTTGGAAAAATAGGAGTAGTGTCTCAATAATAATATATGATGTCCATATCATATATCAAACACTATACCTCAACTATTTTTCAACAAATAAAATCAAAATAATTTTTATAAATTATATATATATTTCGTTTTTAACAAAATAAATAGGAGAAATAATTCAAAAATTTCCATCTTTATTCTATATACTCATAACACATCAACAAACAACAATATGGAATAATATTCACAATGACATGCTTTATATTCTATAAAACAAAATTAGCAATTATTTGAAAATAATAAACATGCTGCAAAAATTCCCAAACTTTAAACACATCCTTAGAACACATTTCTAAGCATATTTCATTCTTGGCTTGAGAGCATTTGGTGGCTCAAAAGTCATGAAGAAAATGAAGAACAAAACTTGGGTTCTTCATGAAATAATTTCAAAAAAAAAAAAACAATTCTACTCCTTTAACAATGAAGAGAATGATGAATGCTACCTTTTTATGGTCTTAGAAAAATTATTGGAGGGTTGGAATGGTTTGGAATGGAGGATTTAAGCTTAGAAACTTGAAGAACAAAAGAGAGAAAATTTTAAAATAGAGAGAGATAGAGGGCATGGATTTTGGCTGTTGTAATCTGATCCAAATGGGCTGTTCTCAGCCTATATGGAGTGCCCATTATGGTGGTTGGGAGAAGACTAGTAAAATTACCCGATTTGGCATGTTAATACCGACTTTTTAAGTTTTATCGCGCTTTCGATTGATTTTGTCAGAACCTTAAGGTTTTATTTTCTTAAATAGCCTTAAAAATACTTATTTCATAGTTTAAAATAATTTCATGAAGTTCGGATGACACTCGGTAAGTCAATTTCGAATTATCGCGGAAAAACAGCGTTCGACGATTAAATTATGCTCATTCGAAATTCTATTGAATTCTTGAGCTTTCACAATTAATTTGAGTCTTATAAATCATTTATTATTTATTTAGAACCTTGGTTCGTGTTTCGGTTCGTTCGAATCAGTTTAGGGTTTTTTCGATATATATTCCTGACGTTCGGTTAAATTCTTCAGGAATTTCGTTCAAAAATTGATTCTTATGAATTATAAATTCATAATAATATATTCCTTCATGATTTTGATTTTTATCATTAATTTCCATGATTAGCACGGATTGGAAGTTGATCCGGCTCGTGAATAGTACTTTTGAGGCCCGACCAGCAAGCATGCCGAAAATTTCAATTCTTTGGCTTCTCATGTTTTAGTGAGGCGATTCTAGAAATGAAATCCTTTTGTTGAGATTCATTCTAGATCTTTCATTCTATGTTCAGGCTATTGAGAAAACCACTAATCCAAGGGACTAGTCACGGCTTTTGATTTCTCTAGTTTTCGATCTCCGAATCGATTCTAATTTATTTCGTTGGTCATCTTCAAAAAAATTAAGGTCTTAGCACTATAAGTAATTGGTGCATCGCTAATAAAAAGTTTTAAATTTTTCGGGGTTATTACATACCATCCCCCTTAAAATAAATTTCGTCCCGAAATTTGCTAACCTTGGAAAAGATCTGGATATTTCTCTTTCATAGTTGATTCTAATTCCCAGGTTACTTCTTCTTGTCCATGGTGTCGCCATAGAACTTTTACTAACAGTATCTCATTGTTCCTTAGCATTTTGGATATATCGGTCCAAGATTTCTGTAGACAATTCTACACATCGAGGACAATATATGTCGGTGGTATTACATGGCTGGGATCATGTATGTACTTTATGAGTTGTGAAACATGGAACACATTGTGCACGTTTCCAAAACTTGGCGGCAATGCAAATCTGTAAGCCGTTGGCCCTATCCTTTCCAAAATTAGGATCCTATGAAACATGGTCACAGCTTTCCTTTGATTCCAAATCTCACGATTCCTTTTGATGGAGAAATCTTCAAGAAAATTTTGTCTCCCACTTCAAAATGTAGCTATGTACGATGTTTATCGGCGTCAACTTCTATCGGTCTTGGGCCTCCTTGATTCGTTGGTGGATCTATCTCACAATCTCAATCATCTCTTCCACAGAGTCAAGTCCTAATACTCTTCTTTCTCCCACTTCATCCCAATAAAGTGGTGATCGATATTTCTTTCCATAAAGTGCTTCATACAGGGCCATTCCAATAGTTGCTTCGTAGCTGTTGTTGTAGGCGAATTCCACAAGTGGTAACACTTGTTCCCAACTTTCTCCTCTATCCGGAAAATAGTTCTCAACATGTCTTCAAGCGTTTGAATGGTCCTCTCGGATTGTCCGTCCGTTTTTGGGTGGGCAGCAGTACTAAAATGTAGTCGAGTTCCCAATTCCTTTTGCAAGCTCGTCCAAAATCTGGATGTAAATTTTGAATCTCTATCAGACGTGATAATCTTCGAAACTCCATGTAAAAGTATGACTTCTCGAGCATAACCGTTGCTGTCTGTCGATCCATGTCTTATGGGAATGGGTAGAAAATGCGTGCTCTTGGTCAAACGATCGATGATGACCCAAATAGCGGTATTTTCACTTTGTGATTTGGGTAGCCCGGTAACAAAATCCATGGCTATGTCATCCCATTTCCATTCCGGTATGTCCAGCGGTTCTAAGGTTCCATACGGTCGCTAGTGGAGTGCTTTCACTTATTGGCACGTCAAACATCGTTCTACGAATGAAGTTACGTCTCGCTTCATTCCATCCCACAAAAATTTATCCTTAAGATCTTGGTACATTTTGGTGCTTCCGGGGTGTGCGGTGTAAGATGTCTCATAGGCTTCTTTCAAGATTTCGCCCTTAAGCTATTCGTCTTCTGGAATAAACACTCTCCCGTCATACAACAAAACATCATCTGTTGCTTCTTTGAAATTTTTTTGGTTGTTGTCTTTGATCTTGGCTCGTACTTCCTCCAACTTCTTGCTCTTCCTCTGGGCTTCTAAGACTCGGGCTCTTAAGTCCGGGATTGTAATCAACGTTAATCTGACATTCTATCGTCGAGGCGGGTCCATAACTTCGATGTTCATCTTCTGAAATTCCTTTATAAGTATCTCTTCCTAACTGAGGAGACATCCCAAACTAGGGTGGGATTTGTGACTCAAAGCATCGGCTACAACATTAGCCTTGCCTGGGTGGTAATTGATACCACAGTCGTAATCTTTCACCAGTTCTAACCATCTACATTGCCTCATGTTAAGATCTTTTTGCTCAAAGAAATACTTCAAGCTTTTATGGTCAGTATAGATCTCAGATCTAACTCCATAGAGATGGTGTCTCCAAATCTTTATGGCATGTACGGCCGCTGCAAATTCTAAGTCATGCGTAAGATAGTTCAACTCATGTAGGCGTAATTACCTTGAAGCATAAGCAATAACTTTGCCTTCTTGCATCAGAACATATCCTAGTCCATTCTTGGAAGCGTCCGTGTAGATTGTGTACTCATATACGCTTGGTACCGCCAAGATCAGTGTTGTCATCAGCAACTCCTTCAATCTCTAGAAACTAACCTCACACTCGGCGGTCCAAGTGTACTTGATTCTTTTCTTAACAATTGGGTCATGGGTCGGTCTATCGTTGAAAATCCTTCGATAAATCTTCGATAATAGCCGGCAAGTCCTAAGAAACTGCGAATTTCATTCGGGTTCTTTGGTGATTCCCATTCTTGAACTGTATCGATCTTAGATGGGTCTACTTTGATTCCCTCGACGGACACGATGTGACCTAAAAATGTCACCTCGCCTAACCAAAATTCACACTTGCTAAACCTGACAAAGAGTTGTTCTTGCCTTAATGTTTGTAGTACAGTTCTCAAGTGCTCTTCTTGTTCTTGGATATTCTTGGAGTATATTAGGATATTGTCTATGAATACTAAGATAAAATTTGTCTAAATAGGGGAATACCCTATTCATGATATCCATAAATACTGCTGGGACATTTGTAAGTCCAAAGGGCAATAACGATGAATTCGTAATGACCATACCTTGTACGGAAAGCCGTTTTAGGTACATCCTCTGGTCTAATCCTTAGCTGATGGTATCCAGACTTTAAGTCTATCTTGAAAAAGACTCCTGCTCCTTGGTCGATCAAACAGATCGTCAATTCGGGGTAAAAGATACTTATTCTTAAGAGTTATCTTGTTTAACTCTCGATAGCCTATGCACATTCTCAACGTGCCATCCTTCTTCTTCACAAAAAGGACAGATGCTCCCCATGGAGACACACTAGGTCTAATGAAACCTAACTCCAAGAGTTCTTGCAGTTTGATCTGCAATTCCTCAAGTTCTTTTGGTGTCATCCGGTATGGGGCCTTCGACATAGGGGTAGAACCTGGTTCAAGATCAATCGTGAACTCAATCTGTCGGTTTGACGGTAATCCTGATAGTTCGTCTGGAAATACATCGGGATATTCCTTCATGATCGGGACATCTTCTATCATTCTCTCATTCTGGTCTTCCTCCTGAAGATAGACAAGGTAAGCGTGGTTCTCTATCTTGTTCAGCAACATCCTTCTTTGTAGCGCGGATATGATTGAGACCTTCCTCCCCATGCTGATCCCGTAAAAGTCTGTAGGTTTCTCTCCTGGATGTTGGAAAGAAATTTTCCTTTCATTACACAGGATGGTCGCATTATGTTCGATTAACCAATCTATTCCTAGGATTATGTCCATATCTTTCATAGGTATGACGTGAAGGTTATCTGTCATGACCTTAAGTGAGCCTAGTCTAAGTTCTAAGTTCGAGCATGTGTGGGTTACCGTTCTTATGCCTCATACTGGTGAAGAAATTGTCATGATTTGTTCAGCGCATTTAGGATCTAGTCCTAAGTTCTCTACGCATGCTTTAGAAATAAAAGAATGCGAGACACCAGTATCAAATAGTAGGATAACAGGAAATTGGAGGAGTGTTCCCATACCTGCCAAGTTTCCTTGGTTCCTTGGCTCTCTATGAAATTCCCTTTCTTGGTTGAAGGCGTAGGCCACGGCTTGCGGTGGTGGTTCTTGTTGTTGATGATGTTGTTGTGGTTCTTCTTTGTTGTAGTTCTTCTTGTTGTTGGGGCTATCGGTACTATTCTTGTAAATCGTCGCCGTGGTTGATACGATCGTTGGATCGGTGGAAATCTTGAATCGGGGCTATTCTTTGAACTTGTCGAGCTTGGATAGCCCGGACCGGTTGAACTCGATTGGGCATATTGGGACGACCATTTCCCCCTTGGCGCATCCCAAGGCAGTCCCTGGAGTAGTGACCCTTCTAGCCATACTTGAAGCATTCGTCATTCGTAAATGCGCATGCCCCTTGTGACTCCTATGGCATCTGGGGCACACGGGGAGCCTCGCAAATTTCTGGTTTCTCCCGCCATGTGCGGGTACCATGTGACGTCCACTTCCTTGCCCGTGCCCAGATGGCACGTTATTCCTTTGCCATGGCCTCTTGTTGGCCTGGCCAGTGTTGTATCCTTGACCTTGGTGGGGTCCTTCCCACTTCCTCTTCCCACGATCCCCTTAGTGATTCGTGGGATATACAGCGACATGGTAGCCTCGATGTCCAATGCTCGACTGAGGGCCTCACGGTAAGTCAGGTTTCCGTGGCCAGCTAGCGAAACCCTGATTTCATGACGGAGTCCCGCCCAAAACTTTTCTGTCCTCTTCTCGTCGGTGTCGACCAGTTGGGGCGCATATCGCGACATCTCACGGGATACACAGTCGTAGTCTATGACAATTGTCTTTCCCTGACGTAGGTTATAGAACTCATGTTGTTTCCTTTTTTGGTAGCTCTTAGGAATATACTTCTCGTATACTTTCTCCTTGAACTCCTCCCAGGTATATTCTTCTAGTTCCTCTTCAGGTAGGGTCTTCCTCTTCGCCTCCCACCAGAGGTCGGCGGCACCGGTCATTTGGAAAGCAACGCATGAAAAATGTTCATGAGAGGTGCAGTGAATGAAGTTGAAGATTCTCTCCAGTGCACGAATCCAGAGTTCAACATCCACGGGATTCCCAGTCCCATTGAAAGTTGGTGGATTCTATCTGAGGAATAGTTCCTCAATCCGTCTTGCCGGTGGTGGTGGTGGTGGAGGTGTGTCCTCTCTTTCGGGTGTTACTACATGGTTTCTTCTTCTCGGCGGCATTCTATCTTTCATAAATATACGTAATCAAATATATTCTTATACCATCCGTCAGGATCATAAATATGTTAGCACGGTATGTATATATAATCATAAGCATAAATCTAGCATGTCATCGAACATCACATATCGCAACCTCAAAAACCAAAGCTCTCAGTGAGCTATCATCATATCAAATCAAATGTCTCTACGAGGACTTTCATCATCACTTTTAAGATCAACAAAAGGCCAAGTATGGAGTATGATGCTCCAAAAATTTATATCAGAATCACTCAGTGTACCTAATCATGGTGCATACAAAAATCTAAACGCTACCGTGGTCATCAAAATAAGGGTTCATGTCTGAACGACTCATCGTTTCCGTATGCATCAAAAGATATACAAGGGTATATAGACAAACATTATCTTGTCCTAATAACTAGGTCCATAATCGCCTAGGGTGTAGACAGGGCTCAGCGTGTCAGAGTCGGCATGGGGAGCATGGGTACTATCTACTCCCTCTATCTCATCGTCAGCAGGTAGGTCCTCCTCAGGATCCTCCTATGGGTCCTCCTCTTGGTCTTCCTCTAGATCCTCCTCCTCTATGACCTCAGCATCGAATGTGGGATCCATAGGCTCTCGGACTCTAATGACCTTAGCTTCTCCCATAGCAGTCAGGTCTCGGTGGATCTCAGTCGTGATTTCCTTGAAAGTAGCAGCTGAAAATGGAGAAGCAACAAGACTGGTACAAGCTCCTCTCATAGTGTCTGTAGCTAGGCCACATGGATCATCAACCTCAACAGTATAATGGTACAGGGGTCCATGCGGGGGTAGCGGTGGCTGAGCTAGGGGAGCGCCGATAGGTAGAGATGGATGTTGACATAGAATGATCGGTGGAGATGGTCTGGGCTGTTAATGACGGGGCTCGAATCCTACTGGCGATCGGACCAGAAAAGATGAGCTGTCGGGGACGGGAAGGTCCCGCCTTGAACATGTTCCTGCCACAACCATTAGATGCCAAATGAGATACCTCCAGGTGAAGCCATTCAAGAATCTCATCACGCCAGGTGTATTCCCGCTCGGGAAGATATGGTCCACAAGTTGCAGCTCCATATACCATGTATACGTAGCTTAGGTGGCTGATGAAACGGGACAAGTCCGTCTCAAGATTGAAGCTCTCTCAATGATGATAGATGTAGTCTGCTGATATCTCACGAGCATACCCCTGCCAATCTGGTGGCAGTCTCGCAATCAGTCGAAGTATGCCGTCGTAGTGTGACGGACCACAGTCATGTGCAGCAGCCCAGTGGCGTATAAAGTGAGCTAAGAACTTGCTGATGTCGTCTCCTCGGCATATATGGTAGGAATGGTAGGAACGTACTATCTCCTCGGGTGTGGCTCTAGAAGATAAAGGGCGCCTAGTCGTAAAATCCATCCGAACCATCTTATATTCCTAAGTTCTTATGAAACTACTTTCATGGTTTGGTATATGGGAAGAGACTGCATGGTTTCTTAGGACAGAACAAACGTTAGATGTCTAGCCTTCGGGTAAAGGCTAAGGGGTCACCCTATCTTATTGGGTTTTGAATTCCTTATTTCTATTCGCATTATAACATCCGATCATATTCGTTTCCATAATATACTTACAATTTGATCTTTCTTTTTATACTTTCTTAACGTCATACTTTGACTCTTTCCATTATTGCTACGATAGGGGAAACGCGCATGGTGTTCGAAATTCCTTCGCGTAGAGAGCTTGGGACTCATACCAGTGCGAACCTCCAGTTAAGCAATCGTTTCGTCATCGTAGACTTTTTGCATTCTCATCCTCAAATCCATTCGGATTGTGATTCTTACGATTTATATGTTCTCGTTCTTCCTTAGTATTTCGTTCAATCGGGGATACCTTATGTTCTCATACTAAGTTCGGCGTAAAGGGATCATGCGTCTTAAGAGTCTATGTTCTCATGCAGAAACATACTCATTTACATCCTGCTTCTAGCATGCTTTTGCATATAGCAGTAAACACAGATCATGACACATTTTGCGATAATCAAGTATCCTCATATTACTCCCTTACCAAACCCCTTTCTTTCAAACTAATGACCAATCATTTGAAACAACTTTTCAATTTCAAAACATTATTTTTCAAAAATATATTTCAACTTCCCAACAAGGCAATATTGTAAGTCCATTTCACATTTCATATACTTCTATCATTTCAAAATAACTTTTAGTTAAGATAGTTACCTTCTTCCTCGTTGAGCAGGACGACGATGGAGTGGCAGTCAAACACCAACAATTTCTAGATTCAACTTTCAACTTAGGATTCAAGGAAAGGGTAAGTCAAACACCAACAATTTCTAGACTCAACTTTCAACTTAGGATTCAAGGAAATGGTTTCTAGGGTTCAGAGCGAACAAGTGCTCTGATACCACTTTGTGATGACCCGACTTCTCAAATAAGTACGGATCATATAGATCGTCACTGATATGGTAAAGCAGCGGATATATACATAACTAATCAATACAATTAACCATTTAACTACTCAATAATGCATAGACTGAAAGGAATAAGTTATTTCAATACAAACTCAAGTCACAGAAGGACTTGCAAAAAGGTTCAATGTTCAAATATAACCCAATCAGGACGTAATTCAAGGAACGAGGTACGACCTCAAGTTCAATACGATAATGGAAAGCAGTTATAGTCAAGATACCAAAATAATATCAGAGTTAGGCAGCAATAAACGTGTGGACATGCATATGACGATACATGCCCAAGGTTTTAGAAATCCTTTGTATTAAAGCAACAAAAACAACTACCACTCTACACCGCCTCGCACCCATCATCAATCCATGCTTAACCCGCACATCAAAAACGAGAAGCAGGTCTAAGTACAAAAGTACTCAGTGGACTCATTGCCTGAAAATATTTTATTGGTTAAAGTTATTGAACTGCCCACAATAGCACATGGGGGTTTTAGTTGGAAAGACCCATGCCTATCAAACATTTTATCATTTTACAAAGTGTGTCCGACCAGACTATTTCATCCACATTATTCCATATCTGATCATTCATTCATTCGCGCACTATGGAGGTGGCCACCTACACATAGTCACCGTGACCGGTCGAGATAGCTAACCTTAACACACAGTCAAATGTGTACACAATCTGAGTTAGTCCTTAACTAAGTCGGATTGGATCGTTACCCTTTTTTAACGTTGGTGGACCAACACATTCTCATACCACATTGGATATACCAACCTCAGATAGGATCACAACAAAACATAAACATTTGGCAGTCAATAATAGTTCATGCAATAATATTTCATAAAGCTTTTGTAAATCATGCTTTGAGGTATGCATAACATTATATTTCAAGAGAGCTCACCTGCTAGTCCGAAGTTATAAGTTCTAAGCGGGGTAGGGTGTGAGTGTCCTTCCTCGATAACTACGTACGATCAAGCCCTTCATAAGAAAATAGCCA
Organism: Salvia rosmarinus; assembly: GCA_036937905.1. NCBI lineage: Eukaryota > Viridiplantae > Streptophyta > Magnoliopsida > Lamiales > Lamiaceae > Salvia > Salvia rosmarinus. Next base: position 566,371 of record JAODLM010000760.1, read on the forward strand.
TTCTTAGATTCTTTCTATTGATCGAGGGTCTTTTATAAATTACGACTTAAATTTCCCAATTAGGGTTTCTTTCTGATTTCATGTGATGGTCTTAAGATAATTTCTATTATCTTACATTCTCAATTTTCAAACTATATTACTTCATCATTCATAGATGAACCTCAACTTATGAGTCATAAACTCCGAGTCTATCATCGACTCTAGCCTTAGTGTTATTCTAAACGTTAGTACGTTATAGATTGTTACTATTCAAGTTACGATTGGTATGTTAGGATATTCTCAAGCCACTAACTAGACTTAACAATTATAGTTACGTCCTAGTAGGTTATGCTTGACGACTTGTCGTATTAACACGACGAAAGAAAAGGAATCTTGTTTTGAGATATCTCATACCATCGCGTAAGTAAATACTTAGGAATTAATGGAGTTCTTTGTAGGTACTAACTCGACCCTTGAGACATAAGGATTGACATCTTATGTTTGAATCTTAGCTTACACTTTTCGACATTGTTTGTTTTTCTTAACTCGTCGGAGATTGTGTACGTTATATAATCGCTATTCGTATCGAGTTGTCGTAACGCTCAATCTAATATCGTATTAGGTTATCGTTGTTGAGCATTAACGTTGTAAGTCGGCTTTTCGTTTCTTTAACATAGGAACTCACGTTTGAGTTATCCTATTATTAATAGAAAACCCTAAATTTGTGTCTAACTTCGATTCTCATTAATTCCTTCTTAAGTTATCGAAATTTATCTATTTCTTTTGGATTCTCATACATAAAGTATTATGTTATTTACGTTTGAGATTTTGTTTGTCGGTACAACATAAATATAACTATTCAACACCATACAACACCATACATAACATAAATCATACTAAAGCATTAGAAAACCATAATTTCTAACATAATACACAATCATTGTGTATGTGTGCATAAGTGTTCCAATCATTCATCATAATCACATGCCATTCATTCAAAGCTTATAGATTAACTATCATAGCATCATTTACCATTAAAAATAAACTTATACTTAACCATTTTGCTATGTTTTCGATAATTAGCAATAATTAGCATAAATATCCAATAAATTCCAATAAAATCATGTTATGCTCCTATCACACTATAGAATTTAATTACCAACTCAATATCATCAAATAAAATTTTAAACCATAAGTTGACAAGCATATAGTTTTTGGTATTTTCAATTTATGGAACATTGATGTTCAATAAATTCCACAAAATCATATCATGTTCATATCATATACTAAACATGAAATATCATCTCATATCATACATTTAAAATTAAAACATATGCTTATCGCTATATATTTTTTTCGATAATTTTAATATATATACATATATATTCAATAAATTCCAATTGCTTCACAATATGTTTATATTATGCAATAAATATGGAATATTAACTTAACATCAACTAAATATTTATAATATGAACTAAATACTTGGAATTCTTTCTGTCCTCACACATATATTGTATATGTGTTCAATAAATTCTCAACAATGCATATTAGGTTCATATTATTTCTAAACATCACATATCATATTATTTTCAACAAATAAAAATCAAATAAATCATAAAATATGTAGATATAGTTTGAGTCCTCTTGAAAAAATAAGAGTAATGTCTCAATAATTTCAAGATTAATATATGATATTCATATCATATATCAAACACTATAGCTCAACTATTTTTCAACAAATAAAATCAAAATAATTTTTAAAAATTATATATATATTTATGTTTTAACAAAATAAATAGGAGAAATAATTCAAAAATTCCTATCTTTGTTCTATATACTCCTAACACATCAACAAACAACAATATGGAATAATATTCACAAGGACATGCTTTATCTTCTATAAAACAAAATTAGCAAAAATTCAAAAATAACACACATACTCCAAAAATTCCCAAACTTTAACACAACCTTAGAACACATTTCTAAGCATATTTCATTCATAGCTTGAGAGCATTTGGTGGCTCAAAAGTCATGAAGAAAATAAAGAATAAAACTTGGGTTCTTCATGAAATAATTTCAAAAAAAATCTAAAAAAAATTCTACTCCATTAACAATGAAGAGCATGATGAATGCGACCTTTGTATGGTCTTAGAAAAATTATTGGAGGGTTGGAATGGAGGATTAAAGCTTAGAAACTTGTAGAACAAAAGAGAAAAAAATTTCAAAATAGTGAAAGATAGAGGGCACGGTTTTTGGCTGTTGTAATCTGATCCAAATGGGCTTTTCTCAGCCTATATGGAGTGCCCATTGTGGTGGTTGAGAGAAGACTAGTCAAATTACCCGATTTGGCATGTTAATACCGACTCTTTAAGTTTTATCGCGCTTTCGATTGATTTCTCGGAACCTTATGGTTTTATTTTCTTAAATATCATTAAAAAGACTTATTTCATAGTTTATAATAATTTCATGAAGTTCGGATGGCATCCGGTAAGTCAATTTTGAATTATCGCAGAAAAACAGCGTTCGACGATTAAATTATGCTCATTCGAAATTTTATAGAATTATTGAGCTTTCATAATTAATTTAAGTCTTATAAATCATTTATTATTGATTTTGACCCTTGGTTCGAGTTTCGGTTCGTTCGGATCAGTTTAGACTTTTTTCGGTATATATTCCCGGCGTTCGGTTAAATTCTTCAGGAATTTCGTTCAAAAATTGATTCTTATGAATTCTAAATTCATAATAATATATTCATCCATTATTTTGATTTTTATCATTAATTTCCATGATTAGCACGGATTGGAAGTTGATTGGCTCGTGAATAGTACTTTTGAGGCTGACAGGGCAAGCATGCCCAAAATTCAATTCTTTGCTTCTCACATGTTTTAGGTGAGGCGATTCTAGAAATGAAATCCTTTTGTTGAGATTCATTCTAGATCTTTCATTCTAAATTCAGGCTATTGAAAACCTTAATCCCAGAGGATAGTCACCGATTTTGATTTCTCTAGTTTTCGATCTCAAGAATCGATTCTAATTCGTTTCGTTGGTCATCTTAAAAAAAATTAAGGTCTTAGCACTATAAGTAATTGTTTTAAGCATCCTCAATAAAAAAATTTAAATTTTTCGCGTTATTACAAAAATTCTTCTGGCCATATTAGCTCACCTAAACCATGAGGTTTGGCAAATGGATGTGAAAACCGCTTTTCTAAACGGTTACCTTGAAGAAGGTAGAGACATCTATATGCAGCAACTCGAAGGTTATATGGTGAAGGGTGAAGAGCATCTAGTATGGAAGCTTAATAAGTCCATTTATGGACTTAAGTAAGCTTCCCGATCATGAAACTTACGCTTTGACGAGGTGGTAAATTCCTATGGATTTACCGAGTTACCTAGCGAAAGTTGTGTGTATCATTTGGATGTCGATGGTGACGTGGTATTTCTTGCACTTTACGTAGATGACATCCTTCTACTTGGCAATAATGTGAAGTCATTATCGGGCGTAAAGAGTTGGTTATCCGATCGGTTTCAAATGAAAGACTTAGGAAATGAAGCGTATATTCTTGGGATCGAGGTTTCTTTGAGATCGCAAGAGAAAATATTGAGCTTATCTCGGGCGTCTTACATTGATCTTGTAATTACTAGTTTTAGCATGCGACCGCCAAAAGGATTGCTACCTTCGGACATGGTGTTCCTTTATCTAAGTAGTCACCTATGACCGCAAGGAGATAGAGGAGATGAGACAAGTTCCTTACGCTTCGCCGTAGGAAGTCTCATGTATGATGCTATGTATGAGACACGATATCGCTGTCGGTGGCATAGTAGATAGATATCGATCTAACCACGGATAATCTCATTGAATTGCGGTAAAGCATATATTCAAGTACGAAAAGGACTCGAGATTATAGGCTAGTTAACCCAGCGTATAGTCTAATGCCTATGGGTTATTCAGACTCGGATTTCAAGCGGCCGTGATGAGAAAAAGTCAACCTCGTGCAATGTGTTTACCTTGGGAGGAGGAGCCGTATCCTGGCAGAGTGCAAAGCAGCGATGCATTGCGGACTCTACCATGAAAGCCGAATATGTAGCCGCTTTAGAGGTTGCTAAGGAGACGATATGGTTCAAGAACTACCTCATGGATCTAGATGTGGTACCTTGTTTGCCCAAGAGTATCATAGTATACTGTGATAACTCAGGTGCAGTGGCAAACTCGAAAGAACCACGGACCCACAAGGCGACAAAACACATAGAGAGAAAGTACCATGTCATACGAGAAATCGTTAGACGAGGAGACATGCTGATTGAAAAGATTGGTACTGCAGATAACCTAGCTGACCCATTCACGAAAAGCCTGCCGCAAAAAGTCTATGAAGAGATTATTCGAGGACTTGGATTGTGCAAGATGGCACCCACTTAGAAAGGAAACTTTTGTAGAAGTGGGAGAAGCAAAGTGATGGTGTTGTTTGTAATAGCTAGTAGAGACACATTGTATACTAAAGTTTGCTTTAGTATAAGTGGGAGATTATTGGTTGTATCTTTGGAAGCGGTTTGATTGAGCTTGTATCTGATGATTCCTATTACCACTATTACAATCTCCTATCTCGAATTGTTTTCTTGATTGCATATGTTTGTCCATTTATCTCATATATAAGTTAGATCATACAGTATGTAGTAGATCACAGAAGTCTGTATGATTGGTCAAGTTTAATGAGATATAAAATGAATCACAACTGAGATAACTTGAGGACGAGTTGTCGGTATAGGCTGCGGTATAGATAAGAAGTGACTTGACTTAGTTGCTTGTCTATACTGGTACGTCTCTGACTTATTGATGGATCATAGTGAGATGAGTTTTTCTATCTGAACATCGTGAAGAACTTAGATCTCGGTGACTTTACGTTGATCTAAAACTCAATAAGGTATTAGGTGAGTATGAGTTGTTGACCAATACTTTGACTTGTTATGGGTGAGGGTTACATGAGATAACCCAATATTCTCTGCATCTTGGGTGGTGGCGGTGCTTGTATGTCATGCTAGTTATGCATGTCAGTCCTTTGATCCGTTTAGGATGATGACGTCCCTTAAGGAGCTCAAAAGGTTTATTGTACTAAACCCTGCAGGTTGAGTTATCTCAAGTACAATAATAAGGTTGAGTGGTACTACTTAAGGAATTAAAGAAATTAATTATTTTAAGCAGTCAGAACGCTGTAAATAATTAATGGACGTGTAATATCTTAAATACGGGGATTCGTGAAGTCTAAGTGCGAGCCCGACTCAACTTCGGAAATAAAGGGGTAAGTCAGCATTTATTCTCTAGTGGCATGAATAAATGTTTATGAATTAATTTATGTTCTGGGCTGAACATAAGATAATTAATTTATTTGAGGCCCATCTTTATTCCTTGCATTTGATCCCTGGGCTAGCCCATCAAGGCCTGGAGTTGCATAATTTCATCCACTTTATTAAGAGTCCCATATGGATTCTGTTTTGATCCTCTTTATCTAAAGAGATATTATTATATTTATTAGATATGCAGAGATCCTATCTAAATGGGATATAGGGTTGCATTATAAATATAAGGTGAGAGAAAATCAAAAGAGAGACTATTCATTATTCTCGAAATTCTTGAAAATTGTGAAGGAAAAAGAAAGATGAATTTTGCAGTACTCTCCATAGATTGTCCTCACTCGGCATTGGAGTTTTGGCAATCGGGACACAGTCCAGAAGATCAAAGCACGAGACTTGATCCAATTCTTTGCCTAACAAATTCGCAGGTAAATATGAGAAAATATCAACGTGTTGCAAGAAATTATATAGGTGCATGCTAGGTATATAATCAATGTATGGTGAATTAAACATCTAAGATGGATCCTCGGGAGATGGTTAAAATCAGATTTCCCTACACAATCTCACTCTAAGTTGGGAAAAGAGTCACTTTATGGTAAAGAGTGGGATTGTCTTGGAGCATATTGTGTCTAGAAATGGCATTGAGGTTGACAAGGCTAAAGTGGATGTAATTGAAAAATTACCTCCACCCGTTGATGTTAAGGGCATTAGGAGTTTTTTAGGACATGCGGGTTTTTACCGTAGGTTTATAAAAGATTTTTCTAAGATAAGCCAACCTTTGTGCCATCTACTTGCTCAAGATGTTCTTTTCAAATTTGATGATAAATGTTTGCATGCTTTCAATTTGCTAAAAGAGAAATTGACTACTGCTCATGTTGTTGTTGCTCCAAATTGGTCACTACCTTTCGAAATAATGGGTGATGCTAGCAATGTGGCTGTTGGGAGTTTTTTTAAGTCAACGTGTGGATAAAATGTTGCATGTGATTTATTATGCTAGCTTAACTTTAAGTTGTGCTCAAGTTAATTACACAACTACTGAAAAAGAGCTGTTTGTTGTTATCTTTGCTTTAGATAAGTTTCGTGCTTATATCATTGGTTCTAAAGTAATTGTTCACAGTTATCATGTTGCCTTAGGATATTTGTTAACTAAATCCCAGACCAAACCTAGATTAATTTGTTGGGTTCTACTTCTGCAAGAGTTTGATCTAGAAATTATAGACAGGAAAGGTAGTGACAATGGCGTAGCTGACCATTTGTCTCGTCTCGAGTCCCCATTTGTTTTACCTGCACAACAGAGTCTTGTCGAGTCTTATCCTTTTGAGCATGCTTTAGAAATTAATTCATCGCCTTGGTATGCTGATATTGTTAATTACTTGGCTTGTGGCTCCTTGAGACCTGATTTGACTTCCCAAGAAAGGAGGAGATTTCTTAGTGTGTGCATGAATTATTTTTGGGATGATCCATATCTTTTCAAACTCGGGAAGGGAGGGGGTTAGAAGATGCATTCCTGATGCAGAGCAAGATCAAGTTTTAAGGTTGTGTCATGAGGCCCACTGCGGAGGACATTTTGGTGGGCGCAAGACAGCTTTTAAAGTGCTACAGAGTGATCTTTTTTGGCCAACTCTTTTCAAGGATGCTCACACCTTCTACCTCTCATGTGACAGATGCCAACGAGTGGGCAATGTGGGGAGAAGAAATGAGATGCCTGACGAGCCCGCTTTTCGTGCTCTTTTTGGGGTAGTCCTTGCCCTAGAAAGAGTGCATTTTTGTGTGTTCTTTGTGTGAATCTGTGTCTGGGAGGACATGCTTTGGGGTGCTGCAGGTTGAGACAGACCTTGGGCAAGATCAGGCCACCTTCTGTGAGAGAGGTAAAATCCCGAAGATTACCTTGGCAAGGCATTCGACATCTTGCTAAGACACGGTACCGTCGGGAGGCGAGCGACCAACGAGTGACATGAAGCTAAGAGGATGATCGAGATAAGGAAGAGCGGGAAAAAGGGCGAGGAATAACGTAGGGGACGGAGGGTAAACTCAGAATGCAGCTGGGAGGCGAAGACAAGAACTCTGGCGGACTTGCACGCAAAAGGGAAGATTCTGGGCAAAGTCCTTCTCTGCTGCAGGTTTGATTTTTGCCGAAAAGGGAAAGGTCAAGATGTGGTGGTTGGGATGAGATAAATTCGTCTAGCTGAAGCCAGAGGAGTCTCCATCGGTGGTTCAAAACCCGAGCTAACTGCTGACCTCACCACCTACCGCCTCGAGATACGCATGCAGACCAAGTCAAGGAGGAGTATACCTAGGCTCCCAACAACCACTTCACACATATCGATCTTAGAGTGGAAGCATCGAGTCCTGAGTTTTCTCTACACTTTTCTCTTTCATTTTCCTTTGGTTTTCATGAGTGATTCATGAGGAAGATAAACAAGTTCTATGGGCAAACCTTTATGTTCATGTATTTTGTTATCTCTGCTCTAGCAACTACTTGCCAGAGACTGCTTTTCCTTTCCATTTGATTTTATATTCAAGTGTGGTTTAGTTTATGTTCTTGTTTGTTGCTTTTGTGTTTATGTCGATTATGCGTGAGTACTCGGTTTGGTTGGGCTCGGGGTGAAGCACGTTGAGTCGAGGTCATGAGAGTCGTGAGGTCTAAACGTCCTTAGAACCTTGAGTGGGTGTTCCCCGAAGCTCTATGCCTTGATACCCATGTTATTCCTTTCCTTGAGCGTTAACTCGATCGGTAACCTTGAGGGGAGGGGTAGCTACATGCAATAGCCAGAGTAAGACATCGAGTGTCTCCTTGTCCCGGGAAGTGTGGCTGGAGTGGGTGATTGTAGCCGTCGGCCTTGGGCAAAGGGCTGCGAGCCACTCCCTTGGACCGGCTGTGGCTAGTTGGGCTGTCTAGTGAGTCAAGCTGTTGGGGCGGGATACCCTAGTGAAGTGTCATCCTAGGGACAGCATCTTGGCAAGGGGGCAAGGTAGGGGGTCTCTTGTAATTACCCGAAAAATTTAAAACTTTTATTAGTGGTGCTTAAACAAATTACTTTTGGTGCTTAGACCTTAATTATGTTTAAGGTAACTAACGAAACGAATTAGAATCGATTCGGAGATCGAAAACTAAAAAAATAAAAAACTAGTGACTAGTCCTACCAGATTAGGGTTTTCTGAATAGCCTAAACATAGAATGAAAGATCGAGAATGAATCTCAACAAAAGGATTTCATTTCTAGAATCCTCTCATGAAAACATGTGAGAAGCCAAAGAATGAGAATTTTCGGGCATGCTTGCCCGGTCAGTCTTAAAAGAACTATTCACAAGCCGGATCTACTTCCAGTTCGTGCTAACCATGATAATTAGTGATACCAATCAAAATCATTAAGGAATATATTATTATGAATTTAGAAATTATAAGAATCAATTTCTGAAAGAAATTCCTGAAGAACTTAACCGAACGCCGGAAAAATATACCGGAAAAACCCTAAACTGTTCCGAACGACCCGAAACTCGAACCAATGGTCTAAATCAATAAAATATGATTTATAAGACTCAAATTAATTATGGAAGCTCAAGAATTCAATAGAATTTTGAATGAGCATAATTTAATCGCCGGACGCTGTTTTCCGCGATAACTCGGAATTGACTTATCGGATGTCACCCGAACTTCATGAAATTATTATAAACATTGAAATAAGTCTTTTAAAGACTTTTTAGGATAAAACCTTAAGGTTTCGAGAAATCAATCGAAAGCGCGATAAAACTTAAAGAGTCAGTATTAACATGTCAAATCGGGTAATTTGACCATTCCTTCTCCCAACTACCACCAAGACCACCCCAAATGAGATTATAACAGCTCATTTACTGCCAAGGGAGCAGCATTTTCATCTAGCCCTCTCTCTATCTCATTTGGGAGACAAATTTTCTCTCTTTTATTCTTCAAGCTTTTAAGCTTTAATCCCCCATTTCAAACCATTCCAACCCTCAAATAAATATTCTAAGAACATACAAAGGTAGAATTCATCATTCTCTTCATTTATAATGGAGTAGAATTTTTTTTAGATTTTTCTTGATTATTTCATGAAAAACCCTAGTTTTGCTCTTTATTTTTTTCGTGATTTTTGAGCCACCAAATGCTCTCAAAACATTAATGAAATATTCTTAGAAATATGTTATAAGGCTGTGTTTAAAGTTTGAGAATTTTTGGAGCATGTTTTATATTTTTCAATTTTTGGTAGAATTTATTTTATATAAGATAAAGCATACTTTTGTGGATATTATTTGATATTATTGCTTGTTGATGTATTAGAAGCATGTAGAATAAATATGATAATTTTTAGAATTTTCTAGCTTTATTTCTTGAAAATTCCGTGAGCTATGTAGTGGATTTAAGCCATGGTTTGAATTTTTTTTTGAAAAATAGTTGAGAAATAATGTTTAAAATATGATATGAACATCATATATTAATCTTGAAATTATTGGAACACTTCTCCTATTTTTCATGTGAAGGCCGAAACCTATATATATTTTGGAAAATTTGTTGATTTTATTTGTTGAAAAATAATTGAGGTATAGTGTTTAATATATGATATGAACATCATATATTAATCTTGAAATTATTGAGGCACTACTCCTATTTTTCCATAATGACCGAAACTATATATGTATATTTTAGGTTTTATTTAATTTTTATCTGTTGAAAATAATATGATATGTGATGTTTACAAATAATATGAACCTAATATGTATTATTGGGAATTTAGTGAACACATATGTAATATATGTGTAGGGACAAAAAGAATTCCAAGCATTGGTTCATATTATAAATATTGGTTAATGTTTAATGTAAATATTGCATGTTATTACATAATATAAACATATTGTGAAGGAATAAAATTTATTGAATACCTATACATATATTACATGATTACCGAAAATGATTAGGTGGTAAAAAGGCACGTGTTTAATTTTAATGTATGATATGAAATGATATTTTATGTTTAGTATATGATTTAAGCATGATATGATTTTTGTGGAATTTATTGAACACCAATGCTCATTAAATCATTAATGCCAAAAACTTTGGTAGTTTTAAACCATGGATTGAAATTTTATATGATGATATTGAATTGAAAATTAAATTCTATAGTTTGATAGGAGTATAACATGATTTTATTAGAATTTATTGGATACATATGCTAATTATTGTTAATTATCGAAAATATAGCAAAATGGTTAAGTATGAGTTTAATTCTAATGTTAAATGATGCTATGATAGTTAACTATAAGCTTGGGATGAATGGTTGTGATTATGATGAATGAATGGAACACTTATACACACATACACAATGGTTTTGCATTATGTTAGAAATTAGGGTTTTCTAATGCTTAAGTATAGTTTATGTTGTGTATGGTTTTGTTCGGTGTTGAATGGTTATGTTTATGTATGCCGACAAACAAAACCCCAAACGTAAACAAAATAATACTATATGTATGAGAATCCAAAAGAAATCGACCAATTTCGATAACTTAAGAAGGAATTAACGAGAATCGAAGTTAGATACAAATTAGGGTTTTCTATTAATAATATGCTACTCAAACGTGAGTTCCTAAGTTAAAGAAACCAAAAGCCGGGTTACAACGTTAATACTCAACAACGATAATCTAATACGATATTAGATTGAGCGTTAAGACAACTCGACAACGAATAGCGATTATACAACATATATAATCTCCGACAAGTTAAGAGAAACAAACAATGTCATATTGTGTAAGCAATGATCCGAACCTAAGATGTCGATCCTTATGTCTCAAAGGTCGAGTTAATATTCCCGAAGAAATTCATCTATTCCTAAGTACTTTCTTACATGATAGCATGTGCCCACTTGAATCATAAGTCAAGACTCATCTTTTATTCGTCGTGCTAATATGATAAGTCGTCAAGCATAACCTGCTAGGACGTAACTACAATTGTTAAAGTCTAGTTAGTGGCTTGAGAATATCTTAATACACCAATCACAACTTGAATACTAACAATCTATAACGTAATAACGTTTAGAAGAACACTAAGGTTAAGAGTCGAGGATAGACTCGGAGTATGTGATTCATAAGTTGAAGTTCACATATGAACGATGAAGTAATATAGTTTGGGAATTGAGAATGTAAGATAATAGAAATTATCTTAAAACAATCACATGAAATCATAAAGAAACCCTAATTGGAAACATTAAGTCGTAATTTATAAACGACCTTCAATCGATAGAAAGAATCTAAGAAAGGTTATTTTCTTATGAAAGGTTTGATCGTACGTAGTCGGCGAGGAAGAACAACCACACCCTGCTCACTTAGACTTACTAGCTTCGAACTAGCAGGTGGGCTCTCTTGAAACAAAAATGACATGCATGTCTATCTCAAAGCATGATTTACAAAAGCTTTATGAAATATTATTACATAAACTGTTATTGACTGCCAAATATTTATGTTTTGTTGTGATCCTATCTAAGATTGGTATATCCAATGTGGTATGTGAATGTGTTGGTCCACCAACGTAAAAAAGGGGTAACGATCGGATCCGACTTAGTTGAGAACTAACTCGGATTGTGTACACGTGTGACTGGTGTTAAGGTTAGCCACCTCGATAGGTCACGGCGACTGTGTGTATGTGGCCACCTCCATACTGCGCGAATGAATGAATGAATGATCAAATATGGAACAACGAGGATGAAATAGTCCGACCGGACAATTTTGGACAATGATAAAATATTTGATAGGCATGAGTCTTTTCAACTAAAATCCTCATGCGCTAATGTGGGCAGTTCAGTAACTTTAAATAAAGAAAATGCTTTCGGCAATGAGTCCACTGAGTACTTTTGTACTTAGCCCTGCATCTCGTTTTTGATATGCAGGTTGAGCAGGGACTGATGATGGGTGCGAGGTGGTGCAGAGTAGCAGTTATTTTGTTGCTTATTTGAAAGGATTTCTAGAACCTTGGGCATGTATCGTCATATGCATGTCCACACGTTTATTGTTGCCTAACTCTGATATTATTTTGATGTCTTGATTATAACTTCTTTCCTACCGTATTGAACTTGAGGTCGTACCTCGTTCCTTGAATTGTGCCCTGATTGGGTTACATTTGAACCTTGAACCTTTTGGCAAGTCCTTATGTGACTTGAGTTGGTATTGAATAGCTTATTCCTTTTCAGTCTATACGTTATTGAGTAGTTAAATGGTTAATTGCATTGATTAGTTATGTTTATATCCGCTGTTTTATCATACCAGTGACGATCCATATGATCCGTACTTCTTTGAGAAATCGGGTCGTCACATCTCTGTACTTCATCCTAAAACCTAAGGGCAAGTTGGGGTTGGGGGCACGGTGTGCGTGGCGACCAAAAGGCGCCTACCCCTTGGTACCTTTAACTAACGACATACACTCGTGGTGAAAACCTCTCAACCTATGGTGATATCTTGACCAATTATCTCAACGTGCGGTGTTGGATTTGTATCTTGGCGCGCTTTGGTTGAGCTTGTATACAATATTTCTGTTACCACTATTACAATCTCCTATCTGAATTGAATACTTGATTGCATATATCGTGTCCCTTATCTCATATATAAGTTAGATCATACGATGTGTAGAAGATCACATAAGTCCATATGATTGGTCAAGCTTAATGAGATATAAAAAGTTTCACAGCTGAGAAAACTTGAGGACGAGTTGTCGGTGTAGGCTGCAGTATGGATAAGAAGTGACTAGACTTAGTTGCTTGTCTATGCTGGTACGTCTTTGACGTATTGAAGGATCACAGTGAGATGAGTTCTTCTATCTGACCGTAGTGAAGAACATAGATCTCGGTGACTTACGATGATCTAAATCTCGATAAGGTATTAGATGAGTATGAGTTGCTGACCATCACTTTGACTTGTTATGGGTGAAGGTTATATGTTCTAACCAAATATTCTCCGCATCTTGGGTGGTGGCAGTGCTTGTATGTCATGCTAGTTATCATGTCAGTCACCGTATCCGTTAAGGATGATGACGTCCCCTTAAGGAGCTCAAAAGGTTTATTGTACTAAACCCTGCAGGTTGAGTTAGCTCAAGTACAATAATAAGGTTGAGTGGTACTACTTAAGGAAATTAAAGATATTAATTATTTTAAGCGAATGAATGCTATAAATAATTAATGGACGTTCGATATCTTAAATACGGGGATTCGTAATGTCTAAGTGCAAGCCCGACTCAACTTCGGTAATAAAGGCGTGAAGTCAAGATTTATTCTCTAGTGGCATGAATAAATGTTTATAAATTAATTTATGTTCGGGTGAACACAAGATAATTAATTTATTTGAGGCCCATCTTTATTCCTTGCATTTGATCCTAAGTGGCCCATCCAGGGCCGTAGCTAAGTATGGAAATCGGCCCTCTCTCTCTACAAGGTATTGATTTGATTCTCTTTATCCTAAAGGATATTATTATATTTATGGGATATGCATAGATCCTTTCCATATAGGATTATGGTAATAATCCTTTCCATATAGGATTATGGTAATTTCCATATGAGATTATGGTAATTTCCATATAGGATTATGGTAATGCATTATAAATATGAGGTAAGAGATTAAATCTAGGTCAATAATTAATAATCATCATCATAATTTCGAGACTCCCATTGTTCTTGGGAGAATTTTCAAAAAGTGTAGAGAGGATAGAGGGTGATTTTCTGTAGCATTCTCCATAGATCGTCCTCACTCGACGTTGGAGATTGGGCAACCGGGATACAGTCCAGAAGATCAAAGCACGAGTCTTGATCCGTTCATCCCCGACAGATTCAAAGGTAAACACGAGAAAACCCCAACGTGTTGCAATTAATTATATAGACGCATGCTAGGAATATAATCAATGTATGGTGGATTAAACATCCAAGATAGATCCTCGGGAGAGGGCTAAACCTAGTTTTTCCTACAATTGGTATCAGAGCCTGGGATCAGTATCTTGGCTCTGTTGGATTAATTCACGTTTGATTATTACGTGCGTAATATATTATTTGTTGAATCTGTCGTTCATCGTGGCTCGTTTTTATTTTGTCGGATTTTGTTTTTCACCACGAGAAAATCCATGGTTAGATTAGATTTATTTTTCTGTAAATCTTATCTGTAAAAGTAAACGAAGATGAAAGCGGCCAGATCGAGGCGACGGGGGAAAAGCGGGTCGCACGGCGTGCGGCGACGGCACGCAGGCGTGCACGGCGCCGCAGACGCGCGTGATGGGGCGAGCCGGATCCATTTTTCTAGTCCGAATCCTATTTTGACCAGCCGGTCCGTGCCTGCACGCGAGGCCCGTGCTGAATCGGTCCGTGCCCGTGCGCGAGGCCTGTTTTCGAAGATTATAAAGATTGTACTTTGCAATTCTATGTAATAGATTAGGCAGGAAAGTGCAGATTCCACGAGTGGGCCACGATGAACGTTTTTATTTTATTTTTATCGTTCATTGCATGTCGTGGATGTTTAAATTATGCAGTAGCATGCTATGTATGTTTAAATTACGTTGACAAACCTTTAAGTGTTTTCGTAATTGGGTACGCATAGTAAGCATGCTAGGTTTATCGCGTTTTCAAGCATATTTTAGAATTCTGCGAGCATGTTTTACATGTTGAGTTCTATAGAAAAGCATGCTAGGATTACGTGATCTGCATGGACAAACCTTTTGAACAAAAAGACTAAGCAAGCAAACCGACAAATTAATTTTTAAATTAAAATGTCAAGACCTCTACTTTTTGATCTCTAAACAAAGTGATACGCCTTGGTGAGTAAACGTCCACAGCGTGGCTTGCTTGCACTGTTTATCATAAGTTTGTTAGATGAGATTTCTCAATAAAACATTTTAAATCTATTGAGAAGTGGGAGTTTCATGTGTAAACGTCCACACGCGTGGCTTGCATGTGCGATTTTCATAAGTTTTCTAGAGATAGATATAAAATGAGATAACAAAAGAATTTGAATTGGAAGCGGTATGGTCCTAGTGAGTATGCTAATTCTTTCTTGGCGGTCTGCATACTAAAATGAGTAATCACAGTATCAATGTAAGACGCCTGAGATAAGCTCAACATTTTCTTCTTGCGATCTCATAAACCTTGATCCCAAGAATGTACGCTGCATCTCCTAAGTCTTTCATTTGAAACTGATCGGATAACCAACTCTTTACGTCTGATAATAACTTCACATTGTTGCCAAATAGAAGAATGTCATCTACATAAAGTGTAAGAAATACCACATCACCGTTGACATCTAAACGATGCACAAAACTTTCGCTAGGCAACTGGGTAAATCCATAGGACTTTACCACCTCGTCAAAGCGTAAGTTCCATGATCGGGAAGCTTGCTTGAGTCCATAAATGGACTTCTTAAGCTTCCACACTAGATGCTCTTCACCCTTCACCACATAACCTTCGGGTTGCCGCATATAGATGTCTCTACCTTCCTCAAGGTAACCGTTTAAGCGGTTTTCACATCCATTTGCCAAACGTCTGGGTTCAAGTGGGCTGCTATGGCGAGAACAATTGATGGACTTGAGCATTGCTACGGTGAAAAGGTCTCGTCGAAATCGATGCCCTCAATACGAGTGTACCCTTTTGCTACAAGCACGGCTTTAAAAGCGAAACCTCTCCATCGAATCTCTTCCTCTTGTATATCCACTTACTACCTATGGCTTCCTTGCCATCCGGTAGAGTGTCTTTTCATATACATCCATAGCCGTTATGGACTCCATTTCTAAGTCCATAGCGGTGTGCCATGATCTTGCATCAATGTCTTGTATCGCCTCCTTGTATGTCCATGGGTCGATTATTATGCATTCGTTTCACGGACTAAATCCAAGATTCTCCACGAACATAAATCGCTCGGGTTGACGAACAATCCTCCCACTACTACGAGGTTCTACAGCACAATGGCAACGGTGGGTGCGATAATTTGTGGTTCTCTATTTTGCACAACTTGTCGGGTAGGTACCACTTATGCGGTCGGTATCTCGGTGGAACTCGACCCACTTCAATTTCTTGAAGTATCTAGTGTCGATCCTCCCACTAGACTCGACATCTCGTACCTTTGGTCTAATCGGTGGTGGAATACGATCATCTTCTAATTCTTGAAGAATGATTTCAACTTTGGATTTATGATTTTTCATGTAGTCCTCTTCTAAGAATCGGGCATTAGTGCTAATAATGACCTTCGATCCTTAGGACTATATAATAAACCACCTTCGTTCTCTAGGATAGCCAATAAACAGCCTTGCGTCGGATCTAGCCTCCAACTTGTCAGCCTTCTTGTTCAGCACATGTGATGGACTGCCCCATATCCTTATGTGGCTTAAACTCGGCTAGCGCCCAAACCACAACTTGAAAGGGGTCTCTTCGACTGAATTGGATGGTACTAGATTTAGCAAGTATGCTGCCGTTTCTAAGGCATACCCCCAGAACGAAATAGGCAAAGTTGCATAACTCATCATTTATCTAATCATTTCCAAAAGAGTCCTAATTCTTCGCTCTGACACACCATTTTGCTGTGGTGTGCCCGGTGAAGTGCGCTGGGAGGTAATCCCACACCTCACTAGATAGTCCATGAACTAATTGTTGAGGTATTCGCCACCGTGATCAAAACGCAGTGACTTGATACTCTTACCTAGCTTCGTCTCCACTTCCGCCTAAAATTCTTTGAATTTTTCAAAGCATTCAGACTTGCGGTGAAGCGGTATACGTATCCGTACCTTGAGTGTCGTCGATGAAAGTGATAAAATACTCGTACCTCCACGAGCTTGTGTGGACATCGGTCCACAGTCGAAATGGACTAGCTCTAACATTTCTTTGGCTCTATGACCCTTCGCTTTGAAGGGTGCGTCAACATCTTACCTTCTATACAGGATTCGCAGACTGGGAACGGAGTAACTATGAGATTACCCAACGCTCCATTCTTAGCCAGTCTTTGGATCCTATTTAGATTGATGTGACCTAATCTAAGATGCCGAGAAAAGAGGTGTTATCTTCGAAGAAAACTTTCTCTTTTAAGGTTTGATGTAGATGCAACATTGTTATAGGTATTATGTATTGCGAGAAAAAGTATAAAGCTTAATTATATAATGTGCCTTCACGAGATAACCGTCATTTCTTATGATAGAAGCACCACTATCAAAAACAATGAATATCCATGAATAAACAATTTGAAAGCAGAAACAAGGTTTCACGAAAATCTGGCACATATAAAACGTCTTTTAAAACTAAAACTATTTTCTCAAAACATAAAGTAACATCTCCGACTGCAACGGCCTCGACTTTCGCAGCGTTGCCCATGGAGATCGTTATCTCGCCATCATTCAGCTCCCTTGTCCGCAGGAACCCCTGCAAGGTGTAACAAACATGATCGATCGCACCGTGTCTACTACCCAAGAATGGGTAGAACAAATCGCTAAACATGTTTCCGTCACTAAAGCAAATGGCGTATCTAGAGCCTTGACCTTGGGGCACTTAGCCTTCCAATGCCCAGTCTCACCGCACTTGAAGCATTTGCCCTTCTCCTTTGGCTTTTTCAAACCGCTGGTAGAGCCCTTTGTATTACTCCCACTATTTTCTTTAGCCTTAGCATCTCTTGAATTCCACTTTTCCTTTTCATCTTCGATAAGCGTTGGTTTTCTTTGAGGTCCGTACTAAAGATCGTGCACCTTGCCCATTTTATGCTCTTGGTTACTAGATCCTCTTGCAATGAATCTATAGTATAACTCTTATCATAAAAGGCGCTTTATAACGGAAGTCATCAAAGACTTGGGCAAAGTGTTAAGATCATATCGATTCGACTACGTCATCAATATATCCTCCAACCAATTCGAGCTCTCCAAAGAGATTAATCATTTGCTCTACATGGTTATGCACCAAATCGCTTTCCTTCATTGAACTTGACATTATTGATTTTGTCAAATTATGACAACGATTATCGTCCGACTCCTCATACAATTTTATAAGGCTTAGCCATATCGTGGTCGCATCTTCCATCTCTTGATCTTTGGAGTTGCGGAATCGCATATGGTGACCAAAAGAAGGCACTTTGCCATTCTATTTGATTTGTCCCATTTCTCGTGCTCCTTGCGCTCCTCATCATGAATGAATTATCTAGAGGCTTGGGACGGGGTGTGAGTGAGTACAAATAGATTTTTCATGATGAAGAACATTCTCAATGTCTCGTTTCCACTCGATAAAATTTGGACGGATAAGGGATTTTGTGCGAGCATATTGATAATCGGTGTAAGAGACATATCGAAATCGATAAAGTAAACACATAAACATACGATCGCACATAATTCGTAACAATAATATTGTAACCTTTTGATAAAACAATATTAATTGAAACCTCTAATCGCCAAGGAATCCCACATGCAAGCCACGCGTGTGGGCGTTTACACACGAACCCCTCGACCCGGACTAAAATATACCTTTTAGTCGTTTAATTTCAATCCATGTCAACTTATCCTTATGACAAATGAAATTAACGATTGGACCTTACTAGACCACATCACTATCACGAGAAGGGACTTATTGGGAAGTTGTACTTGAGGTGATGTCTAGCAATGACCACATCACGCTATGCAATACCTATGATTGCAAAGGAGATAGAAAAATGAGACAAGTTCCTTACGTTTCCGTCGTAGGAAGTCTCATGTCTGTAATGCTATGCACGAGGCCGATATCTTCTATGCGGTGGGCATAGTAGCTGATATCGATCTAACCTGGACAAGCTCATTGAATTGCATGAAGCATATACTCAAGTACCGAAAAGACTTGAGATTATAGGCTAATTTACTATCGAGATAGTCTAATGCCTGGGTTATTCGGACTTCGGTTTCAAAGTGACCGTGATAAGAATAAGTCTACCTCGGACTATGTGTTTATCTTGGGATGTGGAGCCGTATCTGGCGGAGTGCAAAGCAGCGATGCATTGCGGACTCTACCATGGAAGCTCAATATGTAGCCGCTTGGAGGCGCTAAGGAGGCTGTATGGTTCATGAACTACCTCATGGATCTGGGTGTGGTACTGGTTTGCCCAAGAGTATCATAGTTCTTGTGATAACTCGGTGCGATGTGGCAAACTCGAAGGAACCACGGATCCACAAGGCAACCAAACACATAGAGAGAAAGTACCGTCATAAATACAATCGTTAGACGAGGGCGTCTTGAATGCAAAGATTGATCGACGGATAACCTAGCGGATCCATTCACTAAAGCCTGCCGCAAAAGTCTCGTTGGGAGCGTTAGAGGACTTGAATTGCGCTAGATGGCACCCTCTAAAATCTGCCACAATAAGTCTACGTCGGGGCGTTAGAGGACTTGATTGATGGCACCCACTAGAAAGGAAACTTTTGTATAAGTGGGAGAAGCAAAGTGATGGTTTTGTTTGTAATAGCTAGTAGAGAGACACATTGTATACTAAAAGTTTGCTTTAGTATAAGTGGAGATTGTTGGATTGTATCTTGGCGCTTTTGGTTGAGCTTGTATACAATGTTTCCCGTTACCACTATTACAATCTCTATCGAATTGAATACTTGATTGCATATATCTGTGTCCCTTATCTCATATATAAGTTAGATCATACGATTGTGTAGAAGATCACGATGCGTATGATTGGTCGAAGCTTTAATGAGATATAAAAGTTTCTGGTGAGAACAACTTGAGGACGAGTTGTCGGTGTAAGCTGCAATGATATAGATAAGAAGTGACTTGACTTGGTTGCTTGTCTATGCTGATGCGTCTTTGGCGTATTGAAGGATCACGGTGAGATGAGTTCTTCTATCGACCGTAGTGAAGAACCTAGATCTCGGTGACTTACGATGATCTAAATCTCGATAAGGTATTAGATGAGTATGAGTTCTCGACAATCACTTTGACTTGTTATGGGTGAGGGTTATATGTTCTAACCCAATATTCTCCGCATCTTGGGTGGTGGCAGTGCTTGTATGTCATGCTAGTTATCTCTATCGAGTCACCGTATCCGTTAAGGATGATGGCGTCCCTTAAGGAGCTCAAAAGGTTTATTTTACTAAACCTGCCGAGTTGAGTTAGCTCAAGTACAATAATAAGGTTGAGTGGTACTACTTAAGGAAATTAAAGATATTAATTATTTTAAGCAGTCAGAATGCTATAAATAATTAATGGACGTTCGATATCTTAAATACGGGGATTCGTAATGTCTAAGTGCAAGCCGACTCAACTTCGGTAATAAAGGGTAAGTCAAAGATTTATTCTCTAGTGGCATGAATAAATGTTTATAAATTAATTTATGTTAAAGTGAACATAAGATAATTAATTTATTTGAGGCCCATCTTTATTCCTTGCATTTGATCCTGGCTGGCCCATCCACACCC
Organism: Salvia rosmarinus; assembly: GCA_036937905.1. Classification (NCBI taxonomy): domain Eukaryota; kingdom Viridiplantae; phylum Streptophyta; class Magnoliopsida; order Lamiales; family Lamiaceae; genus Salvia; species Salvia rosmarinus. The sequence continues at coordinate 587,083 of JAODLM010000760.1, forward strand.
TTCAATGTAAGATGTCGACTGCACCCTTTCATTGACGATTACTCGAGGTGCGGATACATATACCGCTTCACCGCAGTCCGAATGTTTTGAGAAATTCAAAGAGTTCAAGGCGGAAGTGGAGCGAAGCTTGGTAGCGTATCAAGTCATCTGCGTTACGATCGCGGTGGCGAATACCTCGATAACGAGTTTATGGACTATCTAGTGAAGTGTGGGATTACATCCGGCGACTTCACCGAGCACACCACAGACAAAATGGTGTGTCGGGGCGAAGAAATAAGACTCTTTTGGAAATGGTTAGATCAATGATGAGTTATGCAACATTGCCTATTTAGATTACGGGGTATGCCTTAGAAGCAGTGGCATACTTGCTAAATCTAGTACCATCAAGTCGGTCGAAAAGACCCCTTCGAGTTGTGGTTTGGGCGCAAGCCGGTTTAAATCACATAAGGATATGGGAAGCAACAAGCACGTCTTTGAACAAGAAGGTGACAAGTTGGAGCTAGATCCGACGCAAGGCGTTTATTGGCTATCCTAGAGGAGCGAAGGTGGTTTATTCTATAGTCCCAAGGATCGGAAGGTCATTATTAGCACTAATGCTCGATTCTTAGAAGAGGACTACATGAAAATCATAAATCCAAAGTTGAAATCATTCTTCAAGAATTAGAAGATGATTTTATTCCACCACCGATTAGGCGAAAGGTGCGAGATGTCGAGTCTAGTAGGAGGGATCGACACGGATACTTCAAGAAATTGAAGTGGGTCGAGTTCACACCGGAGATACCGACCGTATGTTGGTACCTACCCGACAAGTTGTGCAAGATAGAGAACCACAAGTATCTGCACCCACGTTGCCATTGTGCTGTAGAACCTCGTCATAGTGGGAGGTTGTTCGTCGACCCGAGAGATTTATGTTAGTGGGTGAATCTTGAATTTAGTCCCTGAGATAAACAAGAAATAATCGACCCATGGACATACAAGGAGGCGATACAAGATATTGATGCAAGATCATGGTACACCGCTATGGACTTAGAAATGGAGTCCATAGCGGCTATGGATGTATATGAAAGACACTCTACCGGATGGCAAGGAAGCCATAGGTAGTAAGTGGATATCAAGAGGAAGAGAGATTCCGATGGAGAGGTTTCGGCTTTTAAAGCCGGGCTTGTGGCGGTACACTCAGTTGAGGGCATCGATTTCGATGAGACCTTTTCGCTTTGTAGCATGCTCAAGTCCATCGTAATTCTTACGGCCATAGCGCCCACTTGAACCTAGAGGTTTGGCAAATGGATGTTAAAACCGCTTTTCTAAGCAGTTACCTTGAGGAAGCGTAGAGACATCTATATGCAACAACTGAAGGTTATGTGGTAAAGGGTGAAGAGCATCTAGTATGGAAGCTTAAGAAGTCCATTTATGGACTTAAGCGAACCTCCGATCATGGAACTTACGCTTTGACGAGGTGGTAAAGTCCTATGGATTTAACCGATTGCCTAGCGAGAGTTGTGTGTATCGGTTAGATGTCAACGGTGATGTGGTATTTCTTGCACTTTATGTAGATGACATTCTTCTAGTTGGCAACAACGTGAAGCTGTTATCAGACGTAAAGAGTTGGTTATCCGATCAGTTTCAAATGAAAGACTTAGGAGATGCAGCGTACATTCTTGGGATCAAGGTTTACCGAGATCGCAAGAAGAAAATGTTGAGCTTATCTCAGGCGTCTTACATTGATACTGTGATTACTCGTTTTAGTATGCAGACCGCCAAGAAAGGATTGCTACCTTTCAGACATGGCGTTCCTTTATCTAAAACGCAGTCACCTATGACTGCAAAGGAGATAGAGGAAATGAGACAAGTTCCTGGATGCGATAAAGCATATACTCAAGTACCGAAAAGGACTCGAGATTATAGGCTGGTTTACCATGCGAGATAGTCTAATGCCTTTGGGTTATCGAGACTTCGGTTCCAAGCCGACCGTGATGAGAAAAAGTCGACCTCGGGCTATGTGTTTACCTTGGGAGGTGGAGCCGTATCTGGCGGAGTGCAAAGCGGCGATGCATCATGGACTCTACCATGGAAGCCGAATATGTGGCCGCCCGGAGGCTTCTAAGGAGGTCTGTATGGTTCAGAACTACCTCATGGATCTAGGTGTGGTACTGGTTTGCCCAAGAGTATCATAGTTTCTTGTGATAACTCGGTGCGATGGCAAACTCGAAGGAACCACGCACCCACAATGCGACCAAACACATAGAGAGAAAGTACCATGTCATACGAGAAATCGTTAGATGAGGTGACGTGGTCGATTGAAAAGATTGATCACGATGGAAAATCTAGCGGATCCATTCACGAAGAGCTTTGCGCAAAAGTCTACGATGGACACGTTAGAGGACTTGGATTAAACGATAGCTCCCACTTAGAAAGGAAACTTTTGTATAAGTGGGAGAAGCAAAGTGATGGTTGTTTGTAATAGCTAGTAGAGACACATTGTATACTAAAGTTTGCTTTAGTATAAGTGGGAGAATGTTGGATTGTATCTTGAAAGCGGTTTGGTTGAGCTTGTATACAATGTTTCTGTTACCACTATTACAATCTCCTATCTGAATTGAATACTTGATTGCATATATATGTGTCCCTTATCTCATATATAAGTTAGATCATACGATGTGTAGAAGATCACGTAAGTCCGTATGATTGGTCGAAGCTTAATGAGATATAAAAGTTTCACACCGAGACAACTTGAGGGCGAGTTGTCGGTATAGTCATGATATAGATAAGAAGTTACTTGACTTGGTTACTTGTCTATCTTTGTGCGTCTACGGCGTATTGAAGGATCACGATGAGATGTGTTCTTCTATCGACCGTCGTGAAGAACCAAGATCTCGGTGACGTCACGATGATCTAAACCTCGATAAGGTATTAGGTGAGTATGAGTTCTTGACCATCACTTTGACTTGTTATGGGTGAGGTTATATGTTCTAACCAAGATTCTCCGCATCTTGGGTGGTGGCGATCTTGTATGTTCGCTAGTTATCATGTCGAATCACCGTATCCGTTTAGGATGATGGCGTCCCATAAGGAGTTCAAAGGTTTATTGTACTAAACCTGCGCAGTTGAGTTAGCTCAAGTACAATAATAAGGTTGAGTGGTGCTTGCTTATGAATGAAGATATTAATTATTTTAAGCGATCAGATTGCTATAAATAATTAATGGACGTTCGATATCTTAAATACGGGATTCGTAATGTCTAAGTGCAAGCCCGACTCAACCCGGTAATAAAGGGTAAGTCAACATTTATTCTCTAGTGGCATGAATAAATGTTTATAAATTAATTTATGTTACAATTTGAACATAAGATAATTAATTGTTTGAGGCCCATCTTTATTCCTTGCATTTGATCCTGGTTTGCCCATCCGGGCCCTTGGCTTAGTAAAATCGGCCCTTGTATGCTTCCAAAGGCAAGATTTTATTCTCTTTATCCCACAAGGATATAATTATATTTATGGTATATACATAGATTCTTTCCATATAAGATTATGGTAATAATCCTGAGAGTATGGTAATAATCCTAGGAGTATGGCAATTTCCATATAGGATTATGGTAATTTCCATATAGGATTATGGTAATTTCCATATGGGATTAAAGTAGTGCATTATAAATATAAGGTATGAGATAAAGTCTAGGTTAATGCTAATTAATCCTACACACAATTTTCGAGAATCACAAGAGTTTTTGTGAGGAATTTTCGAGAGCTTTGTGAGAGCATTGGGTGATTTTCCGAAGCATTCTCCATAGATCGTCCTCACTCGACGTTGGAGATTGGGCAACCGGGATACAGTCCAGAAGGTCAAAGCACGAGTCGATCGTTCCGTTCCGACCGATCCGTTCATCCCGTTCGATTCACCTCGACAGATCCGAAGGTAAACACGAGAAAAACCTCAACGTGTTGCAATTAATTTTATAGACGCATGCTAGGAATATAATCAATGTATGGTGAATTAAACACCCAAGATAGATCCTCGGGGCGAGGGCTAAACATAGTTTTCCCTACAGCCAACGCAATGGTCAAGACGATGCCCAGCCCAGAAGCTACCACTTTAGATGAATCCGACATGAAGGATATGAAGGCCATGATGAACCAAATGATGGACCTGTTGAGGCCCACTATGGCCAAGAAGAATGTCAAAGCGTGTCAGCTTTTCTTTGCCACCACCCACAACACGAACGAATGTCTACAAGTAGCCGAAGAAGAAGAGGTGAATGCCTTTGGCCATGTCGACAACGGTGGTGGAGGAACGCTCAAGGTCGAAGCCTCGCCGACCCTACAACCCGTGGAAGAATCACGAGAACTTGAGGTGCGGAGGCACACATTATCAAGCACCTCACAGGCGAACCCACCTCAGCTCGGCCATCTTTAGCCGAGATAGTGCACAGATAAGGAGCTACACAAGAGATGATAGTGCGAAGACCTCGACAAGTTCAAAACAGAGACAAGAGAAGTCCTGCAATGCATGCCGACCCAATGAACACCTTGACGCAAGAGATCTCAAAGATTAACCAAAAGCAAGGGACACTTCCTGCTCAAGTGCAAATCCAGCCCAATGCGTACGTCAACGCAATCAACTTAAGTAGCGGCAAGAACTTGCTAAGTAGGGAGGGAACCCCAGTCATGGGGACAGTCGAGATATAAGACATAACCGAGGAAGTCGAGGACTTGGTCAAGGAACCTGAACCCGAGGTGAAGGCCTCCTTGCCCAAGGTAGCAGACAAGACAGAGATCATGATCAGACCTCCCTTTCCAGGAAGGTTGGCAAGGAACAAAGAAGCTGAAGAGATGAATGAGATGATCAAGCTCTTTAAAGAGGTAGAGATCAACATACCTTTGATCATCGCTGACCTCGATGCCGAGGTGTGCCAAGTTCCTCAAAGAGTCATGTACCAAGAAAGACAAGTACACGAGCGATGCCAAGTTCGGATGGGGAGAATGTCTCGGCCGTTAAGCGAGACTTTCAATCAAGTGTACCGATCCGGGATGTTCTATATATTTTGTGTGATCGGGACAACAAGGATAGACCAAGCTATGCTCGATCTCGGGACATCAATCAATGTGATGCCCCTATCTATCTATCAAGAGTTGAAACTCGGACCACTCCGACCGTCTTATGTTGAGATTCAGCTGGCAGACAAGTCGTGTGTCTATCCTGAAGGGATAGTGTAGGGAAATCTGATTTTAACCCTCTCCCGATGATCTATCTTGGATGTTTAATTCACCATACATTGATTATATTCCTAGCATGCATCTATATAATTAATTACAACACGTTGGTGTTTTCTCGTGTTTACCTGCGAATCTGTCAGGCAAGGATTGGATCAAGACTCGTTCTTTGATCTTCTGGACTGTATCCCGATTGTCTAATCTCCAATGTCGAGTGAGGGCAATCTATGGAGAGTGCTATGAAAATTCGTCTTCCCTTCTCTTCATAATTTTTGAAATTTTCTAGAATTATGAACAGATTAGCTACTTTGATTTTCTCTCACCTTATATTTATAATGCAACCCTAAATCCTATCATAATAGGATTTCTGCATATCTAATAAATATAATAATATCTCTTAAGATAGAGAGGATCAAAACAGAGTCCCAGTAGGACTCTTATGTGAGGGGGACGAAAATTCTCTTAGCTCCAGGCCTGGATGGGCCAGCCCAGGGATCAAATGCAAGGAATAAAGATGGGCCTCAAATAAATTAATTATCTTGGGTTCAACCCAGAACATAAATTAATTCATAAACATTTATTCATACCACTAAAGAATAAATGTTGACTTACCCCTTTATTTCCGAAGTTGAGTCGGGCTCGTACTTAGACATAACGAATCCCCGTATTTAAGATATCGTACGTCCATTAATTATTTACAACGTTCTGACTGCTTAAAATAATTAATTACTTTAATTCTTTAAGTAGTACCACTCAACCTTATTGTTGTACTTGAGATAACTCAACCTGTAGGGTTTAGTACAATAAACCTTTTGAGCTCCTTAAGGGGAAGTCATCATCCTAAACGAATACGGTGACTCGACACAGGTAACTAGCATGGCATACAAGCATTGCCATCACCCAAGATGCCAAGAATCTTTGGTTATCTCATGTAACCCTCACCCATAACAAGTCAAAGTGATGGGCAGCAACTCATACTCACCTAATACCTTATCGAGGTTTAGATCAACGTAAAGTCACCGAGATCTAGGTTCTTCACTACGGTCAGATAGAAGAACTCATCTCACTGTGATCCATCAATACGTCAGAGACGTACCAACATAGACAAGCAACCAAGTCAAGTCACTTCTTATCTATACCGTAGCCTATACCGACAACTCGTCCTCAAGTTGTCTCAGTTGTGATTCTTTTTATATCTCATTAAGCTTGACCAATCATACAGACTTCTGTGATCTACAACACACTGTATGATCTAGCTTATATATGAGATAAATGGACATACATATGCAATCAAGTAAACATTCAGATAGGAGATTGTAATAGTGGTAACAGGAAACATTGTATACAAGCTCAACTAAAACTGCTTCAGTATACAAATCCAACAATCTCCCACTTATGCTAAAGCAAACTTTTAGTTTACAATGTGTCTCTATACTAGCTATTAAAACAACACCATCACTTTGCTTCTCCCACTTCTACAAAAGTTTCCTTTCTAAGTGGGTGCCATCTTGTGCAATCCAAGTCCTCGAATATGCTCTTCGTAGACTTTTTGCGGTAGGCTCTTCGTGAATGGATCAGCTAGGTTATCCGCATTACCAATCTTCTAAATCAGCATATCTCCTCGTCTAACGATTTCTCGTATGACATGATACTTTCTTTCTATGTGTTTGGTTGCCTTGTGGATCCGTAGTTCCTTCAAGTTTGCCACTGCAACTGAGTTATCACAATAAACTATGATACTCTTGGGCAAACCAGGTACCACATCAATATCCATGAGGTAGTTCTTGAACCATACAGCCTCTTTAGCAGCCTCCGAAGCGGTTATATATTCAGCTTCCATGGTGGAGTCCGCAATGCATCGCTGCTTTGCACTCCGCCAAGATACGGCTCCGCCTCCCAAGGTAAACACATAGCCTGAGGTAGACTTTTTCTCATTATGGTCAGCTTTGAAATCCGAGTCTGAATAACCCAAAAGCATTAAACAATCTGCTTGGTAAACTAGCCAATAATCTCAAGTCTTTTTCAGGTACTTAAGCATATGCTTTACCGCAGTCCAATAAGCTTGTCTAGGGTTAGACTAATATCTAGCTACTATGCCTACCGCATAGCAGATATCGGGTCTTGATTGAGATAAAAACACACTCAAATTTATTCGCAATCGTAAGAGGTAATTGTAGCTTGATATAAACCCAAGTCGTCTCTCAAGGAAAACTTAACAGGGCTTATTGTTCATGTCACACACATAAAGCGGTAAATCCTAAACATTCTAATGCCAACATGGTTTTTTGAACATACGGGAATTTAAATGCAGAAAAAGGAAATATAAATAACGGAAAGCAATCTAACTAGGAGTTGTCAATCCCTAGTGGAGAACCTAAGAAATATACGAATGCAGGAAGCTAAAACGAAGAACAAACTAAATTAAATAATCAAACATAAAGCAATAAAATTCAACGGAGAACGATTCGACATGCTACTAAAATCCATGATCAAATGTATAGAACGTAAACTTATCAAATGTTAATGTAAAAACCAATAATCCAATATCATATATGAACTTGAATCCAACGAAAATCTCAAGCAATAATATTATGTAATTCAATCCAACAATAATCTGTAAACAAAACACATAAGTGATCGAAAGAAATTCAAATAAAACTATAAAATATTCAATAACAACTATGAAATTGATTCCAACAATAATCTCAAAACTCAACACATAAACCGATCGAATGTGACTCAACAAAAATTATAAAAGTAAAAGCATAAATTGAAAGGATGAAAGACATGAATTAATATCTGTAAATATGTCTCTATCGCCGTCTGGAATATCGTCGTCTGGAAGCTCGAAAGAAATCTTGAAGAATAGCAGCTCGGAGAATAAAAATGAGAACTGAACTCTAAAATGACATAGCGCGTATTAATATATATTATAAGAGTGAGCGTCGGTTCATGATGAGCGAGCGCGGTGCGGGAAGCATAAACTCAAAGTCAAGTGCGGTTGAGGCCGAGCGCCGCGATCATTGTTATATTCAGATTAGAGGTGAGCGCTGGCTGGAAGGAGCGGGCGCCGGGTTGAGCGTGGGGAGGTGCACGCGGAGATGCGCGGAGGTGCACGCGAGTTGGCCGCGAGCACAAAGACGCAGGAGGTGAGATGGCGGTGGCAGCAGCGACGCTGGAATGGAGATGGCATCGGGAAGCTCTTGAACCGTAGTTCATCCATCGAACCGTTCGTCCACCGAGCCGGCGTTCGCGCGTGCTTCGCGCTGCGGCCACGCGAATTTGAAGAATTGATCCGTTCTCCCTCGTCCGAACTTCGATTTGTGTACGGGTTTTGCCTACGGACTCCTATCGCAACGTACTTTACTTCTTATGAAGGATAAAATCCTTGATTCCTTCTCCACTATTCATGAGAATCATTGAAATTGTCAGCTCTCTGCACCAAGTTCCACGCCGTAGAGTTTCTTGTCCGAATAATGCCCAAATAATAAGCTATTTACTACATCAAACCAAGAATTAGAATTTAATCTTTATATCATAATAACATAATAAATTATGCTAAAAGTAAAACTAAAGATCGATAATTTAAATCCAAAAGCATAGGAAAATACGACCAGATTCGGACTAAACAACTCCCCCACACTTATCCATTTGCTTGTCCTCAAGCAAACTCTATACCAATAAGGATAGGGAAGATAATTTATGCAACTTCACTCTTAGTCTAATCAATCAAACCTTATTGCTTTTCCCCACACTTAATTCGAGCACTGTCCTCAGTGCTCTAAACAATAAAAGCACAAATAATAAGAGGACGAGAACTTCCCTGAAGTTTGGTGAACAAATGGCTTGCCCATTCTCAACACATCACATCCCATAAGACAATGACTGCACACAGACAAAGATGAAACACAAATTAAAAACAGGACTAAAAAATAAAAGATAAAAGAGAAAGAAAACAAAACTAAAATGTGGGTTGCCTCCCACGGAGCGCTTTTTTAACGTTATTAGCTCGACGTGTTTATTAGAGCAACGGTGGTGGTCAATGTGGCGGTCCGCCATAATCGAGGATACCACGAGCTCCACCGTGCCCAGAGGACTAAACCATGTGTTGCTCACGATAGGGCATAGACATCCCTTTATCAGTAGCTTCAGAAAAACTGTCTTCATCTCCTCTATAAGCACCGAGGTCAACTCCATTTCTTCAACAACTAGAAGTTCGGCTGAGATGATCATCGGCTTCTCTTGCTCATCCTCCAAGAACACATATTTCATCGGTAGTTCCTTCAATACCATTGTGGAGTGCCGGCATGCTAACAAATTCCCTTTCCCAGTCCTCTTCATCAACTGAAACCGTATGAGCTACTTCGATAGTATTCTCAAAGGACGGCTCATACTCATCGGAGTCTAACTCGGAGACTACCAAATCTTCCTCCTTTTCTTGTAGTGGCAGAATATTTTCAGATGGCTCTTCCACTATACGGTCATCTGCTCGATCACCTTGAAGGACAATGACGGCCTGAGCCTTACAGGGGTGGCTCGAAAGTTCCTTCACTACAAGTTGCTGTTGATACTCAACCAACTTCTCAGCAATCAGTCCCACATGTGCCTCTAAACGATCAAGAGTTGCGTCTCTAGCATCCAATCTTTGACTGGTAATCTGAATGAATGCTGCACCCATATCCTCCAATGGCGAACTCTGATGGTCAGTGGTCGCCTGAGCCTCATAGGGTGAGCTTGGAGGCTCCCCTATTGCATCTTGTTGCAACAACTCGTCCATCTTCTCAGTCATCAATTCCAATTATGCCTCTAAGCACCTGAGTTTGGTGTCGTTAGCATCCAACCGTTGGTGGCGAGTCTGAATCAATTCTTCCTCCATATCATCCAACGGATACCTCTGAGGTGGTGGTGTGTGTGGTGAATAATACTCATGCTGCGGGTGGTACCACTGTTGCTGTGGAGGCTGTGGCTGCTGTGGATCACACCATCCATAATCATGTTGTGGGTCCCACCATCTTTAGTCAGGTTGTGGTTTCCACCATTCCGAATCGGACTGAGGAGGCTGCTTCTTGCTCATGGATCCCACCATCCCAAATCGGGTTGTGGATCCCAATATTCGGGTCGTTGAGTCCACAACTCGAGTTGGGTTGGTTATTCCACCGAACCATATTGTTCTTTGATAAGGCTCAAATTCCTGTATGGGTTGGAATCCATGCGCGGTATAGGCTCCGGCGTTGCCGTCAAAAGCATACATCTTCCATCAAACAGCGGCAACCTAGCATTCAAAACACTCACACAAAACGGATCACGTGCAACTGGAGTATAAAAATAAAAATCAATAAAAGAAAAGAAATACGAAAAATAAGAAACACAGACAATATGCTAAAAGTTTTCCCCGGCAACGGCGCCAAAATTGATTGAGCTAAAAACAAACTCAAATTTACTTGCAATCGTACGAGGTAATTGTAGCGTGATAAGTTAACCCAAGTCGTCTCTCAAGGAAAACTTAACAGGGCTTATTGTTCATGTCACACACATAAAGCGGTAAATCCTAAACATTCTAATACCAACAAGGGTTATTGAACATACGGGAATTTAAATGCTGAAAGGAAATATAAATAACGGAAAGCAATCTAACCAGGGGTTGTCAATCCCTAGTGGAGAACCTAAGAAATATACGAATACAGGAAGCTAAAGCGAAGAACAAACTAAATTAAATCATCAAACATAAAGCAATAAAATTCAACGGAGAACGATTCGACATGCTACTAAAATCCATTATCAATTGCATAGAACGTAAACTTATCAAATGTCAATGTAAAAACCAATAATCCAATATCATATATGAACTTGAATCCAACAAAAATCACAAGCAATAATATTATGTAATTCAATCCAACAATAATCTGTAAACAAAACACATAAGTGATCGAAAGAAATTCAATAAAAACTATAAAATATTCAATATCAACTATGAAATTGATTCCAACAATAATCTCAAAACACAACACATAAACCGATCGAATGTAACTCAACAAAAATCATAAAACTAAAAGCATAAATTGAAAGGATGAAAGACAGGAATTAATATCTGTAAATATGTCTCTATCGTCGTCTGGAATATCGTCGTCTGGAAGCTCGAAAGAAATCTTGAAGAACAGCGGCATGGAGAATAAAAATGAGAGCTAAACTCTAAAATGACCTAGTGCGTATTTATATATATTAAAAGAGTGAGTGTCGGTTCACGCTGAGCGAGCGCGGTGCGGGGAACGTAAAATTAAAGTTGAGCGCCGGTTGAGGCTGAACGCTCGCGGTTGTGGTGCTTCTGTATTAGAGGTGAGTGCTGGGCGCGAAGTTGAGCGTGCGCGCGGATGTGCACGTGCGGAGTTGAGCGCGCGCGGAGGTGCACGCGGAGTTGAGCGCGGGTGCACAGCTCGCGCGGGAGGTGAGATGGCACTGGGCTGAGAGCAACGCACGCTAGATTGGAGAAGGCGCTGTGGAAGTTGCTGAACCAGCGTTCGTCCATCGAGCCGACGTTCGGCGTGCTGAACGCGCGCGGCGCTGCGCGTGGAGCGCACGTTCGTTACTTTGAAGAATTGATCCATTGTCCCTCGTCCGAACTCCGATTTCTGCACTGTTTTCACCTACGGACTTCTATCACAACGTAATTTACTTCTTATGAAGGACAAAATCCTTGATTCCTTCTCCATTATTCATGAGAATCATTGAATGTGTCGGCTCTCTGCACCAAGTTCCACGCCGTAGAGTTTCTTGTCCGAATAATGCCCAAATAATGAGCTATTTCCTACATCAAACCAAGAATTAGAATTTAATATTTATAACATAATAACATAATAAATTATGCTAAAAGTAAAACTAAATATCGGTAATTTAAATCTAAAAGCATAGGAAAATACGACCAGATTCGGACTAAACAGGTCTCGTACATAGCATTGCATACATGAGACTTCCTCTGACAGGCGTAAGGAACTTGTCTCATTTCCTCTATCTCCTTGCGGTCATAGGTGATCGCTCCTTAGATAAAGGAACACCATGCCCGAAGGTAGCAATCCTTTCTTGGCGGTGCGCATACTAAAGGAGTAATTACAGTATCAATGTTGAGACACGAGATATGCTCAATATTTTTCTCTTGCGATCTCGGTAAACCTTGATCCCAAGAATGTACACGCATCTCCTAAGTCTTTCATTTGGCCGATCGGATAACCAACTCTTTACGTCGATAACTGCTTCATATTGTTGCCAAGTAGAAGGATGTCATCTACGTAGTGCAAGAAATACCACGTCATCGTTGACATCCAAGCGATACACACAACTTTCGCTAGGCAACCGGTAAATCCATAGGATTTTACCACCTCGTCAAGCGTAAGTTCCATGATCGGGAAGCTTGCTTAAGTCCATAAATGGACTTCTTAAGCTTCCATACTAGATGCTCTTCACCTTTCACCACATAACCTTCGGGTTGCTGCATATAGATGTCTCTACCTTATTCAAGGTAACTATTTAGAAAAGTGGTTTTTACATCCATTTGCCAAACCTCAAGGTTTAAGTGGGCTGCTATGGCCAGAAGAATTCTGATGGACTTGAGCATTGCTACAGGCGAAAAGGTCTCATCGAAATCGATGCCCTCAATCTGAGTGTATCCTTTCGTCACAAGCCTGGCTTTAAAAGCCGAAACCTCTCCATCTGAATCTCT